>VXAK01004858.1:3027-18659 GCA_013399435.1 Arenaria interpres
CGGCGCTCCCGGCGGCGGCCGCGGCCCCAAGTCCACCTTCCGGGTACTGGAGAACTCGGCCCCGCACCTCCTGGACGTGGACGGGGAGAGCGGGCTGCTCTACACCAAGCAGCGCATCGACCGTGAGGCGCTGTGCCGGCGCAGCGCCAAGTGCCAGCTGTCCCTCGAGGTGTTCGCCAACGACCAGGAGATCTGCATGATCAAGGTGGAGATCCAGGACCTGAACGACAACGCACCGACGTTCCCCTCTGACCAGGTGGACATGGACATTTCAGAAAATGCTGCGCCGGGCACCCGCTTCCCCCTCACCAGCGCCCACGACCCAGATGCAGGGGACAATGGACTGCGCACCTACCTGCTCACCCGGGACGACTATGGCCTCTTCTCCCTCGATGTGAAGTCCCGTGGTGATGGCACGAAGTTTCCAGAGCTGGTCATCCAGAAGCCATTAGACCGTGAGGAGCAGAGCCACCACACTCTGGTGCTGACGGCACTGGACGGCGGTGACCCACCACGCTCGGGCACGGTGCAGATCAACGTGCGCCTTATTGACTCCAATGACAACAGCCCCGTCTTTGAGGCAGCCTCCTACGTGGTAGAGCTGCCGGAGAATGCCCCACTGGGCACTGCTGTCATCGACCTCAATGCCACTGATGCTGATGAGGGTACCAACGGAGAGGTGCTCTACTCCTTCAGTGGCTATGCACCCGAGCGTGTCCGTGACCTGTTTAGCATTGACCCGCAGAGTGGCCTCATCCGTGTCAAGGGCAACCTGGACTATGAGGAGAGTGGCCTCATTGAGATCGATGTCCAGGCTCGGGACCTGGGGCCCAATCCCATCCCTGCTCACTGCAAGGTCACTGTCCGCCTCATCGACCGCAATGACAATGCCCCCACCATTGGCTTTGTCTCCGTTCGCCAGGGAGCACTGAGTGAGGCTGCTCCACCAGGCACCGTCATTGCCCTGGTGCGGGTCACCGACCGTGACTCGGGCAAGAACGGGCAGCTCCAGTGCCGGGTGCTGGGCGGTGGTGGCGGGCCCGGAGCCGTCCCTTTCACCCTGGAGGAGAACTATGACAACTTCTACACTGTGGTCACTGATCGGCCGCTGGACCGTGAGGCACAAGACGAGTACAATGTGACCATTGTGGCACGTGATGGGGGCAACCCCCCACTCAACTCCACCAAGTCATTTTCCGTCCGCATCCTCGATGAGAATGACAACCCACCCCGCTTCAGCAAGAACCTCTATGTCTTACAGGTGCCCGAGAACAATATTCCTGGAGAGTACCTGGGCTCTGTCTTGGCCCAGGACCCTGACCTGGGCCAAAATGGGACAGTCTCTTATTCCATTCTTCCTGGGCACGTCGGCGACGTCTCCATCTACACCTATGTCTCCGTGAACCCCACCAATGGTGCTATCTATGCTCTGAGGAGCTTCAACTATGAGCAGACAAAGCACTTTGAGTTTCGCGTGCTGGCCAAAGACTCAGGCTCACCCCACCGTGAAAGCAATGCCACGGTACGAGTCACCGTGCTCGATGTCAACGACAACGCGCCCCTCATTGTCCTGCCCGCCCTCATTAATGACACTGCTGAGCTGCAGGTGCCTCGCAATGCTGGGGTGGGCTACCCTGTGGGCACCGTCCGTGCCCTGGACAGTGACTTTGGGGAGAGTGGGCGCCTCACATATGAGATTGTGGAAGGCAATGAGGAGCACCTCTTTGAGATGGACCCCACTAGCGGTGAGATACGCACCTTGCACCCCTACTGGGAGGAGCTCAGCCCTGTGGCTGAACTGGTGGTAAAGGTCAGTGACCATGGCAAGCCCAGCCTCTCTGCAGTGGCCAAGCTCATTGTCAGGGCCTTGGCGGGGCCCCTGCCCGAGGCTGGCGAGCCACAGGTGAATGGCGAGCAGCATCGGCGACCACACTGGGACTTGTCGCTGCCCCTGATCGTGACGCTGAGCACTGTCTCCATCATCTTGCTGGCTGCCATGATCACTATTGCTGTGAAGTGCAAGCGAGAGAACAAGGAGATCCGCACCTATAATTGTCGCATTGCCGAGTATAGCCACCCTCAGCTGGGAGGAGGGGGAGGCAATGGCGGGGGAGGAGGAGGCAGTGGCAGTGGAGGGGGCAAGGGCAAGAAGAAGAAGATCAGCAAGAATGACATTATGCTGGTGCCCAGTGAGGGCGAGGACAGCCGGGGCCCCCTCAATGTCATGAACGTGGTGAGCAGCCCATCCCTGGCCACCTCACCCATGTACTTTGACTACCAGACCCGCCTGCCCCTCAGCTCTCCCAGGTCTGAGGTGATGTACCTGAAGCCCGCCTCCAACAACCTGACTGTACCCCAGGGACATGTGGGCTGCCACACCAGCTTCACAGGGCAAGGGACTAACGCCAGCGAGGCTCCCCCGAGCCGGATGTCCATAATTCAGGTAGGAGACTTTTAGAATACCCTGGACCTCACTTTAGACGCTGGTTTAACTTTACCTTTTGTCTGCAGTGAAATCTGCTGTAAGGCACCACTGAAGGGACCAACACAAGTCACTAAAGAGAGGTGGACTTAATGAAAGTGGAACCAGACCATATCTGGTGGGTCTGGTTCTGCTGTCACACTGGTGTTTCCTGTGTGATTCAAAAGTAAATGCTAGCTGAATCAGAGTTACAGCAGTGTAAAAGAGGTGCATGTGAGAGCACAGGCAGGTGGTTAGTATGTTTGGGTCATGCTGGGGTATTTTCCCAGAAGATCATCAGACAGAGTTGGGCGCTTCCACAGGTTTCACTTTGCTTTGGTTTGGGGTGGAGTAGGGGGAGGGCGTTTCTGAAGCAGTCATATCATCTGCAGTAACTAACAGGACATGGGAGAAACTCTACACACTGAGGACATCTATTGCAACAGTGTATTATAGCCCTCCAATCCTGTATGTAAATATGAGCTATCTTTCCAAGCTGTATGTTTTTAATTTTTTGAATTTCCTTCTTTAGAATCTATATACATAAATATTTATTTTTTTGATGCAGAACGGTATCATTGGGACCCTGTTGCCTCCTCCTCTCCCCATAAACAACTAAACCTTCAGCGTTGAAAATTCTGCTTAGTCAAATAGAAAGAAAATGTATGTGGTGATTCCATCCTACCCCCAAATGTAAAAAAAACCTCACATCCTGTCATAAAACAGCAAAACAACTAGTCAGATTTCCAGTAGCCTGAGTCAATATTGATGATTGCTTTATAGCAAAAGACTTACATGCTCTGTCTTCTACCAAAGCTCATTTAGAAATTACAGCTAGGCTGCATTCTGCTGCCAGTTATAGCCACACTGTCCTCTACCGACTTTTGTGAGTGTGAGAAATGGCAGAATTTGGACCATTGGATATAGTGTACTCATCAAAGAATGACTTAATTTTTAGCAGGTAGTTTAAAGTCCAAACTCAGAAGCTGTATTCCAGAGCAGTGAACTCACAGAGTGAAGGTGAGGGCAGAATTTGGCTCCAGTTGATTTAATTTAAAGTATTACTTCATGATTAATGCAGCTTAATGTTCAAATACTACAGGTATGTTCCAAAGTGATTTTTAACATTTGGATTGAAAGCAGGCTCTGGATAATGACTATTAAATATATTTGAAATGTCATATCTGTTTTATCCTGTGGTTCTCCTAATATGCTGTTCTGAGTCATAGGGGAATGAGCTGAGTGTATCAGAAGTGACACAGACTTGTTTTGTATATGCAGCTAGTGGGAAAGAAGTTGTGCTGTAGACACTTGATGTACGAAAAGAAAATTCATAATACCTTTGAGTTATCATACCCTGCAGTCTGTGAACACCGAATGCTCTAGTTGCCAGCTGCATCTAACATTTTAAGCTAAATAGAAGTGGCCATTGGTAATTGGCAGGTTAAGTAACCTAAATTCCAGTAACTGATGGCCTGTAAATTGAATATTTATAACTGGGGAAAAATAAAAGAAAAAAGGCTGTCTGTACAAGGTCACTGTGAACTAATCCTCAGCCCACTATTGAGTTGTGTCGCAGAAACAATTTCATTTTATGCCTATCATGAATTTGTGTTGCTATCAATTAGGTGAGTGGAGCAATACTTAAAATCTGAAATTGATTTTAACAAAAAGTGACACTTCAGGAAAGAGTTTAGGTTAGGGCACAACCGGAGATAATTTGATTTATAATTCATGCTTTAAAAAACAAATAACTTTCAATGACACTTGTTTAAGTAATGTCAACTTTTTTACTGTAAAATGGAGTTGTCAGAATGCTAAAAAAAAACACCGCATTTTTTTTTCCTACTGACAAGTGTAATAGTTACTAAAGGACAGAAAATTATACTTTCCTACACCATGTAATGTCTATATAAAGCAATTAATTCATGTATTGATGCTACTGAGTAGTAAAGATTCAACTGTAGTGTAAAATCCCTTTGGAAACTATGATTCCTTTTTTTACAGTGTTCACTGTATAATATCAATCATGATTACTTTTTTTCTGAGATCTATATAAAGCTAAAAGAGGAATTTCCTCCCTTAAAAAGGTGTGTTGTGGTTTCTGTAACAGTTTTCATTATGACAACTGTGGGGATGTTAACCGTAACTCCTTGTAGCACATACTGGTTTATCTAATATTGTTTTTGCTTTCCCTGAACATCTACACAGAGTATTTTGAATGGTTAGGTGGTTCAACCAGTAGATTAGGAAACATTCTTTTTTTCCCTAGTGAACAACCTGTTCAAACATACTTATTGATACTATGTTTTGTTGTTGTATTGACAAAACAAATGAACACAGTATGAACCAGTTTGTTTCTATTTAGGAGCGGCCCAGACTTAAAGTAGTTAGATAAGCTAGACAATACTCTTCACTGTAATTTTGCAGTATTAAAATACATTTTGTATTCTCCATCTCCACATCCCTGGAGTAAATTTTATATAAAATTTGCATTTAGACTGTAGATACTATTTCGTGTCTGGTGCTGTACTTATGCCTCATGTAAAATTCAAACTGCAAACTTAGGGAGAAATGGTAAAGGATCAGCCCTCTCTCTGGATCTACCATATCCTTAATCACTCTAGGAAACCTGTGTCTGGAAAAGTAAATTGCACAGTTAGGAATCAAAGTTATAGCCAGTGGAAAAAAAGATACAGAATCCAAACAGCTGCTTTATCATTTCCTTTCATCAGTCAATTCAGAAAAGCAGTTTTCTTCATTACCTCAGTAAGGGAAAGGTAAATGATCGTGTAAGTGTTCTCTAGTGAATATTCACTTCAGTTTTTCCAGATATATTGCTGAGCCACAATAATCTCACACTATATAATTCATACAATGGAACTGCTTTACTTCACTCTCATTTTCTCGGCAAGTGTTTAATGGCAGAATGCTCTAGGAGCAGTGTGTTATTAAAACTTTATGTTTATATATATATACACACGTATATATGTATATACCCATGGATATATATACATACATATTAAATATTATATTATTACTTAGTACATCCAATTGAGTCTATAAATATTTAAAATCAAATAAATAATTTCTTTCTCAGTAAGATCCAAATTTTCTCACTCTTATTAGGCATGCATAACAGCTTTTTCCTTTGCAATAAGAGCTATAAAGTCAATAGGCTTTATGCTTTCCTTTTTTCTTATGAATACTATTTTATTCTACAGATAACCCCATTTATGTTATGTACCTGTGGAGTAAAGTATTACTTATTGACTGTGGATTTCAGACTGACCCAAAACCACCAGCAGTTGAAGAAAATATTGCCTGATATGTGTAAGAGTGGTGTAATCCTACCTCTCTTTAAGTGACTTCTGTTGCACATTAGTCACACAGTGCAACAACTTGTGTGTTTACTCACTGCTTAGTAGCATCCAGCCATGTGCCGTGGTTGCATGTGTTACTTATATGAATCAATGAACTTCTTCAGTACCATAAAAATTAAGCAGTTTAAACGTGTATACATACATATATGCATATAAAATTTTGGATGGATAGCCAAGGATGCAGAATACCTCCATCTTTTATTGGCACAAGAGACTTGCAAGTGGCAAGGGCTTCTGAAAACAGTCAGTTTGTGATTTGATGCACACATGAGTTTGATATGGATAACGAACAGAGTTTAGTAACATACTGGGAAATCAGAACAGATACACTTTGTCATGTTTCATTTGTTTTACCTTCAGCAATCATTCTAAACATACTTTAGAACCAGTGCTTTAAATGCAAGTCAGTTAAAAATGTTTAGATATAGGCCAGTGCTATTTAATTCTCATTGCCAGATTCAGAATTCCATGTGGCCTTTGAATCACTTAAGGTCCAAATGATTCATTTTTATTGGGGAGAAAAAAGAGGAAAGCAGGAGAAAATGGAAACTCTATGTGGTTGAAAGATCTCTGTTCACTCTGGACATTAAAGACTACTGGGCAAATTCTGCTCGTCTCATTCTGGTGAGTAAATCAAGCTGACCTACTCGCCTGACTAAGAGAAACAGGATTTTGCTTTACTTTGAAGAGCAGCCATTAAAAAAAAATACCATGCACAAACTTACACATATATGTTCATATCTCTGCTACCAAAAAGTTCTGAGTAAATCAGTTTGCCTTTTCCTGGGTGAACAGGTCACAATTTCTTCTTGCAGGTTTCCAATAGATAAAAGATTGGATAAAAAAAGGGAAACAAATAATTAATTTAAACAAATAGATTCTTGAAATGGGTTCCTCAAAGTGACGGAACAGTACTGTAGAAAACTATTTCCATATACAAGGAGTGTTGATCATCCTAGAGATTATTTATGGTTATACTTGTGGTGCAACTTAGAGAGGTTTGTAAATATATCAGGAATAAGATGGGAGTGAATAAAGAAAATGACGGTCACAGCTTTTGCTAAACAACAGCTAAAAAAGAATGACTGTGTTGCAAGTACTTCTCGAGATGAGAACCACCGAAGCTGCTGTACTAGGCAGTCCTGTAGTATTTTAAGATAAAGTACAGATCATTCTTAATATTTCAGGCACCTGATGTTTATGATGTGTCAACAGATTACTGTCAAGTCCCAGTGCAGCTTCATTGCCAGGTGTCTAGTAGGACCTAAGAAGATAGTCTTCAGGGCAAATGAAAACCATAAGCTGTATTAGTGCTGCTCTGTCTTTAGATATACAATTCCAGACTTCACTTTGAGAAACTTCAGCTCAGAAATTTCAAGACTGAAAAAAAGCAGTCTGCAGCTGCTGCAGTATAAGAAGCAGATTTCCTTACAGAAGTTGCATTTGTTCTCAATGTTTTAACTTCCTATCTGAAAACAGAGGTATTCAGGTTTTGTTTCTGTATCTTCTACTGAAAATGAAGAATATTATTCTCTCTCACTAGAGCTAGTAGAAGTTAACATTTTGCACCAAAAGGATACTGGGGCAGTTCTACACATTTGCAAGTTTGCAGTCCATAATTCTCAAAATTTCACAGCTGCATATTCTAGGACTGTACCTAAGGACACTAAATTGTCATTAGATGAAAGTTCAGAACTATCTGACTAAGATGCATTATGGAAGTTTTTACAGTGTTTTACAAGGTTAGATGTCTTACAAAATAACTCCTGTGAGCATTTGCATTGTGTAAATGCAGTTTGCGGTTAATATGATTTTGTGTTACATTGTTCTGTAGTTTTAATTTTACTTATTCAGTGAAGTCAATACTGAGGTTTTCTGTGTAAGAATTTCAGGACAGGATCTTTTCTATATTTTAATGAAACATAATTTCATTTTTCATCAAGATACACTGCATAGTACTGTGACACAAGGTACATATATTTTAGGACCGTATCTGGCAGCATGCTGCCTACTATGGAATCTGCCCTGGCTGCTGGAATAGGCAGAGGAAGCAGAATTGGGCTCCTCTTTTGTGTTACACCTGCTCCAGTTTTGATCTTGAGTTCCTTGCCAGTATTGTCTATAGCAAGATTATTTCAAAAGGGTTATTCCTGATATATAGGTCCATATGAGACCTAAAGAACTTTCCAAGATGAAATGCTGCCTTATAAAACAAGAAACATAATAGAGAAAAAGAATTTTTAAGAATCTGAAGTAGAATATTGATACTATGAGAAAGAAAATTACATTGCCAGAACAGCAATTCTCATTAACCAATAAATTAAGAATAATAATGTCTCTGTAGAACTTACTGCTTTATAAAGTATAAAAGTTGACAAAAGTTAGTGCAGTTAAAATAAAAGGCATGATCAAGTCATACAGTATTTACTGGATCACAGCTCTCAATGGCTGTGAAAGTTGTCTGAACTTTCCTTGTCTTGGTGCTCACTGTCAATGCCTAATCTTAAATGGGAAAATTCACACAAATTTGTGATTACCAGTGCAATTTCAATGACTGATCCTTTGAAGACATATCTTTTAACAATAGATTTGGTCAGGTTTCTGTTATCTTTACCCACATTGATGAAAAGGCCTGTTCTTACTCATATTTCCGTCAATAGCATAATTTTGACTTCATCAATGATTTCAGTGGTTCAGGAGTAAATTGTGACTAAGAGCCTTACAGAGTGCAGCTAAGAATAGTATGATTGGGCCCTTTATTTTTAGATATCAGTTTTTTGTGATGTTTTCTTACAGCTTCTTTGCAAACAATTAAGGAGAATGCAATTTAGAATATTTTGTAACTATGATGTGAACTGTAATGTAATCAGGTGTGCAGCTGAAAGAAGAAATCAAAGACTTCACTGAACATATTGCTGAACATATATTTTCACGTTTTCATATATTTTTGAAAGTGTGCATAGTATAGCATTATTCTTAAAATTCAGCAAATATTGTTACATGGAGAATTATCATTAAGTATATCTAAAATATCCACAAATAACTCTTAGTATTTAAAAAACAAAGATATAACCTAGCTTCTCTAATGAGGGAAAAATGTAATTAAAAAAATACTTTCTTCCTGAGTCACAGCATTTGGCTCTAAAACAGTGGGGATTTTGTTTTCAAATGAAAAAAAAAAAGTTCTTTTTTTCCCCCAGCATTT
The DNA here is from genome assembly GCA_013399435.1 of Arenaria interpres. NCBI lineage: Eukaryota > Metazoa > Chordata > Aves > Charadriiformes > Scolopacidae > Arenaria > Arenaria interpres. Next base: position 12,077 of record VXAK01004858.1, read on the forward strand.
TTTCTTCCTTTTCACTACCTTCCTCCCCAGGAAACATTAACATAGTGTGTAATATTTATCCTTATGTCTTTAAAGATCCTGCTTGTTTTGTCTTTCTTTTGTTGTTTCTACAAAAGTTAAAGTGCCTAGTTAAATTAGTTTTAGGTTTCGCTATGCAAGACACTCATTCTATATATATAAGGTGTATCTATGTGGGTTGTTTTTCTCTCTCTGAAGAAAAAACATAGGGTGTATGGCAGAGGTCTTGAGATGCCTTTTCAGGACCTAGGAGTGCCTGCACATATAAAGAAAAGACATTTTGACACTAGTATTAGTATTTTCCAACAGGTAAGAATTTTCTGTGAAAAGAACTTAAACAATGATTTGTTGACCGGAGCAGAAACACAGCTCTGTTTTTATCTTTAAAAGTATAGAAGCAATCCTTTGATGTCAAAAGGTCAGAGTAGAACAGTTGGGACAAATTTTTGCAGCAGATAGCCTGAGAGCTTTATGCTTTCAATTGTATCTCTACTTCAGCTGTAAGAAGAGAAGTGGTGAAATTAATGCTAAAGGGTTCAAAGATATGGGAAACAAGTGAAACTCTCATGAGACTGCAGGCTCTTACCTAAATAGAAAAAAAAAAAAGGGAAAAAAAAGAAATAGGCTCTAGGAAGAAAGTGGCAAAATGATTTGGGGGAAAATTTCCTTGAGTTTAACTGTTTCATTTGTTACGTTTTTAAGGGGGCAACAAGGAGATTAAACTAGTTGTTGCTGCTTTTGCTGATCTGATGAGATGAAATGGAGTAGTGTACAGCTTGCCATAAATCTTAGCCAGGGTGCGTTCTAAGTCCTAGTAATGTATTTGTCACGGTCTTTTTTGTGCAACCTTTGTTTTTTAGTCTGCTGTAGACTTTCTTTTTTTTTTTTTTTTTTTCTTAACAGAAGAAGAGTCTGGATTAATTACTGTAAATCTTATGAGAAAGAAAAAAATAGATAAATTATGAAGCATTTTAGATAAAATGTTCTGTATTAAGTACTACATTCAAGAACAAGCAAATTTATATGAATGTCCCTGTTAATTAGGATATTAGGCAGTGCTTTAAATAACCTCCTTGAGAAGTCATATATTTTCTAGCTAAATCCCAAAGGCTGCTGATACAATTCCTACTTATTAAGGTCACACGAGAAGCATCTCTTTCTTCTACTGAATTGCTTCCACTAGTTAGCATTGTTACCTGTACAGAAATGGTAGCATAAGATCAATTCAGCTCTCACTTGCTTGAGATAAGAAGATAGCTCCTTTTTTGGTGATGTGACCTCAAAATTTAGGAGTCCCTTTACATATATTACTACATAGTTTCTGCCAATCATTTGTGCTACTTGCACAGGTGCATCTCACTTCTGTGCAGTGAGGGGATATTTCCTCTCCCAGCCCTCAAGACAATCAGTCCCGTGCTGATCTATTTTCAATTTAGTATGCTATAAGCGACCTAGTCAAGTAAAACCTTTCAAGTGAACAGTATTTTATTTTAACCATGGACCTTTCTATTGGCTTTGTGACGTATGTATCAGATCAGAGTTCCTCTGGTTCATAAAACAGTTTTACCCATAGTAGAAAAGTTTCTAATTGCATCTTGTTCCCTGCTGAGTGGTTGCATGCTGCAGCCTCCATGGCATGCCGAAGGAGGACTCTAAAAGGGAATGGAAAAGCCTTGTTACAAGATACAAATGCACAGTTTCAGCTGTGTGGGTGGGACCTCTGATCGATGCATTGTAAATTCTTGCAGTGATAGACATGCGAAATTAGTTTCAGGCAGTGTTTCAGACCATCTATTGATATATGTGTGACACGCTTGTATTTGCCTGTACTAGTTCTAGTGACACTATGATTACTGGTATTTGCAGTCCTTGCCCTGGAACACTTCCAGGCAGTTTTATTGTATTGAAATGGCTCTTACAGTTCATTGAGCATCCAGCATAACACTGCTGAATATGATTGGCGCGTTTGCATATATTTATTCAAAAAAAATCAGGCAGTTAAACTGCATAATTATGGGAAAACGAATCATAACAATAAAAGACCATTTAAGTTAACAAGCTTTGTGATCAAAGGATAAATACAGGTTGGATAAATGAGACTCTAGATGTAACTAATCTACATAAACAGGCTTTGGTCTGATTAGAGGAAAGGAATATATTAAAATAATCTAAAGGTATTTAAAAAGCATTTTAGTTCAGTAGTTTTATAACGCCTAGTTTTATTTCATCATATTTTTAACGTTTCTAGTCAATAAAAATAGCTGTCTTCAGTCATAAACTACTTTTATGTGTTTTTATTTCTTGATTAACAATGTTTACAGTGCAAAGAAACTCTAAACTAACACAAGTAAACAAAAGTAACATCATAAGTTTTCATTCTAGTTTGAATGCATCATGTATCAAAAACCTTAAAATATTTTTAATGTCTTAATTTTAAAAATTTTAATGTTGCAGTGGTTTTTGATTGATTTTTAATTAAAGAAAAACATTAAAGGGAACATTTAAAGGACATTTTCTTGTTTACTGTCTTTATCAGCAGAGAGCAGCCTTTGTAGTGTTTGAAAGCTGGTGCATTAAAAATCAATTTCAAGTCTTCAAAGCTATAAACTCTTGCTTGCTTTGTAGATATATACTGTTTTTAAAATCATTGGAAGCACACTTGACAATTGAATTAAAAACAAAAGGTAAATAATGGCTTCATCAAAATTTGAAGGATTTTAATGTATTTTTAATAATAGCTGAAGGATTTTTTATAGGGAGCAGACATGTGAATCACAATTTGTAGCTTTTAAATGCATAATTTGTTCCTAAAGACAGTTATATGTATTCTTTTATTAATAGAATTTTGTTTCAAACTTCTGTTGGTGTTGTTTTGTTGTTTTTAATGAATGCCGTGATTCAAACACAGAACATGTCAGTCAGATTCTTTACTTACTATATTTCTGTCTCGTTCTTTGCTGATTGCTAAGCAACCACTTATGGCTAAGATTGTTTAGCTACAACTCCGTTTCAAAAAAAAAAAAAGGTGAGCTGAAGTGGGATAAGCTAATTTTCATTAATTCTTAATGAAAACATTTAAATTCTATAAAATTTTAAAGGTGACCAAAAAAAATAAATATTGCTTTGATAACGCATCTTAGATTCAGCACTTGGGCTCTGTTCCTACCAGTACTGAAGCAAAGACTGCTTTTCCACAAATCTAGAAAGAGCAGGATCTTGTCCTTAAGCAGTACATAAGTAATTTTGAGGCCTATGGAAACTAACGTATATATGTATAACTGTTTTAGTATTATGTCTTTCAAGGCATGATCCTTAAAACACTTATTCAGTGAGTATTTTAATTTAAGTCAATAGCACCACTGTATTAAATAGATCGCTTACAGGAATGGGGTTGTTGATGTGGGCAAGCATGTGCAGAATTCAGCCCAGAATCTATGAGTCTGTGTTAGCTGAACTGCTCCCTGTTGCTTCTCTCCTTTGCTTTAAGAACACTGCAAAGCTGCAAAAGCTGTTCGTTTCACTTAGCCTCCAACTGCATTCTCTAGTACTCTATTGAGATAGTCCTGATGTCTGAATATTTGATACTTTTGCTTTTTCACATAGACTTCGTAATTTGATATGCAGATTTGAAGATCATAAAAACAATTCTGCTTTGATGATCATGAGCAAGATTATCCAGCCACAGCTGTAAAGTACCAAGTGTGTTTTTTTCTGATCTCTTCATCATTTCTGTGGATCAAATGGTAATAAGAATATAGTGGAATTTAGAGTGCTTGGGAAATAATGAATTTAAAAGCCTTTTAAAAATGGCAGCCACGAAGGCTTAGAAACTATTAGATTTCTAGACTATATGTCAGAAAATAGAACTGAGTGTATGAATGCTTATGTGGAGATACATAGATAAGAGAGCAGCATGGATTCAAAAGAACTCTCTAGCTGGATAAAAGGTATTTATTATTTACAAATGTGCATCTACTTAATAGGGTTTTTTTGTTTTAATAGTGTATAAGATCTGCACATAGCTGTGTAACAGTGTTTTGGACAATTCTGTCAATCTGCACCTTTTGCTGCAACCTAGAAAGCATCAAGTTTAGACACAAATGCTGTTGTCATCTTTTTCCCAAGGCGAGACTATAGGTAAGGAAGGACCGCATTTTCCACTTCATGGTGGAAGTTATACATCTTGCTTAAAACTCTGTATCCTGCTATCAGACTTCAGGATTGAGAGTAATGATGAGAAGGAGGTGTAAGTCATGTGGCATGTGGGAATAATCAGCACTCATTTGCTTCCATCAGCTGTGTTAGGTATTAAAAAGCACAGGATAATTTGCATCTCGTAGCTCTGAGGCAAGGAATGTATCAGTCGGCTTTGTAGCCATCAGGTGAAATAGAGGGGAAAACAAAATGTTTTGTCTTATTTCTTTCAATGCATAGTCTTCATTTTGTCTAAATCTGTAAATGTATCTTTTCTGCTTAAACCACCTGTAGCTTCTTTTCAGCCCTAACAGGATATAGTATTGCAATGGGCAGAAGTAACTGGATGAATTTGATTGTTTATTCATTGGCCATCATATATATGATCTTTCTCAAAAGTACACTTCTCGTTATTGCAATAATGTGACAGTAATGAAATAATGATTTCTTCATATGTGAAATAACTCATTTTAAGTACATTCCTGTGATCATTTGTTTCAAACAGGCTTTCAGAATTTTGAAGAAAACTTTAATTTCAGTTAATTTAAAATACACGTAGATCACACATACTCTTTTCTTCATCCCCTGCTACTGGCAAAGAAATCTTAGGAACAAGTAGTTAAATTTCCAGATTTTGACCTACTTGTTAGTCTACTTGCATGAAAGTAAAACAAGAGAGAGCTTTTTCTATTAAGCAAATGTAAGCTTCAGGTATTTTGGTTAATATTGGTAAAGATCTTTAGATAAAGATAAATTGCTTGCATTCATACTGGTCTTGCTGATACCAGTAAATGAAGAAATAGGCATAGATGTTGAATATCCATAGGAAGAGTTTACTTAAAGGAAAGGTTTTGTCTTTAAACTTTGAGTCACAGGTTTTCTATAGTATTTTATAATAAAGACAATTACATAGTAATTTGGGTTAGAATGCATGCCCAGTTCCCCAACTCAGAACCCAATTTGTTACTACCTGTGGCTATTTCTATTAAAAAAGAAACATAATTACTATGAGTCTCAGCAGTCTAAGGGTAAATTTTTGCAATTACAATACCTCCCTTGGGCAGATGTGTGAAAATGGCAGATTAATTCCTGCCAGTATCTGTCTATTCCTTGCACATTCTTAAAGTTGCTGGTAGCTTGGATTATGAATACCTTGGTGCTGTTTGTTATGCTGTGGTTAAGGTTAAAGCAGCAATCCTATTATAAATCTTTAGGAATAGGGCTCTATACCGTTACCTTGGAAAGTCTCTACACTGAGGTTTGATACACAAGGTCCTAGGAGTAAGATCCAGAGTTCTATTTTCATGGAAAGTGAATGAGTTTGCTCTTGATCTTAGCATATTTTAGAAGGGCATTTTGTACAGTTTTTACAGGCATTTTCACTTTATACCTGACAAGATTTAAACAAAAGCAACCAAATTTACTCATTCTTAGCAATTTACTGTGAAGTTAATAAAGTTGCATGTGAACTGAAGGCCATATGGTAGTTCATTAGTATTGTATGGGTTTTGTTTTATTCCCAATGCCACAATGATGTCTTTATTTAGAAAGGAACCACCAGTAAGTTAAGATGGCCCTGAAATTATGTAAATGAATAACTTTCTATGGTAGCAATCTAATTCATCTCCTTATGAACTTTTCTACCTGAGAACAAGTTTTGAGGTTTTATGTGTAGAAGAACTGCATGCAAGGCACGCTGCTGGAGATTACTCTCTGCATCTAAGCACCTAACTCCATGTTGAATTCCAATGAAGTTGGAAGTTGGTGTGGCTTCATGTGGGTTCATGATCCACCTGCAGGGAGCAGCATCAGTCTGTGTTACACATTATCCTGTTAGAATATTCAGGAAGAGCAGTATGAACAATCTTAACAAGTTATTTTTTTCCCCTTTGCATGAAGTGTTTTTTTTGAATTTCTTGCATTGCACCTGCCATATTTTCATTTCTTTTCCTATTTTGAAAGAGACTTCCGCTGACAAACTCTTCTTCTGAATGTTGGCTTGGGGACTTTTGTGATGTGGACATTAGTTAGAGAAGGTTGCACTAACTTTTTTCTTTAAAAGTTCATGAAAATAAATAAAAAAATTAAAATATATATGCATCTAGTTGCCATTGCATGCATTCTCTTTGAAAAAGGTACTCGCATGCTGGATGAGCATCCTGCTGATTAGATACAGAGGCAAATGCATAAGTTAATGACTGTATTCTAACTAGCCTCTCAGTCAAATATTAGTATTCATATTCAGTCTTTCTGTCCCTGGTGAAACTTGCAGCAGTGTCCTGGGTGTTGACAAACTAACAATGGTTTGGAACAGAAAGAAAAGTTTTCCGAATCCTGGATTCTTTGCCGAGAACATTTCTTATGTAGATCT
>VXAK01004864.1:0-22655 GCA_013399435.1 Arenaria interpres
TTTACAATTATTTTTTTTATTGTAGAAAAAAATAATCTTTTTTCCCCAGTGATCTTTGGTGCATTGCTATGAGAGAGATTTTCCTAAATTACGTTCTCTGAAAATAGTTTTTACTTGTATTCATAGAATTTATATTTCTTTCTTTTTTCTTTTTTTTTTGAACTTACAATTTTAATTTGATGCTGCTTAAGTTAAACCTAAAAAATTGTGATGTTGTGGAAGTTATTTACCACAGATAAAACCTTGGGAGCAACAGCTTCTTGTAACTAAAGGGATTTGCACTATAGGGTTGTATATGTTGACCTCTTTTAACCTCTTTGATTTCAGTTGGAATTATTGGCTAGGGATCACTTAAAGATTTGCATCTATGTTCTTTATTAATGGAACTTTTTTCCTAACCGTAAAGAACGGGGAACAAATTTTGTGTATCAGAATGGGATGTGGTATAGAAAATCAAGCTACTTTTTTTGTAACTGGAAGAAATGCATCTTTTTTTTACCTCTTTTTAACATAGAGTCTGTCTTTGATGGAATGGGATTGGAAAAAGTGTACACCGAGTATCTGAAAAACCTTCATAACTATTTCTGTTATTGACACCAGACATATGCTTTAGGCATTACTCATTTAATAGAGATGAGTGCTTCAGAGACTCATGCTAGCAGATGAAAATCCACTGCTGCACTGCTGTGGGTTTTCATCATGGATTTTCATCCACTCTTCAGAAAGTGAACATGTAACATACTTATGCGAAAACATGACTGTATATAGTCAAGCTATGCTTTCTGAATTAGAAGCAGCTTGAGGGATTTGTGTGGTTGTTCAAAGTATTTTTGAAGTATGTGACTTTCTGAAGTTTTTACATAGGTCATGACCACATGCTAATAATCACTTCACTTTTGAAGGTCTAGAATGGTTCTGACTTTAATCAGAAAACATGTGAAGATCATGTTTAGCTACATATTGTCAAAACAATGATTAGGTTTACTGATTTAAAAATTATTTGGGGATTTTTCAGCCAGCACTACTGCCACTTTTGATATTGCTGTGAAGGGAATGGATATAAGTTGACATAAGGCTATTGTGGCTGGATATGAGCAGGTTCTGTCCAGAAGCCAGTTTTTTGCTGGCCCAGCCTTGTAAGCCTTGCCTCAGAGTGGTTAGTGTAAATGGAGAACCCTGGTAAAGCACTAAAGCGCTTATCCAGAAGTGCTTTGGTGCTTTAATGTTGTAGGCAGTATGCCCCTTATTCCTGTGTTATGTAGCTGCTTTGTAGCTAGGCCATAGTTCACTGTGTGTTCATAGCCAGAAAGACTACTTCTGATCCAGTTCAGCTTATTGCTTGATATTTACTCGTGAATCACCGAAAAGTAATTGTGTGCACAGCACAGAATTTACTGGAGTCCTGCCAGTCATTGACATACAAGGTCAGTGGATGCTGTGTACCATAATCATGTGCAGCTTCCCAAAAAAACCCCAATTTTCTGGAGCAGTTATGGTTCCTTGCTAGAATATCACACAACTTTCATTTCAAAGCTGCTGAGGAGAGAGAATTTACATTTCTCAAAAGGAGGAAAGAGTATGAAGAATTATTAAAACTAGGTAGCTTAAAATGTAGAGAAATGCCCTGCCTGTAGAGGGGATTATGGTCTCCTGTGTTTTGAAGTAGATTTCATGAACTACTAGTGTCACCAACTGTACTTTACAGTATACATAAACTTAAGATACCAGTTGAACAAGGTCAAAGAAGTATGTACATTAAAATTATGAAATTGTCTGTCTTCTATAATATATGTCTGATATTTCTTTCTACCCTTCTTTCAATAGGTTTTTCTAATTATACATTACGCCCCTTTGGTGAACTCATTGGCTGAGGTTATACTTAATGGTGATCTCTCAGTATTTTCTTCTAAAGTTGAGCAAGATATACAGAAAAACTCGGTAAGTGGCCAACTAATCTTTAATATTTTTTTTAGAAGCGAAGAAAATATTTGAAAAACAAAATCGGTTATCTGGAATTTGGTAAGCCAAGGTGTTTGTGTTTCGGAGAGAAGAGCGGTAGTAGGCGATTTCAGGTTTTGTTGTTGCATATGAAAAAAGAAAAATGCTCTGTGCAACTGACAGCATTACATTCTTGTCAAAGTTGCAATATTTTTGTGCATGCACATATATTTCAGGTAGTGGCATAAGAATGTGTAGGACACAAATTATGATACTTAGTTGCTTCTGCAGGGTTCAAACACTGCAAAGGCTTCCATCATTTTGATGGGACACTTTTGTTATCCAGTCTTCTCTGTTCAGTTTTTGTTCTTAGCTCTTTGGTAGAGAACTAGAAATGAGTCATCACAACTTTCCTGTGAAATTATTTCCTTATGCAACTTGTAGTAGAAATGAGAAACTTAGAAAAATACTTGGTCCAATGGTAAATCATTTGGATATAGAAGGAAATAAAGATTTTTGTCTGAATATTCCAATGTTTTAGCAGTAAAACTGATCATCTCTGAAAGCACACATCGGTGTGCATAAGAGGATATAGACCAGTCACAAAGAGATAGGAGTGCTATCGCTTTGTTGTTGCCCTTGTACCTTGAGATTTAATCCTGTGTAGATGTTGCTAGACACTCTTGTTAGTGCTTTTTGTGTGACATGTATGTTTTTCTCCCCTTTTGCTGTGGGTTTCACAGTTTGTGAAATGCTTGGCTGTTAATTGACCATACTTAGTAAGTATGACCTTACTTTGTATTAGAGGCTTCTGACTGTAGTTCTGTCTCAATCTTGAGACAGAATGTCCCCTAATGTCTGACTGGTCAGCAAGAATTACTGAATGGATGGTTAATTTATAACAAGCAGTGGATTGGTTCTTAGCCACTGGTGGTCAAGAATGTGCCTGTAGCTCCTACAGCTTCAGGGAGCAGGTAGACTTCAACTCTTCTATGATACAAGTCAACTTTTTCAAATTTCTTCTTGCTGTGTGAGCTGACCTCAGCCAGTAGTTTTGGGGTTCTGGTGTTTTGTATTGTTGACATTGATATTTAGAATCTAATCTTCTTTGAAAAAACAAGAGTGGAACGGCAGAGCTGACTGAATGCTTTAAGATAAGCAGCCTCTTACATTAGCACTGTCTGACCTTCTGCTAGCTGCGTACTGAATGTTGTGTGTGTTACTTGTGCAGAAGCATCTTTCTTACTAGGAAATTTGTGGCGAGAGGGTGGGGCAGCAGTTGTTGCAGAAGTGAGATTTTCTTTTCCTGTCATAGTTAATGTACAGAGTTGCACAATATCTGTAGCATATGTTTGTGTGCTTGCACTAATGTTAGGAAAATTAAGTGTTTCTGTCATGGTTTAGGCTGCTTCTTACTGGTCTTAAAAATGTGTCCCATGGCATGTAAACTGGGAGTTCTGTCATACCTGAACAGGTAGTAAATAGGAGTGTTGGGTTTCTAGGATAGACAGTGAAACTACTGGAGGTGGAGCTTTGTTACAGGGAGAGCAGAGTGGTGGCACTTTGGATGAAGAAAACGCTTCCATGGGGGAAACCAGTTTTTAGTAAATTCAACTATATTCTTCAATGAAACTTTGGAGGGAAAACCTGTACTGTCAGCCTACTGGTGGAGGCTGATTATTTGCAGAAAGAGAAGGGAGTAATCTTCAGCAGAAAAGCTCAATGCCCTGCTTCCGATGAGGGCAGCTATCAAGTGAGCTACTCTCAGTTGGTGTGCATGAAAAACTACTGCATATATTGCATGGTGGTTTCTACTGATAGACGACTCAATGCAGTCAGGCTGAAGTCAACGGTGTAGATATTGAGGTATAGACAACTTAAGTAAAGGTGAAGCAGTTTTTTTGCCTTGTGATAGGACTTCTCAGAGCAGAAAGTTGATTTTTGAGCATTGTTAGCCATTTCAGGGGCTGTTCTTTGGACTATAAGGTGTATCAGGATCATTACAAAGTTACTACTCTGGTATATTCTGTTGCAAAGAAATTACAAACTTCTATTAAATAAAGGAAGCTATTTCAGAAACTACTTTAGAATTCCTTGCTTTGGGGTTAGTAGAGAAAAGTGATAGGTGAATTTTTTAATTTACTTTTTGTGTTTGGAATTGTGTTTAAGTCAGACCCAGACTTACCTTTTACTACTTCCTTTCTGTTATAATTTCCCATGGTAATCATTCTGATACTCTATTAAGCTTGTTGTTTTGGGGATATTTCTCTGTGTTATGGTGAGCCTCAGTTAATACCTGGGGCTCTGTACCTAATACCGTACATCTCTTGTAACAGAGATGTCTTGATGTATTTAAGTTGAAGTGTAACTTAGTTTCTAATCAACACGAAGTTTGTAAAACCTGAACTAAGTAGAACCTCATGTTCTATATTCATCTTCCTAATAAGATGAATTAAAGTGGAATGAGGTGTAGAGAGTATAGGCTGAGATTACCAAAAGCAGTATCACGTGATAGGAGACTAAATGAGTAAAGAATACTTAACAAAATAAAAGCCAAGAAGGGTTGCAGTTGCAGTGTATAAATGCAACGTATCCAGGGTTGTTTAGGGCAAAAGAGTAATGGTGGCTGTCAGGACAGAAACAAATGGTACTTTTTCCTGGAAATCAGTTTCTGGAAAAAATCACCAGCAGATCTAACTGCTGATAGCTTATGAATTGAGAATAATCTACCCATGGAGATCTGCTGAACATCATAGGGCAGTAACAATTGCCCAGCCTCCATTGAGCAGATTCTCCACCTCGAATTGTAGCAAATTACGCTTTCTTCCCATATTTTTTTCCCGGTTTTAGGTGCCATCAGAAGAAATACTAACTCTTAGCTAGGAGTTGAATATGTATAGCCGACAGAATATATTTAAACCTGTTAGCAGTCATCACTCTAAGGTTTACCTTACTTCCTGTGAGATCTGTGTTCCTGCATAATTCGGATGTGGGCCAGTTCTACCTATTTCATGTTTCTTGGTTTCTTGTTTAACCTACTTTCTCCTTCCTGTAGAAGTTGTTACTGGTACTGCCTGATTTTACCAGCACATATTGCACAAGATAAACCATAATTGAAAATATGATTGAAAGACATTTTAAAAGTATAAAATAGCAATGTCTCAAACTGTATAATCACCTTAGATAAACCATATACTATATAAATTAAAATTAATTCTGATTTTTAAATGTTTTAAATATATATATTCTGTTCTGCTAAATATAACAAGTCTATATATGTTGACTTTTTCTCAGCATTCTTCTTGAAATGGGCCAGACCATGGTTTAGTGCTTATGAACACATTGCTCTTCGGTTATTCTGATTGTATGGCTAACAGTATATTAGAAATGCAAGGATGTAAAGTATATGCATTTTTCATAAAGAAAGTAGCTACAGGATTCTAGAAAGCAATTGTAAGAAGTGAATGCAGGAAGATGACGATATGTTATGCAACTTGCATGCTACTTTTCCTAAAGAATAGGACTTAATGTGTTCTTCCCTTTCCTTATGACTTTTCTGACCAGAGGCCATCAATAAAAGGTAATCTGGTTGTAACTCTGCTTATAAGGTTAACTCTCTATGTTGCAGTTTGACCTGATGTATCAGGTTGCTGGGGGACATAAGTGGTAAATTTCACATTGTGGGTTTTTTGGTATTGTGAAAGATTCCTCCTACTCTATGGTTTGTTTCAGTGCCAAGTGTAAGGAAATTGCAAGATTTCTGTAAAACGTTTTTAAAAAGACGATTCAGAGAAACACCTTGGCCTTCTGACTTGTAGAAGGCTTCTTCCAGGTATTTTCCTAATCTCTTAATTTTTTTATGTGTAGGTGTTCCTTCTTAAGTGAAGGGAGGGATTTTTCCAAACTTTTTCTCAGACGTCTCTTTGCAGTCATCTTCAATGCTTATTGTACTTGAGTCACCCAAGGCAAGGAATGGAATCAGTTTTGTGTTTGCTCTGGTCTTACTTCTTTTCTCTTGCTTCCCCTTAAATTTTTAACCCTGGCTAAAGCCAGCATCAACTAAATGTGATTGAGGTCTGAAAGGTAAGGAAATTTCTGTAGCAGTTTTGTTGCGGGTAGACCTGTGCTGGCAGGAAGACCCCACACCACGTGTTTCACTTCTCAGTAACAGGAGAGGTTTGACTCATCAATGTTTATAGCCCTGGGTGAGAGGGAGCAAGTACTCTGGTAATCCAGCTGGCAGGCCTAACAGGTGAGAAGGGAGCTCAAAGTGTCACAGCTCAGAAACAACCAGCAAAACTGTAAGAAAACCAAGTTTTGTTAGCCCTGCAAGTCACAGAACTTATTGTAGTGTCTTGTGTCTTTCCGTAAGAATACATTGGTCTCTGTTGTTAGGATGGCACAGACCCTTGGAAATACTTGTTTCCTCTGGGAGAGATTTGTAATCTAAATTTATTGTCTTTCTCTGTAAAATATTAATCAGGAAAATCAGGTATTGTTTGAATACTGTTTGCCGCCTTATCCAATACCAGTGTTTTGACTTGTAAGATAAACTTCTGATAGCTTTAGGTAGAACACAAGTATATTGAAGTATAACAAATGAAGTTGTGTTGGTTTTCTAGTCTTGGTAAATCTGTGTCTGGAAGCCCAAAAAAGGTTGGTTGATGTCAGTGCCATTTGTTCCTAGTTCATACAAGGACCAGTATGCTGTTGAGGGAAGCTTAAGAGTCAAAAAACGCTCGTGGCATAGAGTGTTGGTTTTTGTCCTTGCTAGTGCCAAAGGCATTTAAAGAGTGTATTTCAAATTAATACATTGCTGTCAACACACTCTTAGATTTTGCTTCCTTTACCCTTTTTGCAAAAGGTATCTTAATTTTGTATACTAGCTGTCTTGCCTGTTAAGAAAGTTCAAAGAAGGGGAAAAAATTAATAATAATAATTGATAAAATAGGTAGTTCTACGTCTTTTTGTCTCCATGTCATACTTTTAAATGATAGATCTTTAGAATGTGTTACTTTGGAAATAATTGTTCTATCGATGATTTGATACAACTTGAGGTCTGCTTTCTTGTATTTTAAAATGGATTTGAGATTTGTAAGTGGTACACTAATTTACATTCTAAAAACCCTCTTTTATGTGAACTGAAATTTCTTTATCAGTTAGAGTTAAAAATGTCTTCTTGTAACTCAGTGTAAACTCTTCAAATTTACAGGCAAAGTCAAGTATCAGATGTTTCATAAAACCAACAGAAACACTTGAGAGATCTCTTGAAATTAACAAACAGAAGGGGAAGAAGAGATTGCAGAAAAGACCCAACTATAAAAATGTTGGTGAAGAAGATGAAGAGGAGAGAGGATCTGAAGATAACCAAGATGACCTAGATAAAACTAAGGGTACAGAAGCGAGTTCAAAGGGCATCAGAACAAGCAGTGAAAATGAAGGTGAGCGTACCAGCAAATGAAAATGATACTTACAGCTTGGATACTTTTATCTACTGTACAGACCTAGTTGTGATCTGTTACATGACTTGCTCTCTTGTTGCACTAGGTAGACGTGGGACTATTAAATTTGTTTCAGTCTTTGGCTGTATGTTTTTCTCATGTTAAATCGTTCTGTCAGAACACGTACTTCTAATCTGATTAAAAACTATGAAAGTGTTTTCATATCTTTCTATAGTTTTTGGCCCTTATCACAAATGCATGCCTTGCACCTTGCTGTACATGATTATGGGGCACTTTATAAGTAGACTTCACAACTTTGTAACTTTTCCTTCAGTGGTAGGGCAAATGGTGTAGCCGTGTTACCTTTGTAAGATGGTTGGGAGTATTTTATGCATGTTTCAATGATAAAATTCAACAAGTGTGTTGAAAGTGACAGTACATGGTATAAGATGATATTAAATAGTCCAAAACTGAAGAAAACATCTTTAATTTAGATGTTTAGATGTTTTAGTTGTGCATTTTCAAGACTTTTAACATAATGCTAACCTTAAGAAGAATTGATTTTATAGGATGAGTGGTTTTGCAGCATATCGTAATCGTATTTTACTAGTTAGTAACTATTAGAAGGATGTACATCAGAAACTAGTCTTTACTTCAGGCAAATTGAGAAAAATGTGGCAGAATTGCATGCAAGCAATTGAAAGCAAGACCTTTATGCTTTGACAACCCTCTCTAAACATAGTTGCATTTTGATTCAGATAAACAGTCTGGGTTTTAGGTAAACAGGCTTTCTATAAATGGTGTCAAATAACTGATGATGCGTTGTCTACCATGATTTTAAGAAAATATTGTGTGACCTACTGTTTAAACTGGTGCATTTAGTAGTCATCATTGTCCAAATTGTTAAACAGAAGCTAGATTTGGTCCTAATACTTCCGTTTAAAGCCAATAGGTCCCACTTGGGACCAGGTATCCTGTTTGCTGTAATCGTGGAAAACTATTTACACCGTCTTTGAAACTCGATGCCCACCCATGCCCCAATCTCACCAGCATTTTCACAAAGAATTTTTTTTTCTCCAGAAAGAGGTTCTATGTTTTTATTTCCTGTGGTTTGGAGGGCAGAGGGATTACTGTTGGATGTTTATTTGCCAAAATAATACGTAGATTTTCTTTGCGTATATTATGTATATGTATAATTTTCTTATAGCAGTTAAGTTTGCTTACATTTCTTTATGGAATTTCTTTTTGGAATCTTTTTTGGAAGAAAATTTGTCTATATCTATTCATTCATTAGCCTTTCTGAAGTTATGGTTAGACCTCATATAGTTGCACCAGGTACTCTGCAAGACAGAAAATACAAAAGAACTTGCAATAACTGGTTGTTAAAAATATAAAATTTTGGTGTTGTGGATTTGTTTTGGTTTTTTTTAGAAATAGAGATGGTAATCATGGAGAGATGTAAACTATCAGAATTGTCTATCTCTACTGTGACAGAACAGAATACAACAGATGAAGAAAAGAGTGCAGCTGCTTCTGGGAGTGAGATAACAAACTGGAACAGGTATAAGGGAACTGTAATATATTTTGCTGGATTGCTTCCTTAGTTGCCCTCCCACTAACGCTCTCATTTCTCTTAAGGGATGTTTCAAATCTGCCCCAATTAAAATCACTGGGGTTCTTGCGAGTCACAAATAAGCGAGTCACAGAAAAATGGGCTATGGCATCTCTACTAACTGGTTTTGGAAATGGTCCCGTACCTTTGTGAAGTGTTTGTTTTCCTTTATGCCAGTTGTGATGCCTTAAGTTGGTAAAGTTACATCACAGTCTATTAACATAACAAAACCAGAATATAAACATTTTCATTCCACAATTTTCTAAACCTTTACGTTAAGCCAGAAGAGGTTTTCTTAATGGTATTTGTAGTCGCATCTGTAAATTTTGCATACACCTATAGGGGAAAAAACAAGGAAAATTTCTCAGTTCTGGGCTGATCTTTGCAGAATTTTAGTGGCAGTAGTTATGAATAAACCCTACTAATCTATGCACAGCTTCCAAGGTCCATTAGTATATCTTAGATTTAAGGAAAACTTCTCTTGGAAATGCAGTTTTTAAGTGCTTCTGGGAGCAGAAATTGCCCTGACTTCAGAATTTAAACTTGGATATATTTAATTCCCAAAGACACTTTCTCAGCAAGAATGTTGTGTTCTTGTTACTAGAATGCTAAAGAAAAGAAACCAAATGTGCCATCTTTGACACAAAAGTAATTGCAAATGTGTCCCTTGGGGAAATGCACATGTTTAATAGGATTTCAAATTTATTTTTAAACTTGGGAAATGCTGCCTGGTATTCCCAGAATTTCATTCTGTCTCCATTATAGCTTTGATGTAGCTTAGATTACATTCATTAATAAAGATAACATTTCATTGTAAAAGTGATATTGAACCTTGACTTGAACTAGCTTTAAAATACGTAGCTCTAGATTATTGATATTTTGACTAAAATATGTGCCAAATGGCTTTTAGAAAGAAATTGGCAATGACTGCATCGAATACTAAAGCAACCGGGACACTCAGGTCTTGTATCTTGCATGTAAGTGTTTTGCGCTTTTCCAATGCATTTGGCATATGTCTGTATTTTAGGACTTTCTTGATCTGCACATATGATCTGACAGCATCCTGCATTTTTTCTGAAAATAAACAGCACCTAAGAATGTGCAGAGCTAAAAATATTTTTAAAATAAAGATAGATGTTGCGTAGGGCATTTTTGGCCTTAGTTTTGTACATGAATTTTTGGAAATACAGGTGGATAAGCTCCTATAGCTTAAGATTTTGTGTTTTTCCATATGCCAAATATAGTATTTGAAACAGTAGCAAAATCTCTCAAGAAATTTGCTCAAGTGTATACCTTTTCCTACACTGATTGGTATCTTTGAGTATTGTGGATAAGGTGAGCCATGTGGATGAGGTGCCATGTGGTAATGGAAGATGCA
The DNA here is from genome assembly GCA_013399435.1 of Arenaria interpres. Lineage (NCBI taxonomy): Eukaryota > Metazoa > Chordata > Aves > Charadriiformes > Scolopacidae > Arenaria > Arenaria interpres. The sequence continues at coordinate 10,370 of VXAK01004864.1, forward strand.
GTGATCTTTAATTCCATGCTTGAGGTCGGAGAAACTTCCATAACTGGAATAACCATTAATGGTTGTGTTGATAGAGATTCCTAATGTTTTGCAGTCTTCAATTGTGGACACACTCTACAAGAATTAATAATTTGAAGAATACTTGTATGGCATTTGATCTGTTTCTTTTATCAAGTCACTAATAAAATGCTAGTAAAGGAAGAAAATGCTTACAGAGTTAAGAAATACTTTTGAAAATATTTGCCATGTAGCCTTTAATATTAAAAGCGGTTTTTAAAAATTGTCCAATAGTCGTTGAAAAATAGGTGGAAAACAGCACAGTTTGCAGTGAAAAATCTGTAGCTGTAAAAACTAGGTCAAGTTTTCAATTTCCATTAGTCCCTTTTACTACTGTGAAGAACATAATAAAGTTTAAGTGGTTTTGGTGTAATTTTATTTTGATGTGTCTCACTACTGGAAAGTTTAAGCCTTAAGGCTTGTTTTAAATTAAATTCCTTTTATGATATGCTGCACAGCAAAGTTTTTTCCAGAATGCAAAATCTTTATGCTATGTTGTGCCTTCTGTTGCTGCTTTCTTACTGCTGAAGTTTTTGTGGGTCTATCCCTACTTAGCCTGTATGAGGACCTGTTGATGAATGGGATTCCTAGAAGTTGTTTCGGCTTCCGATTGAGACTTTGAAAATGCAGATAGATAGATGCTGTGAAGAAGCACCTGGAAGTAAAATTATTTCTCTCACTGCTGTAATATTTTTTTTTAAAAGTTATGTAATTTCACAAATACAAGTAATATGTGGAGGAAACATAATGAAAAATGCATTAAATATTACCAGAGTCATTTAATACCATGTAATATTGTTGTTAATAGAACAGCTACTGGTATTTCTGTAGCTTTGACCTCCTAAAACATTGGTTTTAATAAAATTAAAATAAATATTACTTTTACAGATTGTAGGTCAGTTTTTAGGGTAATTGTGATCTATTGTTGGTCTGACAACAGATGTAGTGTTATCTAGCATTTAAGTGTTTCAATAATCTTGAACCTGGATATCATGGTCCTTTTTTTTCTGAAGACCTTGAATCTGAACTCCCTTCACTATATGTAGAGCACCCTGTTGCAGGATGTCATGAGGCTTGTAGGGCTTGTTTAATGCTTAGGAAGAACTTGGTTTATTTCCAGCACTGCTAATTCTTTTGGCTGTTTTTGCTTGAGTAGTTATGTTCTTTCGAGATCTACAATAGGAACATCACGTGGGAAATTTGGCTTAGGTACATACAGCAGTGTTGAACTTGGGCAAATTGGGATCATAACTCAGTGGAACTTAAGTATATCATAGAGGATGCTTGTAATCCAGCTTCAGAAATGCATAAATGTATGACTGCGATGTCGTGAACTGAGCAGAGGAACAGTGTGCTCTGTTATCCTTGTCATAGCCTTGTTTTAGTAAAAGAGGGCATGTTGTTGAAACGTGGGTGGAGCTGACGGGAAGTGTTAAATCCATTGCTATGACTTTGGTTGAGTCATTTACAGGCATACATTAAGTGTCACCATGAGGGCGCCACAGGTCTGGAATGGGTATAGAAGTGTGTTGTGTTCGGGTCTTTGATAGCCATTCTGACCCATGGCTAACCACAATGAGTACTACTTGTCTGCTAGGTCTGAAGATAGGAAAAAGATATTTGTTTTTATGACTTTGGATGTTATTTTAATGTATTTTATTTGGATGTAATGTAGGTAATGTAAGGTGGCGGGTTTTTTTTTCCTTTAACTCTTAAAAAAAGTACTTGGAGAGGTAGGAATTCTCTTTTCAATCATGATTCTAAACTCTCTTCTGGTGACTGACACTTCCCTTTTATTATTTTTTTTTTTTGTCTCTTTGGGCCACCTGTGAAAATGAATTTTATTTCTGCTTGTGCTCTGAACTTATTGGATGCAAGCCAGCCTAAGACAAAAAGCCAAGGTGCATTGCCATCACGCTTATGCTAATATCAGCTGAATCTCAGCCATATCTGGTCAAATGGCGTTTGAATTAAATTGACTTTTTTGATCTGTTCATGGTGCAGGTGAAGGGTGAACTTGACACTGTTTTTAGCTTCTCGTATATGTGTTATAGGTCACACATGCTTAAATCCAGGAAAACCAAGTTCATCTGCAATCCAAAGCTTTCTTTTTGCCATTTGAATGTTCTCTCCTTGTTATTTTTTCTTTCCTATAACTGTTTGATGGTAAAGTTTGTGACTGATTGTTTTAGAATAACCTAACTTCCTCCAAACTTTTGGTGAAAAGTGCTTTCTTGTAATAGTAAAAACTTTTCAACTCCATTTAGCATGTGAGTTTTAAGGTAGTCTTTTTTTTTTTTTCTTTAGTGCAACAGGGATAGCAGCTCCTTGAAGTTACTTACATATACACTTGAAACAAAGCTGTATGCTTCTGCAGTGTGCCGCAAACAACCCAGTAAATATGTGAACAATCAGTTCTTGGGAAAGTATTATGTAACAAATCCCATTAAAACATCAGAATTAATGTCAGAATGTAAATGCAAGTCATGGCTATAATCTGAGTACTCTTAAACAGGTTAATTTTTGTTTAATGCCTGAAAACGTATATTACTGTAAATTTGCTTCTTCCATTACCTACAAGTAGAACAAAATAGCTATTCATTTTTCTGTAGATGTGATCTTTTTTTGAAATTACTCCTTTCCACAGGCCTTTTCTCGATATGGTTTATAATGCACTGGACTGTGCTGATGATGATTACTATGCCCTCTTTGTGCTCTGTCTTCTATATGCAATGTCACACAATAAAGGTAAGCAGTTTTTGCTTTTTCCAGAGAAAACTAAATGAGGCACGTGGTTTTAGGCAGGCACGATCTGTTTGTAACTTATGTGTATGCATGCCTTAAATGGTGAGAAATTCTTTACGTGGGGGAGGCAGAAATAAGTATGCTGTAAGTGAAAACAGTTGCTAAGTGTCACCTTTTTAAGAACAATTTGGTAGAAGGCTTTGTGAACATCAGATAGCTTTTCTTCTGTAGGTTTCTTGGAATTGGAATAGGATTATTTGTTTCATTTTTAATCTCTTCAGTGGAAGCCCACTATATTCAATCTATGTATATACGGGATCCAGTTCTTTCCCACTTTACATGTACAGTGATTGCTACATGTAAGCCAAGTATAGAAGTTGTCGGTGTTCTATGCCATAACACATGTAGCAAGTCTCTCAAGGAGCCTGAACTATTTTATAAACGAGCAAAACTACGTTAAATGCGTAATTAATTATAATTCAGACAGTATGAGAATATGTAACCTTTTCTACGGGATGATTATGGTTAGCTCTTCTGCTGTTTATCTTTGTGTGCATTTTGAATAGGTTCCTCATGGAGCAATAATGTAAACATCTCATACATGTAAATAATAATGTATTTCAGGAATTGAGCACTGAATCTAAGGTATTTTCTGCTTATGAGGATAGTTTCTATAATATACTAGTAATGTAAATGAACTGCTACAGTAAACTGAGCAAGAGAGCATCAGGTGTGATGTAAAAGTAAGGATTAAAAGTAAGGATTCTGTTACAGCTTCAAGGTACCTCTAATGGGCAAGCAGAGTGGAAATGAGAGTCTTGAGGGAACTAGCTAAGCTGAGCCACTCCTGTTCTCCTCCATCCTCTTGATGGCTTTACTTTTTTCCAGGAATGAAGGAATGCTTCTCTGAGATTGTAACTTGCCAATAATTTCAGGGCTTTCAAAGTCTCTTATGACAAGAGATAATACTGTAACTAATATCACCAAAGATAGCACCACAGCCTTGTCATGCTTTAGCCCTCTCTGAGTTGCATCTCTGATTTCCCACACCCGCCTTGCAACCAGTATATTTCTTCCAGAAAATGTCTTTCCCTGAGGGACACTTGAGCATCCCTGTGCTAGAAAACACTTCTGCCAGAGAGGGATTCTCTTCTCTTAAATTCATTAGTTGAAGCTGTGAGTATCCAAAATCATTAGTTGTAACTGTTGCAGCTTCAGAGAGTCCCTGGAAGTCTTTCAAGGTCATTGTAAAGGAGTAAGCCTGCACTCCAGGGTTGTGTTTCTTAGGAATTCTACCTTTTAAGACCATGGTCCTTCAGCCCACTGTATTTGCTTTCAGTCTAATTAGTCTCTTTTCAATATCCTGTTCCCAGGAAAAAAGTCTGATACCGTCTCTTGTTTCAATGATGATTTGCTTACATCTATAGTAGTGCTGTAAACAGTGAGGAATACAGCAAATGCCGCCTCTTGCTGCTTACTTTCAGCAATCTCTGTGCTGTTTATTTTTCACTCAATATTAAGGGTTACCAAGAGAAATATAATAGTGAAATATCTACCTTTTAAGAGACTAAAACGCCTGGAAACTGGAGATACATTTTACACGTCGAAGGCATCAAAATCTATACTTCATTCTTTGGTGGTGACATCAGCACTCTCTAAATAAAAAATTCTTTAGGCTATACTCATTGGCTTTCTTTGTCAACAATTTACATTAGCCTGTTACTCTTTGGAAGCTATTTTCTTTTCCATGACCCCAGATCATAGGTACTAGATAGATAATGACATCCAGTTCTGGGATAGTCTCTAAGAAACATTACTCGTAAGCAGCTTTTCTTTCCAGAAGGAAAACTGTAGCTTTTCGCTAAACTGTTAGGTTGCTGTGAACTTTAATACTGTGATTGCCCTGGTTCCTTAGATGCTTCTTTCTCACCCCTTTCTCCAGTCTCATCATGACAGAGAACATTTGTAGCACTGTTATTAATCTTCAAACAGACCTTTATTAATTGTTCCAAATACATTTAGTGAAGAAATAAATCAGGTATCACTAATGGTATTGTTCTGTAGAGTTAACTACAAGTTTAAGGTTGGAAGAAACTCTACACTGCATAATCTCTTTTATGGAGTTGTTTATTACCGTTCCTTAGAACAAGGACAAGGGAGATCATCAGCAACCCATAACTATGTTTTGTTCTAAGAGGTCTTACAGTAACCAGTCTATTCTGAAAAATAACTTTGCTATTTTAGAAGAATATGTTGAAGAAAGTAGCTTTAGTTTCCTTATACAAAAAGTCAGTGAGAATCTGTGATTTACTTTGGGGAGGGTACTAAATAAGAGCCCACTAGTTACAAAGTAAATTTCCTATTTAATAAAAACAAATATGAACTGATCACTTACTAACAAAGTGGAATTTAAAATCAGACTTTCATCTTTTCCCCTTTAGCCTTTGTGCTCTCCAGATGTACGGCTTGACTTTGATGTGATTTAGATGCAAACAAATAGTCTCAGAATTTCAGAAGCAGCAAAATGGTTTGGGATGTCACCAACCACTCTGGGATATGAGTAGGCTCCATTTAAAGCTGAGATTTCTTAGTGATATATAAATGTGTTTAGTCTTTCTGTTGTTCCTCCTTTTCTTGTAATAGAAATTCAAAACTAACTTGCCCAGTTTTGTATTCCTGATTACACTCTTCTGAGAACTTCTACGATCTATTTAATACTTACCCCGAGGCATATTTGTGTTTTCTAATTTACCTTTCTTCCTTCATCCCCCACAAAAGGAATTGACCCAGTCAAGCTGGAGAGAATTCAACTTCCAGCTCAACATGCTGAAGAGAGAAATTCATATAATCATGTACTTACAGAAAGGCTCATCAGGATAATGAATTATGCTGCACAACCAGGTATCACTTTTCCAGTATTTGTTTTCTTTCCAAGCTGAAATTTTTGAAGATGGGGGGGAAAAAAGGCACCTGCCTTCTGGAGGGGAAAGCGTCTGTTTAGCATGCTCTTCAATGAACAATAAGTAGATGAGGTCTGTGAAAGACAGCTATCAGGTTTTTGTTGGTTGTTGAGGAAACAAACTCTGGATTTCTGCTGAATAGTTGTTTTTATACTCAGAACTATGCAGGGATCTTTTGTCTTAATTCCTACTTTCTATGTTTTTGAATAAACAAAAATGTTGAAATATGTAGTGACTTCAGCTTAATGTAGGATTTCATCCTGAAAATATGATCTGCGGCACCTTTGCTAGTAAAATTAATTCCACTGGAGAAGTAGTCTTGAAAACTATATGGTACCCTTTGCTTAGAGCAGTCCTTGGTCTCCAGAGGTGATAGCAAATGTTCCTATGAGGTTTTTTTTATCCCAGATTGTATTTTCAGCTCTGAACTGTTTTGCAGAAAACGTGGGGGTTTTTTTCCTGACTTGAACTTTTTGATGAAATGAGGGATATAAGACTCAGTGACCTATTCCATGGAAACATGATTTTTGTTCAAGCCACAGCTTTTCTCCCTGTACTTCCCCTCTTAAAACTTCCAATGAGTAGAACTGGTTTTCCCCTGAAACTGACACACTATCTAATTCCTGATTGTCTGTAGAATAAAATCTGATGCTTGTTTCACTCCTGAGACTGATCTACAGAGTATTCACTTGTAATGCTAATATGCCAGTCACGGATTAAAGGCACGTTTAGATATAAAGAGTTTGTACATGCTGCAGAAGGAAGAGCACAAGATGAGGAAATGCATTTGTTTAAACAAAAACACTTCTGGGGAGAGTTGGAAATAGCGATTTTTATTAAGCTTGCTAAATGCTGTGTAGAACATCTCCTTTTCTCTTCTTTTGTGGGTACTGATCTTTGTATCTTTAGTTTCTGGCAGCATAGTGCTAACTTGTAAAATAGCGGATGGAGAGTTGGGATCAAAAGCTAAGGTATCTCTCTGTCTCTTGGATATATTGCCTTATTGTTGGATCACTGAGCTCAGGCTGTGATTTTAAATCCTTCTGAGACTACAAGCTTAAAATCTCAATGCATTCTTTCAATCTGACTTCTCCAGATTCTCACCTCGCATCCAGACTGTATCTGAAGCCTTTGGATTGTTTTTTAAGGAAAAGCTATGCCTTATCAGTATGCTATATACAAAACTTCCTTTCGTCTTGCAACGCTATCCATTCCAACTGCCTGCGATTCTTATATAACTGTAGTGTAATTCCACCTGTGCTTCAGATTGATAAAGCCATTGGTTCTAGCTTCTTTCTGGTAGTATTAATCTGTATTGCCATCTTATTTCATGGTTCTGCTTTAATTTCTGTTCTGCTTTAAATTACTCTTCCAGTTTTTGTTGTTGTTTTTTTTTTAATAGCTATTGGCCTTGTAAGCTAGCATCAGCACTTACCCTTGTCAGATAGGGTGTGTATGACAGAGAAGCAGTTTATGAGAATTGCAGAGAAGAGTAGAAACATGTAAGAACATTGGGTAATAAGAAAAGCAACACTTAAACTGTTATTATTTTGTATCTTGAAATTCTTTTTTCATAGATGGAAAAATCCGTTTGGCAACTTTAGAACTTGGCTGCCTGTTGCTGAAGCAGCTTGTGTTTTCTAAAAATGGCAGCATCATAAAAGATGTTCACCTTGCTTGCCTTGAGGTATTTTCTTTCAAACTACTAGTCACAGCACTACTTTGAATCGTGTAGTATAGTTGAATAAATGCATTTAATTTCTCATTGTGATAAGCATAAATGTGAAGTTTGAGCTTCCAGAACATTTTTCCATTGGTGGCTCTGTGCAGTGAATGTGAAGAATCAATATTCCATCTTCTGTTCTCAGCTTTGCTGTTACCTTGCTATTTAAACTCTTATATTCTCAAGCAGGGTTATGTTTAATTTTCTTTCTGAAACTTGTATGTCATCCATCTCAAAAATGTAAAGGAAAAATGCTTTTGAAATTAACAAGCTCGCATAAGTTGTGTTTTCCTAAGTGGAAGAACTGTGTTCTATGGAATTCTAGGCTGAAAGCTATGAGTATGAGAATATTAATAGACAATCTCTTCTCTGTGATTTTTTGCATGTTTTTTTGAAATGTGACTTTTGAGTAAACGGTGTATTTACTCCCTGAAACATAGTTATTTTATCTTTTCTAGGGTGCAAGGGAAGAAAGTGTTCATCTCCTTCGTCGTTTCTATAAGGTATATGTGCAAAATGCTTTAAGAAAAAATCCTTTACGTAATGTGGAATTAGAAGTAAATCTGCAGCTCAATCTCTACATAGTGCCCAAGGTAGCACTTTTTCTAAGATGGGAACTCCATATTTGTGATAGAAAAGGAGTGTTTCATTGGAGGATTTCCTTTCCTGCCCTTCCCCTGCCACACTGACATACATCACAGAAAGGCTGTTAGAAGTCTCACAGAGTTGGTACTGGAGGTCAAGTTAGCAGGCATGTGCTTTTGATGCAACTGCTGTGTATTTCATGGAACAGAGGCACACTATTTGAACATTTCTGGGAATTTGTTGTTGACACTAATACGGAATTTGTTTCTTTTTGGCATTACTTTTTGTGTCTTATATGAAAAGATTTTACTTAATTTTTTTTCTTATTGGAGACCTAAGCAGCTTTTTCAAGCTGAATATTTCAAGATGAATAGATCTTGTGATAGCGATTGATACCAATTGATGTGAATTGATACCAATTACCATCAAGAGCAAAAAGACCCAACTTGGTGAAAATTAATTTATTGTCAATTATTATTAATTTAGATAGTGAGAATCAAAGACAAATGAAAACACCTTCCGCCCACACCTCCCTTGTCCCAGGCTCAACTTTGCTTCTTCATTCCTGACTTTTCTACCTCTCCCCTTGCTGATTGGTGCAGGGGGAATGGGAAATGGGGGTGTGGGGTCAGTCCATAACAGTTCATCTCTGCTTCTTCTTCCTCACACTCTCCTGCCTCAATGTGGGTCCTTTCCTCTATGGGCTGCAGTTCTTCAGGAAAAAAAAATCTGCTTCTGTGCAAGTCCTCCACAGACTGCAGTTCCTTTGAGGCATATCTACCTGCTCCCATGCTGCAGCGTGGGTATCTGCTCCACCATGGTCCTCTCCACAGACTGCAGAGGAATCTCTCTTCCTTTCTTAAATGTGTTTTCCCAGAGGTGTCATCAGTGTTGCTGAGGGGCTCAGCTGTGCCCTGTGCTGGAACCGGCTGTGTGCGGCATGGAGCAGCCCTGGCCCCTCTCACAGAGGCCCCCACAGTCCCTGCCAGCACTTGGGCACAGACACCCCATACATAGTTAAACAAAAACAAGCATGGCTCCATAGCCATAAGGATTCATGGTATGTCCATATCCCTTTTTTTGAAAGGGAGAAGAAATTTTTCTGGATATGTTTGAAGATGAATACCGGAGTATGACGGTAAGTGACACCCCTTCTTTCCTGCCAAATCTTCAAACCGAGATACAACACAGGAGCACGAACAATTACTTACTGATAGCTACTGAGTATCTTTACTGGTATCTTTTATTTCCAGGAGTAGAATAACAAAATGTGGGTGGGGTTTTTTGTCTCTGAGGAGTTGTGTCTACAATTACATAAATCGATTAAGTGAAATTTCACAGTTCCTTGTTAAATAAAAGCCCCTTATGTTTTGACAGCTAGTATAAAAAATTTATTTCATCCTGGAAAATGAAATATTGAATTAATTTTTTTTCCTAGTTACTGAATAATGTGAAAATCTTCCTATGTTTTTCTGAAACCCAGCAAGGTTTCAGTTTTGAATGGTGCCACTTACCAGTAGAGAACAGGGTTCTAGCAAGCAAATACCGGGGCCTGTGTCTCATCTCTAGGAGAGGTATTGCCACCTCAAAGTACTGGCTATGAAAGTTGTAACAGATTACTAAACTTAATCTCAAACAGTTCATATTTAACCTGTAAACATGTCTTAAAAGTAGTTATTTGTTTCAGTTCTTAGATCGTAGAATCATAGAATGGTATGGGTTGGAAGAGACCTTAAAGATCATGGAGTTCCAACTCCCCAGCCATGGGCAGGGACACCTCCCAACAGACTAGGTTGCTCAAAGCCCCATCCAGCCTGGCCTTGAACACCTCCAGGGATGGGGCATCCGCAGCTTCTCTGAGCAACCTGTTCCAGTGCCTCACCACCCTCACAGTAAAGCATTTCTTCTTAAAATTAGATTTTAGAATTAGAATTCAGATAAAAATTCTTTGGGTATTCAGTTACAGGTTTTCTCCACAGTGATACAGGGATTTAATGAGCAGCCACTAGTTGTCTTCTTGATAAAGCACAGTCTACTGTTGGTGTGTTGCAATAGGTCTTTTAATATAGGAAACATCTTGCACAAATCTTACCAGCCTAAATGGTAAAAATACTTAGTGAGACATTTAATTTTTTAGTAGTTAAGTATTGCTGTACTTTTAGTTTGAAAGGTGGCGCTGATACTAGCATCATTTTTATGTTGCAAGTTCAGTATATGTGTAGGTTTTTCTGTTGTATCTCTACTTCTGAGGTGGCTTTTTTTGTTTATTTATTTAACATAAAAGACAGAGATACACCCTGGAGCTTAAATATGCTTTAAGAAAAACAAAGATTATTTGCCTAGCTAGCAAATGAATTGCTGGGCTGCCTGATTTAAGTGCTAAGTAACACTGATGTTGTCTTGTCAGATGAGTTGTGTAAATAACAGGGTATAGATCTTCTATGAAGGCAAAAGTATGCTTGCTCTGTCTGAATGACAAAGAAATGAAAAAGTTGTACATTAATGATTGATGATCGATGAGAACAAGTTCAGAGGAGTAAGTAAATTGAACACTGTAGTCCTTAGTATTTTTGCCTTCAGCGGTGAGTTGCCTTTTTTAACATTCTTCACCATTAAGGATATAATTTGCTGTTTTAACCAGTTCACACTCAAGTGAATTGCATCTGAAGTAGTTACTTGTTAGAAATTTTAGTTCTGTGTTCTCATTTTTTCTCATTGTCTTTGTAGATTTCTGTATCTTTCTACACTTCAATTGAATTTGTTAATCCACTGAAGATGATTTGTTCTGAGATGAGAAAAAATGGCTAAAGAGTATTTGTGAATTTGTATCTGTGCAAGGCAGCAGTTTGAGACTGCTCATTGCAGGGCGGTTGGACTAGATGACCTATAAAGGTCCCTTCTAACCCAAACTATTCTATGACTCTATTTTATGACCATGGCAAAGTGGCCGGGAATTCTTCCAGTTACAGTTGTCTATTTTGGAATGCCCACGTGACTGCAGAATACTGTACAAGCTGTGGGAAGGACATTTTTTTATTTTAGCTGCTCCAGCTGGCTTTCTGGCTTTCAGAAAGAAGCTCATGTCTCTAGTGCATGTGTATATAGTAGAACTTGGGTGAAATTGCCCAAAGGTTTATCCATGAAAATAAGCAACCATGTAAGGGAGAGACTCCCTTGTTAGTGGCAAGATTGAAGGGTGTTGTTTAGTGTGAAAGTTATTGCAGTAGTAGAGACTAGAGAGTTCTTTTTGGAGAAGAAGATATGGGAAACTTTTTATCGTGGTAGAAGTAATTATAAAATTTGAGTCAAAACTTAAAATCAAACCTGACAGACTTTGGTTTTTAGAATTCATGAAATAGCATTTCTTCTGTAGTCTTTCAGAGTTTTTTTTCCTGTGTTTTTTCAGTATGGGAACTTCAACAGTGTGTTAGGGAACGACAAGAAATGCAAAATAGATATTGTGTGTAAGGAGGTTAAAATAAGAGAGATGGTATCGAAAAATTCTCAGAACTCTATAACAATTCCTTCCTCTTGAAATATGCATCCGTGAATTGTATTTGAAACTAAAGATGCAAATGTTTATTGTTTTGTATAGTAATCAATGTTAAAATATTTTTATAGATTAAACCCATGAATGTGGAGTACTTGATGATGGATGCCTCGATCTTGTTGCCTCCAACGGGGACACCACTGACTGGTATTGATTTTGTGAAAAGATTGCCCTGTGGAGACGTGGAAAGAACACGAAGAGTAAGAAAGACTATTTTTCTTACATTTGTTCATGACAGAATAATGTGAAAGGCTTTAAGCAATATTAGAATTTTTAGAATTCCTTGATAGCTGCTTGATTGGAAGCTTCGTCCATAAAGTCATAAAGACTTGGTGAAGATAAACCTGTGTGTAGAGGATATAATATTTACCTGTTCCAGTGGAGAAACTTCTTCTCTATTTCTTGATTCTACTCAATTCAGTGTGTTCTTCCACTGGGGTTTTAATTTTTTAGACCCTGGAGACATTTACATAAAATGGCGTTTTGATGACACTCATGAATATATTGTCAGTTTACTTTCATGGTCTCAGTCTGTCTTTCATTATATTCCCATAACAAGAATCTCCAATGGAAGGCTGGCTGGCTTCATATTGCTTGTGTTTCTAGACACAGCAAAAAATATTTTCATCTTGCTGAAGTAATTCATGATAAAGATCTTGAGAGTGA
>VXAK01004870.1:1000-16104 GCA_013399435.1 Arenaria interpres
TTTTTTTCTGCAGAGCTGAAAAAAACGAGGCTCAGGGATGAATGCAGTAGCAACATCAAGAGCAACGGTTAGAGAAATAAACACCTCAATCAGTTTGTTTGTGAGAGTTACAAAAAATACAGAAGTAATAAAAAGTTCTCTGCTTTTTGTCATGGGCAGACTTCTTGGTTTTGTTCACAAGGTCTTACATTTCATGTATTCACTTGTATATGTGACTCAATCCAATTCTATGCTCATCTTTCTCTCTTTTTCACTCCCTAAATCAAAATACTTTGTCACTGTTTCTGAGAAATACACTTTTAGCTTCTTTTATGGTGACCATTGTTCCTTGAGCATCTTTGTGAACTGTCTTTCCTGTTCAACCTTCACATGGCTTCCATCAGAACTTAAAAAAACAGAAATGCTTATTAATGAGGATGTTATCCGTAGTCAAAGCATTCCATACTAACCATCTGTCACTTCTAATTACCTCTTTGAAGAGGCGATGTTTCACAGATATAACATCTGAGGACCAGTGGGCTTTGGAAGGAACTCCTTTTACTCCTCCAAGTATAAAGCAGTATAAATCATCCAGTGGCTTGGGACAAGGCATGTGCCTTACTCATATTCAGAACTGTCGTGGTTCTTAACGGCATTTCTCCCTTTAGTTCCTCTTGTCCCTTTTGAAGATGGAGGTTTTTTTTTTCTCAAGTTCTCCTGGGGAAAAAAAGACACCTTTGACTGTGGGTGTTTGTCAGCATTCTGATTCATGTGTGCTCTTACAGGTCCACTTTTATAAGGTCATATGCCTCATTTTTCTAAATGATCAGCTATATTCTTGGTAAAGGTATTTCATATATATGTAGGAGGGGTTGGCATAAGTAGAGACATTGTGAATGGTTTCTGAATAAAACTGAGAAATTTCCTAATCCTATCCAGATATTTTTTCTTTTAAAAAAAGTACTAGCTTTTTCATTTTAAGCTACAGAAAGTTATTCTAGTTTCAGAAATAATTAGAATCCAACTATCCTGTCAATAGCTTCAGTGATTGAAGTATCTGCAGGTTGCTAATGGTTCTTGATTGTCCCAGTTGGCATCTGGAGACAGCTCTTTTTGTGTCTCTGGTCAAAGTCCATGCTTAGAATACAAATGACTTTTTAACATGTGTTAGCCAAGTACAGATCTTGAAGTTCTTTCATGAAGGCAGGTTGATAGTTTTGAAATGTTTGGGAAGTAAGTAAATTGTGGCGTTGTGATGCTGATTTACTTCAGCTACCTACTGAGTTAAAAATTGTAATTGCAGTGCATTTTTACCCATGTTTATATGTCTCAGAAAAATGATTTAAAGCTCAGTAAATGCAACAACTTTAATTATGGTAATATGAACTAGTAAGCAAAATCTGTGGAGAGTCTAGAAAAATTCTCTGGTTGCGTATGGTTGAATTTCATGCCGTTAATTTCTCAAGCTCTTACTACCATGCTGCATAGAAAAGAGATTGCACAGATACATGCAGTGTTCTAGCCCATATCTTGATATGCTCTAACATGATTTTTACATATTTTTTAACATGTGTTAGGCTAATCCTTGGTTGTTTTGTTTTTTTGTTGTTTTGTTTTTAAAAAGCCATTACTGATCATGAAGATGAGCCATTCACTCCTCTTGAAACTGTAAAATACATGAAACAAAAAGCCTACACACTGCATTCCTGTTAACTTCCAAACAATGATTAATGCAGGCTCTCAAATTATTATATATTGCAGTTACACCTGCTGATTCATCATACTAAACTTTCATTAATGTTTGTGTTACTAGCTGTCATGGATGTGAAGAGAACCATGAAAAAGAGATCCAGTTGTAAATGAACAGTGGTATCTTCCTGCATTCACAAGCAGAAGAAAGTAAGTTGCTAACATTCTCTTGCAGTTGGATGGTTTTTGTGTTGGATTAGATTTGATGAATTTCACAATTTCTGTGTATGGAGGTCACTGCTGTATTCTAACAATGCTGAAGGAAATATTTTGTTTCCATGTTGAAACAAACAAACCACATAAGTATTAGAATTGCATTGTTACGTACAGTGACAAATTAAAATGAGTAGAATAATTGGCATGTCATGTCATTTATTTCAATAGGACGCCTAGATTTTTCCTGTGTTACTTCCCGTATTTTCAAATGTCAGTAAAACATGAAAATTAACTGTAGAATTTTTCAGGTAGGTTACCGAATTGGCGAGTTTGATATTCTAGGAGGTGTATATTTTCACCTTGATGAGTTTGTAGTGGAGGAATTGATATTTAATGTTTTCATTAATTTTCACAGTAAGCAATTTGTTGTCCTACTCAGAGATTTAGTGTAATGGTGAAGTTACAGTTCATGGAAGGCAAAACTGTCAAGGATGAGTAGATAAAATCAAGTAGTAAGCTAAGCAGGTGATGTGTTAACTGAATAGGGCACTTCATTGACTTGTGTGTCCATTGTGAATGGTAATCATCCTACTGTTTGCTTGCCACAGCCTGTCATTGTTCTTGGTGTATATTTTGTGTGGTTTTTGATGCAGATGTAGAGTATGATAAAGATCAGTTCCTAGGTTAATATACCCAGCTCTTTCTACCTATGTAAATGATTATACATGTAAAAATCACATCTCCTTAATTTTTCTGACAAGTACTAAGAGGATGGAGTCAGACTCCTGTCAGTGGTATCCAGTGAAAGGAAAAGGGGCAACAATAAGAACCATTTAAACATAAGATTAAAATGTGAGGGTGGCCAAATACTGGAGCAAGTTTCCCAGAGAGGCTATGGAGTGTCTATCCTTGAAGATTCAAAACTCAACCGGACATGGTCCTGAGCAACCTGCTGTAGTTGGTGCTGGTTTTAGCACTAGAGGGTGGACTAGGTCCCTTCCCACCTCAGCCCCTCTCAGATTCTGCATCATCCTTTCTTAGTACTGTTTCATTTTATTGATGCTATATTTCAATGGTGTAACAGAAAACCTTAGCGAAAGCACTTGTGTTTTATTTCACAGATATGTGTTTCCTTGCATGCCTGGTTTACTGTATATGAGCCAATGCCATTCTGTGTTTGAATTGTTATGACAGTAATCTCTAATGAAGCTGACAGCTGTTTTTATTTTCAGGGGATTTCTCTTAAGTTCCATGTGATCCTTTCTCTGGATATTGAGTCTGAATGTTCAGAATCTGAACATAATATGGCTTTTCAGGCTGAAAAAATCTTGTACTGAATGTTTAAAGTACCTCACCCGGTGGTCTTGAAAAACTTAAGAGAAAACTTTTGAAAGGTTGCTTTTAATATTAATGGGAGTTTAATACTTTTGTGAAGGCGAAAAAAGATCTTTTCTCAATGTGTGAAGATACGTTACAAAAATATTTATTAAAGAAATTCTTAACAGCTGTATGAAAAGAAATGCAGGTAAGACACTGGTCACATTTCAAATGCATCATTAAGGTGTTAATAAATATAGATAAGCATAAGAAGAAATAAATTTTTTAAAAATTATGAATAATAGTTACTATAGCAAACTATACTATAGCCACTGTCTGTGCTATAACATATATGACTTGATGACATGGAAAAAACAAGACCGTTTCAACAGAATTTTGT
The DNA here is from genome assembly GCA_013399435.1 of Arenaria interpres. Taxonomy (NCBI): domain Eukaryota; kingdom Metazoa; phylum Chordata; class Aves; order Charadriiformes; family Scolopacidae; genus Arenaria; species Arenaria interpres. Next base: position 4,602 of record VXAK01004870.1, read on the forward strand.
AATCTTGTACAGACTTCAGAGAAATCTTATACTACCATTTTTTCTTCTCTAGCAGGTGGAGAATGCAGTCCGTTTTATGTTCTGTGTGTTACTTCAAAAATTAAATAATAATAATAAATATAATAATAATAAATAATAATAATAAAATGATAATAAAAAATTAAAATAATAATAATTACCACCAGGCTTATGGTAATCTTTTGCTCAATCTTTTTTTTCGGTTGTGTCACAGTCATATAAACCATAGCAATATGACACGAAGAATTGTCCATCCCAGTCCGCAAAAGCATTAAGCATAATCTAATTTCTAACTGTAACCCTAACCCTACCAAATGTGTGTCCACTCTGTTCCTTACACCTTTAGATAAGGATGGCTTGCTGTAATGCCTACCTCTGTTACAGTCAGAGTGTGTTCCTAATGTCATACTAAGGGGTTTTTAATTGTACATAGGATGCATTTTTTCTTTTCTTCCAGGTGCCATGGAGAACAATTAAATTGCAATTTAAAAAAAAAATTGCAATAAAAATGCAATTTTTATAATAGGCTTTTAATGGTGGAAAATTGTTCTAAGTCCTTCTTTGATGGTGTGTTTCTCTAGACCAAGCAAACAAAAATCTTTCAGTGTTTCTTCATATCTGATTAAAAGACATACATCTTTTATCAATTTTGTTGTATTCATAAAGACACTGGTTTGTGTCTTCTTTGTTTTTATATTATTTTTTTTCTGAAACACACTACCCAGCTTAAGCACAGTCATCTAGGTAGGATTAAAAGTCGTGAGTTGCAGAAATACATTACCTGTGATATTCCTACTAATACCTAGTATTATGACACCTCATTTCCTGCGGGAGCAGTTTATTGCTCACTCATAATCCATTTATTTTCCACCTGTAAAATGCAGAGTATTCTGTTACTTCTAATTTTGTGTTTTTGCATTTGATTTTTTTTCTCAGCTCACTAGTTTTGCTTTTGGGCTACCATCAAGCAAAATGGATAGCTTGAAGAGAAAGATCAATGAAGTGTAGTTAAAAGCAGCACATGAGTACATTAAGGTACTTGAATGCATCCCAAGGAGGGCAACAAAACTGGTGAAAGGGCTGGAAGGAATGTCCTTTAAGGAGCGCCTGAGGAGTCTGGGTTTGGCTGGTTTGAAGGAAAGGAGACTGAGGGGCAACCACGTTCCCTCCTTAGGAAGCTGTAGAGAGCAAAGTGGAGATGGAGGAGTTGATCTCTTCTCCCTAGTGTCCAGTAATAGGACACGTGAGAATGGTTCAAAGCTGCATGAGGGGATATTTAGACTGGACATTAGGAAGCATTTCTTTAACAAGAGCATAGTCAAGCACTGGAACAGGCTTCCTAGAGAATATGGTCAATGCCCCAAGCCTGTCATTTGGACATTGCCCTTAATAACAAGCTTTAACTTTTGGTCAGCCCTGAATTCCTTAAGCAATTGGACTATGATGATCAATGTAGGTCCCTTCCAACTGCAGCTATTCTATTCTATATAATGGATGTTCTTTAAAAATATTTAAGCATATTAAAATATAGGATAATTCCTTTGCATGTAAAATTAGGATAATCTCATGTAAATTTAATTTTTTTTTCTTTTTTCCTAAAAGTCACTTTTCACAATGGCAAGAACAACAATAGTTTTTTTAAGCGTGACAGAGTGATTCTGAATGTTTAGCATAATGGTTGCAGCCATACACAAGTAATATTTTAAGCTCAACAGCAAGGCAAATAATGATTAATGCCATGACTGAATTTGAGTTTATTCTAAAGTTATTTGAAAATAGATTAAGTAATTAAAAGAAATAATTAAAATACATTAAAACCTGGGAGTTTACCATTGATGACTAAATTATGTTAATAGTGCTCCTCAGGCTTACTCAGGGTTCCTAGATATTGAGGAACAAAAGTCAGCCGGGGAATTACCATTGATATAAGACCTTTCTGCTACTTTAAGCAAATGATTAAAAAAGTCATGTCAGTCAAGCAGGACTGGTGGATTTAGTACAGATATTAATAAATTATGATATCTTAAATGTAGAATTTTTTTTATACAAGTTTAAGTTCATTGGAGAAGCTTAATTTCTCAGTGAGGGTTTACTGCCCATATTGCTTTGCCTTTGGTAAAGTATGTACAGTTAACAGAGGCAGATAACTTATTTTGGAAAGATTATCTTCCTTTATTAAGCCAAGGACCATTTGTTTTAGAAACTTTTTCTTTTAGGCAATTTTAAGATTTGATGTGGTCTTTCGTTCACCCTGCTAGTTTCTGTCCTTCTTTCGTATATTTTCCTACCTGTGAGGGTTAGATTCTCTGACTGTCCATGCTGGGAAGGCAAGGGGGCTGTTCAGCTTCCTTAGATCTGTGCATGACTCCAGGAGTAGGAAATTAGAGGTTTTGTATTGTAAGGGTTTTTTTAGTATTTTTGTGCATGACAGAAGATCAGTTAAATTCTAGCAGGAATATTTCTGTGTGCCTAGGTTAGCTGTGAAACATAGTACCAGCTTGACAACAGCTACTTCAGCATGTTACTAATACATTTTAGATTGTTTTAACTAAAAGTATTTTAAATAGGAAAAAATATTATAATAAACTCATTGAGAAATCTCAACAGCAGTTGTTAAACTTTATTTAAACACTCATGGGGAATATTATCTAATTTGGTTCATCAGGAATAGGCAGCTTTTATTGCATTCCTGATCATATGAACAACACATACTCATTCTTCAGTGTTGCTTTCACGTTACATACTCTTGTTATCAAATGTCAATATGTTTCATTTTGCGTTATATCTGAAGAGAGAGTTTGACCATTGTCAGAACTCAGCCTCAGGTGCCTTTCGTGGACTTGTTCAGAATTTGTGTTTCCAGATTAAAGAGCATTCAGGCTACCACCCTATGGGATCAGTGGAGAGAAGCGATCACAGTATCGAAGTTGGATGCTTATATTAGACTGTCTTCTATAAAGTAGAATTCAAAGATAAGCATTTTATTCCCTGTAGCATTAATGTTATGTCTAGTGAATATGTCATTCTTGAAAGTTTTGAGATATTTCCGGCTTCCAGAAAGTTTTCAGCTCTGTAAGTGTTCAAAGCAGGATAAAGCAGGACACAGATGCATATGAACAGAGCTGGTAACAGGCATTTGCACGTTAAACTCGGGTACCTCCTTCCCAGACTATTGACTGCAAATGTGTGATATTATACTAAATGAATGGCATTACTTTAGGAAACAAACGGGGATTCTGAAAACTATTTGCTGGTTAAATATAGACACGAATCTGACCCTGATTACATATAAACTTGACACCAACTTCCATAATATATTAACTTAAAACTCTCAGGTTTTTAACTAATTCATGTATATTCTGTAGCTGGAGATACACCTGTTTCTGGAAGTGTGAAAAGGCTTCCACCTACCTGTATTACTGAATCCCTGTTACACATCATCAAATATAATTCATTCCTTAAAATGCCACAAGATACAAAAGGGGGATTTCGGAAAACCTGGAAGGCCATATGAAAAAGGTGCTTATTTCTTTGTTGTGCAGTTCTTAATCATCTGCAGACGTTCCAAAGATACGGGAGAGAAATTAAGTAAAGTGGGAGGCTTTTTTTATATCTTTGCAGAGAAATTCAGATCTGGAGAAGATCTAGCCTTCTGGAGCAGACTGAAATTTCTATGTTGCCAAAACTGAGTGAAGGACAACTTCTTTTTTCATGTTTTTCCTTCTTGAAGACATTACTTAGTTTATTGACATTGTTTCAATTTATCTGTAGGGATAGTTGCTGGCGTGGATGGTTTCTCAGCAGAATTCCTTATTAGCTTTCAGAGCTAAGCTTTCCTTTCACTCAGTTGGGTATTTAGAGATCACAGCCAACCACAGGAGGAAGGAAAGTTCTGTTAAACACCTTGCTGGATTCCCTGGCTTGGAAGAAATCCAGTAGATAAACTGGGGAAAGTGCAGTATCAATTTGCAGAGAGCAGAGGACGAAGCAGCGTGGTACTGCAGGGCAAAACATATTATCAATTGTTTGGAGCTCAGAAGCAGCAAGAGATCAATTGATTGAGAGAAGCTGGATGGATGCCAGATGATCAATAGAAGTGGGGATGATCATTTGGTAGTTGTTTTTGGCTAGGAAATGTCAAACAATGTGGTTGCCAAGAGGCAGAGGCTGACGTGTACAGAAGCATGAGAGAAATGAGAATTACAGTGAGGAGCATAGAGGGGAAAAAAGGCTTTAAAGACATTGGAAAGATATGATGGTAATTTTTGCATCTAGACAAAAATATTTGTATACGCATATACCATTAAAATGAATGAAAGACATGTGAAAAATAGATTGTGTTTTTTATAAAATCAAATGACCATTCTGGAAGGATACTGCAACACATGTAAAGTTACCAAACAAGGTCATAGACCCTTTATCCTATGACATCAAGAAAGTAAAGAAGCATGCTGTTGGATTTGAAAATTGCAGCAGCAATAAAGGTAGGCTGACATCACAGAAAACCTACATAATTTGGTACTTGACTCAGGAACAAAAAGTACATGTGGTCTATTGTCTCGGTAAAAAGCAGTAAAACTTACCAAGGTAGTGATAATGTATTGGAATGTTTGATGTTAGGCGAATGGGAAAATTTGCTAAGATACTTGTAAGTTTGGATTATTTTGACATGTGTAATTTAGTGAAGATACCTGTAAAATGATTGGTTTACTGATGATGCTGTGAATGTGCAAGTGATGTGATTCATTATTTCACCACTGGAATAAAGCATATCATATTGCAGGCTGGTGGTAGGAGCCTGTGTAATTTAGGTTTCTGAGGTTTTCAAGGGGGCCATTTTGAGAAAGGTTATTCAGAGGTGATACTTTTAACATCTGTTGGTCACCTTGTTCTGCCAAGCTAGGAGTGTTTTGGCCATTAAACGGATGATAATTTGCTAAGAATATTTTACTCATTAAAAATACTTCTTTGAGAAATAATTGTTATATATTTTTTCAGATGCTGCTTAAATTACCCTAGAAGTTTCTATCCTTAACTTTTCTAAAAACGTTGGTGCGATTGGTCGATCAAAAATGACTGTTGCCAAATGCACCATTTTGGATAAGTAGCTAACCTCATGTTGAAAAGCTGCAAGAACATAAATATACAAATATGTATTAAAGATAGGTACAAAACCATATTATAGGTAACCAGGTATCAGCTATCTACAAAACACAAACACTACACCCAGTAAAATGAGCAAATTTAATGCTGAGCCTGACTAATCTGAAATATGGGTATCTCTCCTGATTAGACACTTCTGTACACTTGAATTAATGATGATTAGCCTCCATTTTTCTTTGTGGTTTTTGTGTGTCTTTTTTGATATATTGATTCCCTATTTAATTTTAAAATGTCTATTGTATTTACTAGGAAACTAATCAGATTTTTACTTTAGACTTTATAAGAAAAGAATCATGAGTTGCAGAAGACAGAAAAATAATTAGTGAAGAAGCTACTAGGCTGTGACAGGAAATACATAATACATAAGCACAATATATAATCTGCTGCATAAATATGAAATTATATATTGGCATCTGACCAACTTTCTAAATTCAGCTAAACTTGTCATGCTATGCAATCTCACGTCAACATAATATAAAAAACAAACTTGCAGCATCCTCGATCCAAAGAGCAGAAATGAGACAAAAGAGACAGTATGTCCTTCAGCTCTGCTAAGTGATAATTGGATAAATAGAAGAAAAATGTAGGCGGTTCTTTCTTGACTTTCTGCCTGCTCTAATGTGTCATCATACAGTGTTGAGACCACTGCATTAACGCAACTGTGATGATACATGATGGATGCTCTTTTTAAAGTGCTAGTTGAAGAATAAGTATTTTAAATGCTAATATCTTTATGTAAATGGAGACACTTGTGTATTATGAGAGCTGCTGACACTGTGTGCTATGTTGTAGAAGACCTCGTGCTGGTGTGGTGTGTGTACGTTCTCCTTTGTAGCCAGGGGCCAGTGTTAGGTACACAGTACTCATGAGCTCACCTTCTGGTTTAGGTGGCTTAAGAATTGCTCTTCCTGTTGTGGTGTTATTTCTCCTAGCACAATATTGCCTGCTGGCCACTGGCTTGGCATAAGGGAGCAGTTACTGCACCAGTACAGATATAAGTGTATATGAACAATTCTGTTGATCTTAAACTGGAGGGAGATGGACTGAGGCAAGTCACAATTTACACTGTTACCTTGGGATTACACTAAAGTAATAATACTAATGGATGACAGTGCACTCTGTGTGAAGCCTGAGGAAGTACCTGATCCAAGAAATTTGTTTTGAAATTTGTACAGCTTCAGTGATCCACTTAATGATCTCTATGGGAGATCCTCCTCCTCTGCATATCTTTTTTTATTAAGCTTCTCTTCACTTAAAAACTGAGAATACTATTAACAAAATGCAAACACAGGTTATGCGTATCCAATATAGCATTTCCTATCAGCTGCTTCACAGAGGTGTTCAGAAGCTGATAGTACAAAATTTATGGCAAAAGCCTGCTTTTTCCTTCCTCCCACTTTGCCTCCAGCTGTGTCACAGCTAATTTGAGTGAAACACCTAATTATCTATTAGCCAAGGTTATAAAATAAAATTAGTCACAGCCCTCTATGAAAAATGGCTAACAACTTTCTGCTCATTAAAAATCAAAGCATATACTTCCCGTTTTTGATACAAAATGAGTGGAGTAAAATCTGTTTGAATGAATGTATTAAAATAATTCTGAAAAAAAATCACGATTAAACCAGAAACACCTGGAATGAAATGGACATTTACATTTTAAACTGTATTTCCTAAAATATTACACGCCCATGAATGCTTAAGACATACCTCATACTTCATTTCTATCTTGGAATTTCTGAATACATGGGTGGAGCAATACTTCATTTCTTACTAGCAATCAAGGAGTTCATTAAAACACACCTTGGTCTTCAATTGCAGAAAAAAATACCATTTTAAAAAGCAGTATGGCTCAGATTATTGTGAGAGATATATATTTAGCTTTAACGTTAGTATACTTTAAAGCAGAAGAGGGATCACCAGTTTCAAAAAGGGATTTTACAAATTCATGGACAGCAGATACTAAGGGGAATAGGTGTATACAAACCCTCTAACATCCCAAATCCAACAGCTGTGGACACTGGGGAAATACAAGTGAAACGTACCACAGAAAGTGGCTGAGATAGTATGGAATTCCTAAACAGACTCTTCTATTGCTTCTGTTAGAATTGTGGGACATTTCTTATGTTGTTTTTTTATTTGTTTGTTTTGAAAATTCTTTGATCTTCAAATATTATAAATGGCAGAGATTTTAATGTGTATCTGCTTTATGCAGTTATTTTTGGTTAATGTAATAATCCTTGAGAACTGACAGGTCACAGAAAGAAGGCGGCGGAGGGTGGGTGGAAATCAAGACACATAAAGGCATAGTGGCCACGCATACAAATTCTTCATATATATCAGCGTTTGCGTGTTTCTTGTGTTGTAAAAATCTCTATTATTCTACAAGTTACAGGGCATCCTAATGAAAGCAGGTCTTAAAATCCCAAATATGTTGCTTAATTCAGTGCCCCAGGGTTTTCTGAAATTACTTAGCTTCAGTTGATACGTGGTAGCATCACTTAGTGAGAGCTTTTTTCAGGGTCACTTATCACTGTGGGCTGAGGAGACAGTTTCAGTCAAGCAGAGAAGGAACCCACTGAGTGAATGACAGGAGCATTACCTTGCAAACCAAGAAGGATTTGTTTGGTATAACTTGACTGTCTGATCAACAGCTGACAAACTGATGCGTACAACCTGTTCACTGAACCCAAATTACGTATGGTTTGTTTAACGTACTGCTACTTTCCGCTTTCAAGTGACTATAACCTGTTCTGTAGTATAGTCCAAAAGGCAGTAATATGCTTGACCAAAAAGCCGTAGTTGCAATACTCATGTTTCTTTCTCCAAATTATGTTTTTGTTTTCTAGTTATTCTGAAAATCTGCCAAGATTCCTGCGCCTGCAGGACAACACAGATGTCTGCATGCCATTTAACAGCTTTTGCGTGAGATAATGTAGCAGGTAAATACTGAAATTGACATCTAGTGCATGAGTGAAAAAGCTTGGCCCTCTTCTCTGGATAAATAAAATTAAAAACTCATCATATGATTCAATTTAAAGAAGCTGAGCTTGTGTGCTGTTGGGTCTGGAAAATTTTCTTCTTTTATGCTGCTAGTTCACATTCTTTCTCTCTTTTTTTTCCTCATTTTCCTTTTCTGATAGAAAATCTATGCTTTATTGGCACTAATTTAATTTATTACATGGACTTAAGGATTTTTCCTCTCTGATGTGAGCAGTATTAGTTTTCCTCTTCTCTAAAAAAAAATCTTGCTTTTGCCAATGTATTAATATAACCCAGCAGCAAGTAAAATCACATTATTGCTGATTGCATTCAAAAAGACAGCACATTCGTTTCACCTCTTAGCACATGTGCGAAGTTCCCATGTACCAGGTGGTTGTAATTAGTCTGGAATGCAGTTTGGCTGACAAATTCCTTCCTGTTCATGGGATAATTTCACTGCTCCAGTCCCAAAACAGAGGTGGGTAATGGTGAGAGAAGTCTTACTACTGTAGGTGCTCTGGTACAAATCTTAGTGAATTTCCATTAAGTACTGCTGATGTAAGCTGATACTCTGAAAATGAAAATCTTCCCATTTTTGTGATCCCTGGCAGTCAGTTCATGTGGCTTAACATTAAAAAGGAAGATTTCAGTAAACACAATGAACAAAATGCAAAGGACCTTGTTGGTTTTTAGCTGACCCGTATGATGAAGAGGAATATGTAAAGAAGTCTGATGTTTCTGTCTTTTAAGTGGGAATTTCATAAGCCAAACTTCAGTTATCCTTATTTTTAAGGCAAGTTCCATGGTAGTCCACATAGATGGATGACATAGAATACACAGATACTTAGGGTCAGCTGAAATAGTAGCAGAAGTAATTTTGAAAACCCTTGTGGAGGCAGCTGCCCATGTACTACCTTGTAGAAAAGATGTGTTACGCTTGTGCTCAGAGAGGTGTGCGTGCTTATGTTGCATTGATGCTCACGCCTTGCAAAATGGTTAAAGGTGGACTTCCCTCAAGTAGAAATACTTTGGAGATTTTCCCGGGTTCGTTGACCTTGCTGAAGAAATGATCCTGAAATCATAGGCATCCTAATGTGTTGAAATAGAAGACAGCATTTCTGGAAACTGAAATGTTGGGAGTGACACAAAATTGGTGTTCTGCTTACAACAATGTTTGCATTATTATTCAAACAGCTAAATGTTGATAAACTGTACAATTATAGTGTGCATTCAAAGCCTGCATTTTCAAGTGAAAATTAAATGGCTTTTTTAAGCCCTTCAGTGACATGATTGAGAAGTTTAGGCTAGTTATGCATTCATTAGGTGGCTATGAAAAACACATCAAAATGCAACATTAATTGAATTGGTGAACCACAGAAATGCAATATTTTTTTCATTCCCCCTCCCAGCCCCCCAACTGTTTTGTGGACTTCTCTATTTCCTCATTCCTAACCTATGTATTTATTTATTTAAACACACAGCATAACAGCCATTCTAAAAGTTTTCTATCAGGTGTCAGCAGAGCTCAGTGAAAATCCTCAAATTTCTCTTTAGAAAATGCTGCTTCATTACAACTTTAACACTTTTCATAGCCTTGCAAGTCCCTCAAAACCTGATGTTTTGCCTGTGCACGAAGTTTAAGTCATGTTGTTTATCCTGACAGTTGTATAAATTGCTACTTAAGTGGAGGGGAAGGGAAAACTGGGTCTATGTACTTCATGTTCACCCTACAGTGCAGACAAATATCAGTGGCTGTAAATGATTGAATAACTTGAATGACTGATTCAAATACCATGGCTATCAAAAAAGCCTCCACATCTGAAACTGTATCTTTATTCACACCCACACAAAAATTCTCCCGTAGCTCTGACTGTGTATGTGGATTAAAATTCATCTGTGTTGTGCCATGTGAAGTATTTTGTTCTTCCTTCTCCTGCACTGTGTGTAGTCATGAACGTAAGTAATTGTTGTTGTGGTGCTATCCAGTAATTTCTCCTTATTGGTAATAAAAATGGAAAATCCTGAAAAAAAAAAATTAGCAATCCTGAAACCTTGATTTGTAAGCTGAAATGTGCTTTCAAAAATGAGATCATGAGCCACCTCAGTAATAATTGCCAAGGATATTCATATTGGTGATATTTGACTGGAGAAAAAACTTCAACAAAAACCTTAGGGAAAATTATTCTTTCCTTACTTTCCTCCTAATTGGACAATTTTATGTGAACTAATATTTGTCGTCTGATAAGGCTTTCAAGGGAGCCAATTACATATTACGCGGCATCAATATTGCAGCATTATAGGCTTTTTCTGAGTCCTTTTGTAGCTTACTTGTAAATATTGATTTAGGGGTTGCTCTTTGGGAGACAGCATTTATTGTCCAGCTGTAGTTATGACAGTTACTTCTGCTGATAGAGTCTGTCAGAAGAAACACTTTAAATAAAGCTTCAAGTAAATGTACTCCAAATAAGATTAGTGTCTGAGAAATTCATCTGGCAGAGTAACCATGATGTAAGACACATCTCTGTAATTATTATCCCTCTGACAAATTAACTGTGGGACGCTGTTTCTGTAAGAGATCAAATATGTTAAATATGAAATTTACTAAATCTGTCTGTTGGTGACTTACAGCACTTGAAAGATCAAGCTGCATGCAAGTCTGGTGACGTCTCTGGGTAGGTGTATTTAAATGTGTGTCTTAGGGGTTACTGATAAAAAACCATCTGCTGTTTTGTGCAGGATTTTTATTCTGCACTCTTCGTATCTGAGCACCTTTCCTCAAAACAGTGAATGACAGCATGATAAACATATTTTGTATGTGGGTTTCTGTCCATCCATCCTTCCTTCCTCCCTCTCTCCTGGGAAAAGAATTGCATGCTGGTTGGGTTCTGTGTTTCAGTTGTGCTGTGTAGCTCTGGGAAAAAAGGTCAAAAAGCATTTCTTGATCTTGGTGGTGAAGCTTGTGGTAGTTCTTAGGTGTTCTTTGAGTTTTCATACCAGCCCCAGGGTCACTTTGCCTCTTGCTGACTGAGCTTTACTCTTGTGATGGACAGTTGCATTTTTCTGATATGTAGAATTCTTGATACTAATCCTCAGTTGAGTGCTTCACCATTTGAATTATTCTCAATCTAAATCCCGAAGTCCTTTGAAGATATGGGCAGGAATGGTACTAAAGACTGCATGGTGCTTTTTCCTGTCTCCATCACAAATGGGAAATAGGACTTTTCTACACTCCTTCTGAACAGAGGAAGAAAGGTATGTGAACAAATAATGTTAGTTTCAATAAAACATGTATTCCTAAATTATTAAACTAAACTACTAAAATATTCTGGGACACTTTATTTCC
>VXAK01004873.1:0-13765 GCA_013399435.1 Arenaria interpres
ACCAGTCCCTCTTTGTTTGTCAAAACTAGGTTTAGTAGTACACCTTTCCCTGTTGGCTCCTCCACCACCTGAGTAAAGACATTATCATCAATACACTGGAGGAACCTCCTGAACTGTACATGTCTGGCTATGTAGCCTTCCCAGCAGATATCAGGGTAATTGAAATCCCCCACGAGAACCAAGGCCTGCGATTGTGAGGCTACTTTAAGCTGACTGTAAAAGGCCTCATCAACTTCCCCATCCTGATCAGGTGGCCTGTAATAAACACCCACAACAGCATCCCTCATATTGGCCTGTCCCTTAATCCTCACCCACAAGTGCTTAACTCTCTCTTCATCTGACCCCTGGGAGGGCTTGACACATTCCTTTGTTGTCTCACATATAGAGCAACTCCACCACCTCGCCCTTCTGGCCTGTCTTTCCTAAAAAAGACATAGCCATCCATGAGAGTGTTCCAGTTATGTGAGCTATCCCACCATGTCTCAGTAATTGCAATGAGATCACGGCCCTGTGGCCACACACAGATCTCCAGTTCTTCCTGTTTATTCCCCATGCTGCATGCATTGGTGTATAAGCATTTCAGAGAGGGAGTTGATCATGTAGATTCTACCCTTCAGGTGTGGTAGGCCTTCTGGCTCTCAAAAATACTAGCCTACTGCCCCACAAGTGCCAAGCTACTACACCCAGACACCTCTCTAGCAAGCCCAGTTATGTCCCCACCCCTTTTCAAATCTATAGAGTCTTTAATTTAAGAAAGCTTACTTCCTAGATGTCTCTAGGAGACCTCTCCAGATGGCTGTTTAGAACCAGTCTCAAGCTTACGTGCATTATTTGCCTCAGTGGGATCCTATGTCTGCACTATCAAGGCAACTTGGGGAAACAAGTCTCCTTAAAGTTAGCCTTCATAAATATTCCCCTCCAGTGCACACTTAGTAATTTCATCAAAGAAGGGTTACATGCTATAAGTTTATATCTGTGTTTTCCAGCACTAACTTTCCCATCTTACCCAGCCCACAAAATTTTGTTCATTTTATATTTAAAAATACACCATCATTATCTTCATATAAACTCAAAGCATTCTATAGATTCAATAGAATCGACTTCTTAAAGTGGTTGCTTCTAGGAATAGATAGTTCAAAGCACAGCAAAGGACTGACTGTTCTTGACACAGTTAAAAAAATCCAGCACAGAAGCTGATTAAATATATTAGTTACTGACCCTTTGCCTAAGGCTCAGCAGCAACACTGTTAAGTTCAATACCTTTAAGGCTGAACATGTACAAAAAACCACTTCAGCAACATTGAAATTTGGAAAGTAAAAATTCTTAAAAGCTAAGAAGGTAATCAGGGAAGGATATTAAATTAAAACTGAAAGAAATAAAAATAGACTCAGCCTACAAACACTGACAAAGCCTGAAGGTATACATAACTGCAAATGGAAAGAACAAGGAAGTGGTGTGGGTCAGCCTGGTTAATACATGAGATGCCAAAAGTGGCACAAACAAGTAAAGTCTTTGATTCAGAATATCAAAATCCTCTTCTAGTGATGTCCTATACCCTTCCTTAATTTATCCTTATCCACTTGTAAATAGAAAGTCTTAGAATTCCAAGATGCAGTAACACAGAAGTTGAAAGGGAAATAACTGAATCTGTAGACACAAATAATTAATTCTCCACATAGATTACATGCAGGAAGTATATGAGAAAAATCTACCAAAGAAAAGAATAATTAAAGACGATCAAAACTTTTCTAAAAAGCAAAGCTGCTTCATTACGATGCAGGATGCTGGAGAAATGCCTCCTATTTTCTATTAAAATGACTTATTTTAGGTGTAGCTGAACTGTATCATACGATAGTGGAGCTGTGACCATGCTGTGTGATGTTATGTGGGTAACTGCAGCCTTGAGAACATCTCTCATTCTCAGTAAATCCATGCTACAGCTAAAGCATGATGAGAAAATGACAGTGTATTAAAGAAGACAAAGAGAAAATATGCAGTGTATAGAATCATAGAATCATAGAATCATCTAGGTTGGAAGAGACCCTTGGGATCATCGAGTCCAACCATCTACCCTACTCTACAAAGTCCTCCCCTACACCATATCCCTCAGTACTGCATCTAAACGTCCCTTAAACACATCCAGGGATGGTGACTCAACCCCCTCCCTGGGCAGCCTATTCCAATGCCCTACCACTCTCTCTGTGAAAAATTCCTTCCTAATGTTCAGTCTAAACCTACCCTGTTGCAGCTTGAAGCCGTTCCCTCTTGTTCTGTCGTTAATTACCTGTGAGAAGAGACCAGCACCAACCTCTCTACAGTGTCCTTTCAACTAGTTTTAGAGAGTGATGAGGTCTCCCCTCAGCCTCCTCTTCCTCATACTAAACAGTCCCAGCTCCTTCAGCCGCTCTTCGTATGATTTGTTTTCCAGGCCCTTCACTAGTTTTGTTGCCCTCCTCTGCACTCGCTCCAGCACCTCGATATCTCTCTTGTATTGAGGTGCCCAGAACTGGACACAATACTCGAGGTGTGGCCTCACCAGTGCTGAGTACAGGGGCACAATCACCTCCCTACTTCTGCTGGTCACACTATTTCTGATCCAAGCCAGAATGCTGTTGGCTTTCTTGGCCTCCTGGGCACATGGCCGGCTCATATTCAGCCGCTTGTCAATTAGAATGCCCAGATCTCTTTCCTCCAGACAGCTTTCCAGCCACACTTCCCCGAGCCTGTAGCGCTGCATGGGGTTATTGTGGCCCAAGTGCAGAACCTGGCACTTGGTCTTGTTGAAGCTCATACCATTGATATTGGCCCAATAATCCAATCTATCTAGGTCCCTCTGTAGAGCTTCCCTATCCTCCTGGGAATCAACACCCCTGCTTAACTTGGTGTCATCTGTGAACTTGCTGATGATACACCCTATGTCCTTGTCGAGACCGTCAATAAAGACGTTAAATGGTCCTAACACTGAGCCCTGAGGCACACCACTTGTGACCGGCCGCCATTAAAGCAACAAGGCACCCAGCCTAAGTGTCATGTGCCCAAGAGTTCCTAGGGAACATAAAACCAGCATGATGCAAACGATTGTATCATTAAAATTTGTCATTCTTACAAGTAAGCTTAAGAATGACAAACTGGAAGCTGGCTATAGTGGTAAAGGTTAATTTCAAGGCATCTGAAGACCTCACACAAAGATCAGTTGTTTAAAGCATTCATTGATAATATGTAATGTGGAATGACTATCATTAGGGCAAAATCTGAGACTGGACAAAGCTACTCTGCTTAACAAAAACTGGAAGAAACTGAGAAACTTCATAAATAACAGCCTGTGACATGTGACATGGCGCTGAACCAAGGGAGATGGCTAGTCCACCGTGCTTGCTCCCTTAGCAGTGGCTAGGAGCAGTCAACTGGAGGTGTCAGTGCCACTTGAAGGCAGGGTAACAGGCAGACACCAGGCAGACAATGAAGTCAGTTGTTTGTCAGGGAAGAAGCAGATTCCAGACAGCAGAGGAGCTAAAAAGCCTTAGATTTTCTGTTCAGCTTGCATGCGTTCTTTTTCCAAATTGAAATTAGATCTCATGGTTTCTTTCAGCTATGTGAAGATCTGTTATTTACTTGTCCTCCTAGTTCAGACTGTGCTGCGTTGGGGTGTGATTAAGGACAAAATATATGGGCTTTCCTTGGTGCCTTCTGATGTGTTAAAGGGAGGTTTGTTATTGTGTCTTCTACACAAGAAGAAATGTGCTGAGAAGTGTAATTTTTCAGAAGGATTCCTATCTTTTGGTCAAAACAACTTCTAGATATCCATTATTCGATCAAAACAGAGGACTGGGCTGATTTTAAAACAATGCTGTGCTTTAGCATTCAGAATGACGTAGTAGGAAACTGCAGGGAATTTAAAGAAAAATGTAATGATGATAGGTATGTTCCCTGGGACTACTAAACTGTGATCTGCGAGTGTGCATGCTGTGTGCTACTGCTTCTTAGAAAGCAATGTCAACTGGAAGCGGCAGTTATGACAAGCCTCCTGTCTTAAAACTGTAATGCTTTAAAAAAATCCCTGTCACCACTGTGGGAAGTGTAATAAGCGTAAGGAAGCATATATTTGCTATAACTCTCATGAAGGGTCTCAACATTGACATCTTGTCAATGTCAATTCCTTCATTGACACATTGTAGGAATAAAGAGTCTTTGCTTTTTACAGTATAGCTCTGAAGCCAACGAGATCCAGATACTTCAGGCGAACATAAAAAAATCTTGTTGAGATATCTGGGACAATTTAATCCTACATTTTGTCCTTCCGACACTCAGAAGCAGGTTTGTGCTCTTCAGCGTTAGACTTTTCTATTGTTCTTTATGATGTTTGTTTGATTTTTTTTGGTAAGGCAAACTGTTTTTCTCTTGCTGAAATGCTACACCTTTATTTTTAAATCACAATAGCTTCAAATATAGTTACAGCTTGTAACAGGGAGTTCTGAAGCCAAACCTTAGGTTTCAGTTTATAGTCATTCAACTCCTTTGAATGTTTCCTTGTGCATTCTGTTTATAGAGAAATTTCCTGATTGTCTTACTCCCTACTAGAAGTTATTTGTATTTTTATCATGTCCTTTCATTTTTATTCACCTTTAGAGAAAATATGTTTTTCAAGCACTTATCTTGTATAGGTTATTTTACCTAGCAAGCCACTGAGTCTTTTTTTAGGAGGAGAGGTGATCAGAATATAGTACTTACAATGATGGTATGTTCTTTGTTTTCACAACAGCACTGTTTCATTTCATAAAGAAATAATCTTAGGTAGTCATCTTTTATATAGGACTTTGTGGTGTCCCTAATAACTTTCGAGTCTTTGGGCCAACTTCAGCCACTTCGAAGAATGGAAAGTGAGTCTTGAAAATATAAAGCCAAACAAAAATCAGTGACAATATTAGTATCCTTGTGGGAGTGTAACTTCATCCTAGACAGACATCAGAGAATCCACACGGAGAGGCACCGTTATGAATGCCTCAGGCTTCATTTCTATCCTGGTTCCTGAAGTACTTGTCACAGTATTTAGGCACCTTGGTTTTCTATAAGCATTTTGGATAAGTTTGCCCGTTCTGCAGAGGTTCGTTTGGGACTGTACACATCAATAGCAAGCCACCTTCCTGAACTTAAGCAGTAAGTTAAGTTTGTCATAAGGCTTATGAATAGAATAGAATAGAATAGAATAGAATAGAATAGAATAGAATAGAATAGAATAGAATGATTTTTGCATCAATTTCTATTGGATTTTATCTGCTGTTCAGGCTTAGTTTACTTAGTTCAGGCTGTTGTTTCTGAAGTTCCTGTTTCTTCCACTTTTCGTTAAGCAGAGTAGCTTTGTCTAGCCTCAGATTTTGCCCTAATGATAGTGACTCCATATTACATATTATCATAGGCATGTGTGCACACCTGGGATCTTGTGTTATGTCAGGATGCTTCCATGTTATTACACTACCTTGTGTTTCATGGTTATGACAACTCTACAAATGACAGCATTGTAAGTCTTAAAAGAGGTTATTAGATGATTAGATGGCTGGTTGATATTCGGAGGATGAAATTCAGTAATGAAACTAAAGTTAGGAGACTATTTTAACTTTTTTAGGCCATTTCAGCTCTTGCCAATGATCACCTACATGGCAGTCTCTTTTATTTCTAAGGTGTGCATCTATGAACTTCTCAGGGGGGACCTGTGCTCTCTGTGAGGCACTGACAGTACTTCCAGTCATGAACACAGAAAGGCTTTTGAGTGTTTAACAAATTCATACCACAAAAATGCACCTCCATTGGATCTCTACTCAGCATCTAAGTTAATCTTCTGTATTTCTTGAAAAAAAGAAACACACAACAGCTCCTCTCTGTTATGACTTGAACAGCTAGTGCAAATCAGGACATAGCACTTGGTCAAATGATAACCCATTCGACTAAGAATAAACCTTCCTCAACTCTGGCATCCTGTGGAGCAGAAGATTTCTTTCTCCTTGGAGGACTCATGTGGAAGACTACATCAGGGAGAAGTGAGTTTGGACTGAATAAATGTGGATGCTGTTCATGTTGGGGACCTAAATGCATATGTTCTCTAGGCTGCTGCAGAGTCTAAAGACAAGATAGTGAAGGAGCATAATTTATGTGGAAGTGATACTTCTGATCAATGAAGGCTCTGAGGACATAGATGGCAAACAAGATAGATTTGATTAAATTTTGCTTTTTTCGAGGGGAAAACACATTTTCAGCATATTGTTAAATGTGATTTGAAATAAGATGCGTGGCTTTTTCAAGCACAGCCATTCCTCTCATTTCTTGTCAAACACTTGTGGGACCATTAGACTGCTAGGAGTTATAGGCAAGGAACATTTATCTCATTGTCTTTTCCTTGGAGACTTGCACAATGTAAGTGCAATGACCAAAACATATGCATCAGTTATGATACGGATCCCATTTTGCCCACAATAGCCTCTCTGAAAAGCTACCATCATTTCTGTGACAACTCTCTGTGATGAACTAATTCTACTCTCTAGCCTCTTATTATCACAGAAAGTAGTTTTACACTATACTGCCAATATTTTCATATTTTCCATTACCCTGTTTTTTTTCCATGCGGGATAGAAATGTAAATATTGAAATATTTTCTCTATTTTGCGCAAACAAACTCAATGATGAACACTGATGCCCTCCAAGGAGGGGGAAGAAAACTGTATTTTAAAATAGCAACTTAAGCTTCTTTCCTAAACAATTAAAATAGACTGTTTTCTCTCTAGAGTTTTAATAAAAAGTGGAAGCTTTAGAAATCTGTGATACATGGAACTAAATCAGTCTATTACAAATTTCTAACTTGCATAAGTCACACATCATTTTTCAGAAGGGATTTTAAATTAAATGGAAATAAGAATGCTGTACTTACTGTAGCTAATTCATCAAATTTGCCAAAGAGCTCATTCAGCAGCTTCACCAGCTCTTGGGCAGTACATTGTGATGCCAAACTAGTGAACCCCACAATGTCTGCAAACAAAATGCTGTAAAAAACAAAGAAGACACAGAGATATCAGTACAGAAGACGTCTTCAAATTCTCGTTATCCTCATTTATGGCATGAATGTGACCCAAAGCACAAACTGAAACAAGCCCTTAAATGCTATCAATAAAATGCTCTTCAGAATAAAAATGGCAAAGATTCAGAAAATAGGCATCAGTCTGGTGCTGTCAACTGTTGTAGAGAAGGCTGGGAAACTTTCAATGCCTATATACCTATGTGGTGTAGATATGGCAAAGCACCTCATTCATGAGGTTTCCCTGTAAGCACTCCAGGAGCACTTGTTTCTCCTCTTTAAAGCTGTGATCTTCTCAGCTCAATTGGTTTCAAAGACAGTTCTTGCACCAGTAGAGTTCCACAGCCAAATCAATAAACCTTGCATGAAGTTTACTAAGTACTGAAAGAGAGGAGTTAATAACTTGCACACAGTAGCTTCATGATGTGGTCTAACTGCTCCCTGTGAGGAGCACAGTATCCACAGCATCAGGCCATACTTCTCTGTACTGTGCTGCATGGCTCAGGTACGTGTCCAGCGTCCATCAGTGGATGGCACTGAAATTCATTAGCCGGTTCATTTAGTTTTAGCTATTGTGCTGACCAATATTATCTCTTGCACTTCTTTACCTGTCTGTACCATCTGTTGCGTCTTCCCTTACTACTTGGGCTACAAGTACTGTGGGGCAGTGCCAACACTTACTCTTTATTGTATAACGTCTAAAACTAATTAGGGCAGCATCTTGGTCTGTGACATAGGGTTTTGACTATGGAGTCAAATCATCCATCTGATGCAATAATTTTTTTCCCCCTGTTACATCCTGCTTAGGTTTTTGGAATGTAAAGGACACAGAAGACCTTTATCGGGAGGTGGGAAAATCTGCCCCAGGGAGTGAGAACACAAAAGAGATGGTAATTCTTGCTATGGCCATGAAAATCAGAAGGGTACTAAAGAGAGAAATGGTAAGATATACAGTGCCAGAATTCTAGTGATATGTTTGAAGTGTTTCCAGGGCCAAACCATATTTTCAAATATATTCAAATATTTTCAAAGTCCAAGTCCCCACCTGTTTCTCAACAGAACACAAATTAACACTGACATTCCCTTTCTTTTGATTTGGATATATTATTCACACAAAAATAATGAGAGTCTAGAACATAGACCATGTCTAACATTGATATACTCAGAAAAGTTAAGACAAAGCAACTGCAGGAGTTAAGGCACATTAATCACCTCTATAGATGCACTCATTCAAGAGCAAATTGCCATGCTAATTGCCATGGAGGTTCACATCCTCAGAGCAGATTAAACTAGAGTAAACTAGGGCTTATTTATGCATGAAAGAGACCTCATAATAGTATGGTATACTAAGGGGTACTTCATAGCTATTACCAAGTAATTTTATTTTTAAAAAATATATACTAACATATATAGAAACAAGAAGTGAGAAGCTACCCATTAACAATTGTTTCTCTTAATGACCATTCAGGGATATGACTCTCCCTGCTTTTATTCCACAAAAATCTTAATGATGCCATTGGGGCACTCAGATGAAAAAACAAAAAAAACCCACCCAACTTCAGTTAAACTGCAGCTATTAAAGACAGAAGAGGAATGAAAGTGGAAATAAAGTGAAAGCAAAGGACAAAGGTTACTTCTGTTTGTTCAACAGCTATCACATGATTCAAGCTCTGCTTTCCCGTGACAAGCAATGTACATGTGATGGTTAGCAAGGCTACCTCGTTATTACAGCGCTGAGCCTGGTGCTGCCTCATTTCCTAGGGGCTGAGCAACGCTCTTATTCCTTCTTCCCACAACTGAGCAAAGGGACCCCAAGGAGCTATCATCCTCCTCGCTTCTGTGCTATACCAAAAACTCCGCAATCCTGTGCTCTTTGAGATATTCAGCGTTTGTCCCGTAGTTTTCAGTCATACTGGGATTTTATCAGTAAGTTCATAGGATCTGGAAGTTTGGCTAATCTGGTTAAAACTTAAATAATTTTGGCTTTGAGACAGAGAAGTTATTAGCGTCACAACAGCATGTCAATATTCTAATTAAATCCTAAGGGAAAAAATAATCAATTATTGAGCAGGGCTTTGGCAAACTTCTGCTCTGGTCTTGATTTTGAAGCCTGTGTGATGCCACTGTGTTGCAGGAGCAGCGCAGTGCTATCCTGGGTTCAAGGTTTGCTTGCTCCTAAAGCTGCCTGCTTGCTTCCGGAAGGTGATAAACATACAGAGTATTACTAAAGTGCAAGACAGCAGAAGACTAGTTTGAAATCTTGCCTTCTGAGCACTTTATTTGAGATGCGAGACACACTTCTGTTATTGGTTTTCTCCAGTTACCCTTTCCATGTGTTAAAACCCCCACTGCTCCAGGAACACCTTCCACTCATGGCTAATAAATAACCACTGCTCAGTGCAGCTGCAATGGGTGAGGATTGCCTTTCTTCTCACAGCATTCCCAGAACAAGGCTAAAACCTAGTTCCGACTAGCTTTCTGGTGGCTATTTTCTGAAACTTTTAACTGCTCTTACTCTAATTTAATAAAATAGTCTTAAAACTACTTCGTTTTTTGAACAATAATATTTTAGTTTTAATATTTTTTCAAATGTACTGATTGCTAGATTGCAGCTTAAATACTCCCCACTGAAAACATGGCCTATCTTTCTAACGTTTACATAGTCACCTTTCTACATATGATAGGAAAATGAACTTATTTCTGACAGAAAACTACCTAATTTTTTCACTGATAATATTTTATACATAAATGGCTTGTTTTATTAACCAGCAATACTAATGACAAAAAGTATGTCCAAAACATTTTGAAATATATATAATCTCAAGAAGTTACTTGCAACTGCAGAAATCACCAAATTTGCTAATAAATTTCTTCAAAGGAGTTTAATTTGTTACAGAACATTTCCTGTTACAGATGCTATGCACTTGTTATGGTTTGAGAAAACCCATAACAATCTATTGTCGTTTAGACAATTATTCTATCACCCAATGACCCCTCCCCACCCGGAAAGGGGAATCGGGGAACACAAGGAAACACAAGGGTTGAAATATAAATAGATTTAATAGACTGAGACTAAATAATTAACAATAATACTAAAGAACCAGTATTAATCCCGATACTGATATAAGATATAGGAATTATACTCAGCCAATCATATCAGTAGGAAGCTGTGCACTCCCAGCAGTGGACAGTTAATGTCGGACACTGCGAGCACAACGGCTTCAGGAGGAAGGGAAGGCCTCAGGGGTTCAGTGCCAGGGCAAGGAGTTGTCTGAATCGCCGCCATTAAGGAAGAGCCCCCTGCGCAGCAAACTTTTCTAATTTATATTGAATGTGACGTTCATGGTATGAAATAATCCTGTTGGCCAGCCTGGGTCAATGCCCAGGCCTTGCTCCTCCTTGTCCCTGCACCTGGCAAGGCTCGAAAACACTAAGACCTTGAATCCCACAGAGCCTGGCTGGCTATAAAGTAAATATTATCACAAATTCAGACACTAGAGTCTTCTAGAAGTGCAATTCTCCCCAGCATCAGAAGAAAAGTTAGTCCTGTGCCTCTCAACCCAGGACAGCACTGCATCTTTCCCTCTAATCTTAGAATACTTCCTCCTTTCTTAATGAAAATTGCCTACCTTTTGGAAAAGATAACTATTCCAAAAAAAGCTTGAAAAAAATTCCTCCAAATACAGTGTATCACAGAATCACAGAGCCACATGGGGTTGGAAGGGGCCGCTGGAACTCATCTAGTCCAACCCCCTGCCAAAGCAGCTCCACCCAGGCCATGGTGCACAGGAAGGTGTCCAGGAGGGTTTTGGATGTCTCCAGAGACAGAGACTCCACCACCTCCCTGATGCAGCCTCTTCCAGGGCTCTGCCACCCTCCAAGTAAAGAAGTTCCTCCTCATGTTTAGGTGGAAGTTCTTATATTCAAGTTTGTGCCCATTCCTCTTGTCCTATCCCTGGGCACCACTGAAAAAAGACTGGTCCTGTCCTCTTGACACCCGTCCTTTAAGTATTTATAAGCATCGATCAGATCCCCCTTCAGCCTTCTCTTCTCCAGACTAAAAAGACCTAAGTCCTTCAGCCTCTCCTCGTAAGGGAGATGCTCCAGGCCCCTCATCATCTTTGTAGCCCTCTGGTGTACCCTCTCCAGCCGTTCCCTGTCCTTCTTGAACTGGGGAGCCCAGAACTGGACCCAGTGCTTCAGATGGGGCCTCACCATCTGTACAGTAATTGCACCTAAAATTACCAATGAACAGTTCCTGCTACACGCTTCACACACAGACAACGTGCCTAATTTCTAATATCCACATAAATCTAGTATAAGACTGTATGCTTCACAGACATATGCTAGATACCTGTATCTTCGTGTGTGTGTGAATACAGGTAAGCATTGAAGGGCAGTGTTTTTCTTTTGACTATTTGCTTCCTTCGTAATGACACAGACAGAGGGAGTGAGTGCACCCTCAGCAAGAGTGCAAATGGAACCAAGCTGAGTGGTGCAGTTGATATGTTTGAGGGAAGGGATGCCATCCAGAGGGGACCTTGACATGCTTGAGAAGTGGACACATGTGAAACTCATGAAGTTCAACAAGGCCAAGTGCAAGGTCCTAACCTGGGCTGGGGAAATCCCAAACATGGACACAGAGTAGGGGACAAATGGAATGGGAACAGCCCTGTGGAGAAGGACCTGGTGGATGAAATACTGGACTTGTGTGCCTGCGGCCCAGACACCCAATTGTATCCCAGTATGCATAAAAGGAACGTGTCCAGCCGGTCAAGGGGTGTGATTCTGCCCCTCTACTCCAATCTCATGAGACCCCACCCGGAGTACTGCGTCCAGCTCTGGGGCCCCCAACATAAGAATGACACGGACTAGATAGAGAGGGTTCAGAGGAGGGTCTCAAAAATGATCAGAGGGCTGGAACACCTTTCCCATGAAAAAACGCTGAGAGCATTGGGGTAGTTCAGCCTGGAGAAAAAGCAGCTCCAGGGAGACATTGTCGCCATCTTTCAATACTTAAGGGGACTTATAAAAACGACACAGAGAGACTTTTTACCAGTGTCTGTAGTGACCTGACAAAGAATAATGGTTTTAAACTGAAAGGTGATGCATTTAGATTAGATATAAGGATGAAATTCTTTACTATGACAGTGGAACCAGCTTCCCAGGGAAGTTGTGGATGCCCCATCATAGAATCATAGGGTGGTTGGGGTTGGAAGGGACCTTAAAGATCATCAAGTTCCAACCCGCTGCCATGGCCAGAAACACTTTCCACTAGACCAGGTTGCTCAAAGCCCCATCCAACCTGGCCTTGAACATCTCCAGGGAAGGGGCATCCACTTCTCCAGGCAACCTGTTCCAAGCTGTTTCTCACCACTCACTGAGTAAAGAATTTCTTCCTAATATCTAACCTAAATCTACCCTCTTCCAGTTTAAAACCATTACGCTTCATCCTATCACTACACTCCCTGATAAAGAGTCCCTCCTCATCTCTCCTGTAGGCCCCCTTTAGGTACTGGAAAGCAACTATGAGGTCTCTCTGGAGCCTTCTCTTCTCCAAGCTGAACAACCCCAAATCCCTCAGCCTGTCCTCACAGGAGAGGTGCTCCAGCCCTCTGATCATCTTTGTGGCCCTCCTCTGAACTCGTTTCAACAGGCCCACTTCCTTCTATGTTGAGAACTCCAGAGCTGGACGCAGTACTCCAGGTAGGATCTCACCAGACCAGACTAGACAGGGAGAATCACCTCCCTCGACCTGCTTGCCACACTTCTGATGCAGCCCAGGATGCGGTTGGCTTTCTGGGCTGCCAGTGGACATTGCCAGCTCATGTTGAGCTTCCCCTCAACCAGTACCCTCAACTCCTCATGGCTGCTCTCACTCCAGTCTCTGCCCAATCTGCATTTGTGCTTGGGATTGCTATGACCCAGGTGCAACACCTTGTGCTTGGCTTGGTTAACTCCACAAGGTTTGCAGGGGCCCACCTCTCAAGGGCCTGTCCAGGTCCCTCTGGATGGCATCCCTTCCCTCCAGCGTGTCAACTGCACCACACAGCTTGCTGTCATCAGCAAACTTGCTGAGGGTGCACTCAGTCCCACCGTCCATGTTGCCGATGAAGATGTTAAGCAGCACTGGTCCCAGTACTGACCTCTGAGGAATACCACTCATCACTGGTTTCCATTTGGACTTCGAGCCCTTGACTGCAAATCTTTGGCTGTCCAGCTAATTTCTTATCCACCCAGTGGTCCATCCAACAAATCCATGTATCTTCAATTTAGAGACAAGGATGTCATGTGGGACAGTGTCAAATGCTTTGCACAAGTCCAGGTAGGTGATGTCAGTTTCTCTTCCCTTATCCATAAATGCGGTAATGCTGTTGTTGAACACTTCCATTCCTGGAACCGTTCAAGGTCAGGTTAGTCAGGGTTTTGAGCAACCTGATCTACTGAAAGATGTCCCTGATCATGGCAGGGGGATTGGACTACATGATCTTAGAGGTCTTTTCCAACCCAAACCATTCTATGATTCTAATTTTTAATGAAGGTTTCCTAAGGAACTTTTTTTAAAGTTATCTTGAGTATTTGCTTTGATACTCAAATATGCACCACCACCCCCCTCAGCTATTTCTAACTGCTTCTGGTATAAAAATTCCGAATAAAAGCAAAGCAACACTGCAGTGAACAATTTCAGAAAAAAAAAAAAAAAA
>VXAK01004879.1:0-38183 GCA_013399435.1 Arenaria interpres
AGTACTGACCCCTGAGGAATACCGTTTGTCACTGGTCTCCTCTTGGACATCAAGCCGTAGACCGCAACCCTTTGAGTGCGGCCACCTAGCCAGTTCCTAATCCAGTGGTTCATCAAGTGGTCCCCTTTTTGAAAATGAGGGTTAGCCATATTTTTGTCTTTAAATTGGTAGCATATAAGGACAACACTGAATGAGTCTGTTGCAAGACCATATTGAAATTTTTGCACATTTCTGCTGGAATCAAAATATGGCTTCTCTGAGATGCAGAGAAGGTTGTTTCTTAGGTTTTATACTAGGTATTTTATACTAGGAGTTGTTGCATTTTACAACAATAATGTATGCCAAGGTGATCCTATCAAATGAAATAAAAAACTGAGAACACAATAATAAGCTTAATAAAGGTATAAAAACAATATTTGAAATGTAGTTGTAGTGAATTAACTGACACTTATGAAATTTGGTAGAAAAAGAGAGTTTTATATAATATTTAGAAGTTAGTTGAAGAAATATTAAATATAGAGCAATTATAAACAAATGTCACTTAATCTCTGAAAATTGCTGCTAAGTCACTTAGAGAAAACATTGAACATGCTACTAGACAGACTGTTTAACAATTGCAGTAACTTCAGTAGCTGTTCAAGTTATTTATTTTCAGTGTACTGTACCATACAGGAATCTAGCACTATACACACTTAGCCACATACTTTAATGGAGGTGATAGCCATGTGGTAAGTACCATAACCATTTACAACCATAAATAGTTACAAGGGCGACCATATGCTTGGGTCTCCCCATGCATGTTCTTCTTCTTAATTCCTAGAAAGTTTTTCTCTAGACATAAAAAACCTACCTTGGCCACCTGCTGGGGCTCTCAGGTGGTTGGCAGTCTGGTTGGAAAAGAAGCTCTGAATGACGGGCTGGGCGCCCCTTGATCAGAAACACAAGTGATGAGTTTGAGACCAGGATTCACATGTGTCTGCATCCACAAACAGACTGTGCAACATGTGTGTGGTACTTCTGGCATGACCCAGAAGCATCTTGCTTGCTGTGCATGCCCAAAGACTTGGTCTGCTCAAGCCTAGTTGTAGCAGACAATTTTGCCTTTACTATCCAGAAAATACTTCGTTAGGTCTTAATGTCTGCTCTACCTATTGAATTATAACTTTAAAAAGTTCTTTGGTAGTCCAAACCTCAGGGCATATATCTTTAAGTAAATGAGATTTCTTTATTTTTTTTAAGTAATCTGCTTAGAGTGATTTCTTGCCCTCTGTCCAAAAGTGGGGCCTTCTCACAAAAATATATCTGGAAAAGTTACAATGCCTGTCTATTTACAGATATTCTTTACATAGAAAGACCATAGATATAAATTGTGATATGTTTCTGTTATATTGAAAACAAAACTTTTTGTGGAAAGGGGTCTGCAGATGGTGCAGCCTGTGAAAGCTGTTCACTTTGACTGCAAGCTTGCACAAATGGAGAATCTTGTAGCATGGTATAGTATAATATGAAAAAGCCACATTGGGTATTTTCTAGTTGGCTATTTTTAATGTCTTTAGGGATTATATAAGAATGGAAATTCTATCAATGAGTGTTTGATAAGACACTTTTTTATTCACAAAGGCTTGAGTATGTCTTCTCTTATTTTCTTTATTTTAGATTTGCCAGGCTGAGATAGGAATAATAAATTCTGTCCTGTCATTGCTATTTTGAGGCTTAGAAGACCATCTCGTAAACCTAACTCACATATGTATTAACTACAATTATAATGAGAGTAGCATTCAACCTATATGACATTTTAAGATATTTGAGAATTCTCAAAAATCAAATGGCTTTAGAAAAAATAGTCATGCTATGAATCAAATGGCACAAGGTACCAGCTCCCTGTCTCATGTCATAATAACTGGAGAGAGATTATATGTGGTTTATAGGTGAGCAATATTAACTTTCTAGAATAAATTATTTTGAAAATATGTTTTTAAATATGGTTAAAATGGACGTATTTGGCAATGGTTACATGCCAAGTAATGCTGATTTATAAAACTGAAGGTTACCAAATGTTTTTATTAGGAATCACAACAGACATGTAATGAACAAAACCATTCATAATTAATTTAATTACCTGTTTTTGCATATTTTTTTTTACATTTCTACTGTGTGCCTTTGCATCATCTACAAAACGTGTCTGATTTTATTCAAAATCTTGGGATTTTTTTTCTTCAAAATCATTTTCCCCACAATGCAAGGGACAGAAAAATACATATATTGTCATGTGTTTCATCCTTATTATTAGTGAAAGCATTAATGAGGAAAGGTTTATCTGTTTAGGGGTTTTTTTTATAACTTGTGTTTATATTTCATTTTAATAGTTGGCACAATCTAAATTGTGTAGTCTAGTTGTTGGAGCACAAATGAGAGTCACTGTTTACTCAATTTTAACCCTGTTTTGCCCAGTCCTAACTGCATGTCCGTAGGCAAGGCACTTCTTATCTCAGTTTTACAGACAAGAAAGGTTTTTGCCTATCTACCCAGCAGGGATGTTAAGAGGATTAATTTGTTAAAAGCATGAAGATTTAAGTAAAAGCAAAGAATTGTTGTTAATGTGTTTGACGCCAATTGGAGTACAGGATCCTAAACAAAACAAAGTTCTGAAAACTCAAGACATTGGCAATGTAGTATTGCAGATGTAATCAAAAAACCTCTTGTGGTTACATTTGAGAGGTTTAAGACTTTACCACTTCGTGGATTTGGTTGCCACCTTTGGATGCTGTTGCTGTAACTGATGACTCCCAGTCCGCTTCAGTCAATGGGATAACTGGTGATTTTAAGCTTCTCTGGAAAGCGATTTAAGCTATTTTACTGGATTCCCACACCTCAAACTATGAGCATTCATGTATTCATTCATTCATTTATTTTTTTCAGTTTCATCAAGGGAGCTGGTACCCCAGAGGAGTCAGAGGGCAATTTCTTGAGGTGCTTGAATTACATTACAAGAGTAAGTCTATCTGATTTCTGTATTATTTACTGCATTTTATTTGAAGGATACAGCCCATCCAGTGTTTGACAGAGTAAGGTTAAAAGCATCACACCACAACACTGTAAATAGTGGTGCCCAGTCTTGCTGCAGTTTGAGGTTGTGTGGCTATGGCCATCTGAAGGGAATTACCCCTGTCTCAAAGTACATCTTTTTCTTTCTTGTCCCAGTTTACTGTGGGTGACTAACAGAAAGAAGTTTTAATTAAAAACTTTCTTATACCCTTTAGTGGGAAGGCTTAACTGTGGTAAGCCTTAATCCTTTTGTTTAGATGAACTCCCATCTGCAGTTTGGGTTTTTCTTTACCATCCTTCCCAAGTGTGCCATAGTTTGCTCCGGTTTTTCATCCGCCCTAGAAGTTATCTGTGATTCCACTCTGCCCTACGATACACTCTTTTTATTGCCTTTCCAGTGCCAGCTGACCAGGCTTTTTGCTTAAGCTGGAGTCAGGCGTGCACGCTTTTAGTTTGAGCCAGTCTCAGGGTTGGTTGGCACAGCCCCATCTACCAGAGCTGTCAAATGGGGTCATCTAAAATAACCCACAGGGTTATAAGGGGGTGACAGTGAGAACAGCAGCAGAAATGATGTAAACAAAGTTTACTGAGTGTGGGAGCTTACTCTACAGGAAGGTATAATTTGCTGTGGTACTGATGGAAACCTGAGATAAATGCATTTATGTATTTTGCTAGAGCTCAAATAAACAAGAGGGGGTTTTGTGTTAAGAGTAGTAATGGTATTGACAGACTTGAAAAACAGATCAAGGTGCTTGATTGATTTTTGTCAAGGATAAAGAAAATCCACAAAGATCCCAAAATAATGAATACTTCATTCTTTTGTTGTCCCTAACATACCTGTGAAATAGTTAAGTGCTTGAGTTACAGTGATTAATTAGCTCTGACCTATCAAAACCAAAAGAAAAGAACAAATTTTCATTCTTGGTTAGTGATGATTAGACTCAGTGACCTTGCATTGAGCTGTGATTTTGTTGCTACGTGAAATTCAGGGTTTAAAACTCGATATTGAATAACTTGGTATTCCTGTGGGAGAATGAAAGGAAAGAGGAATAATTTTAATGCTTTTATTAGCACTAAATGTTGCTCATGCACAAAATAATTGTTCCATGTAATTTAGGAAATCACAAAAGACATGTAGTAGTAAACCAATATGGCTATAAAGATGCAAGATAAAAAGAGATGGCTTTGCTGTACCACTTGAGAGTTTATCCTTCAGAATTTGAGGCCACTTGTGCAAAGAAGGGAGCACTTTTTCACTAATGTATATGCAATCCACTGTGCCTGCTGATTTGCAGGCTAAAGAGCATACGTTTGGCTGGCTTGTGTTCACTTTTTAGGCAAATGACCAGAATGTCTTCAAGTTTATATGAAAATAAACAGACATGAATATGGTAGCATTACATGGAGTGATTTTCTGTGGGAAGTATAAATTTCCCTCCCAGATGTGTCAGTGCTTTTGCTGGTCATGTGTCTAAAAAAGACTTGACCATCAGTGCATATATATATTTGTTTTGGCTGTTTCATCAGTGCTCTCTAATAAATAGTATCTCCCAGGAGATGAGTTCCCACAATAGGTAGATCCTGTTTATAGCCTTTAAGCTGCTGCTGGCCCCTGCTCCTGTCAGTCTCATGCTCTTACAGTACAGGTGATCTTTGGATTTTAAGACTTTTTTTTATTAATGTGTTTAATTATAATTGATAGAGTTTGAAAGCATTTATCTTGAATGGCTTGCAACTAATGTAAACTGATAGTTAAAACTTTTACTAATCTATCGATATTCACATTTCTTTCAAGTGAGAAAAAATATTTTAATAAATAAAAGCACATGTATAACAGCATTTTAAGATGCTTTTGAATAAATTAATAATTATACTTTACTTTATTTTGGGTGAATTCAAGGATCACAAAGAACGATATTTATTTAATTTTGGTGAAGTGAGTTTTGGTATTCTGGGTAGACAATCAGTTAGGTTTCCTGAGGTATTTTCCAACAATACTTTTATTTGTGTTCAGAAAAAAAATCCCACATCATTATATGCTAAAAATAACAGACACACTCTCAATGCCTGAATGTAACAAAGTGTAACAAAGTAATCAGTCAAAGTTCTGAAGTTATAAAGCTACCTCATCAAAAGTGTAAAACTTGAGGCCGTAGCTCAGAGGTGCTTTTCTTTTACCGTCCTCTTTAACAATTGGGAAAACTGCCTCAGTTTAAATTCTCTGTTATTTAATCTATGCATTTCTGGTGTGTTTTCTTCTTCCACTGAATCTGGGCAACTTCAATAGCAGTGATATCACCGCTCTGGGCCGGATACCGCTACTCATTTTCTGTGTTTGTGTGACTGCCCAATCCATACCTAAGAGGATAATGGAGTCCTGCTGGTCATAGGTGCTGCTGGCTGTGAGAGGAATGATACTCAAGCCCCTTTCAGCAAAGAGATGATTAGTCCCTGTAAATGTAGTTCCTTTTTTTCCTTTTTTCTCTCTTTCTAGGGATTTTTGAATAGGGCTTGCTGTTCATGACTCTGTTTCTTGTTTCATCCTTGCAGTATGTTTATATCAGGAAAGACTAAAGACCTGCAGTTTGGGAAACTGGTGAAATTTGGTTGCAGCATGATGCAAAATCATCCAC
The DNA here is from genome assembly GCA_013399435.1 of Arenaria interpres. Lineage (NCBI taxonomy): Eukaryota > Metazoa > Chordata > Aves > Charadriiformes > Scolopacidae > Arenaria > Arenaria interpres. The sequence goes on from VXAK01004879.1 coordinate 5,679, forward strand.
CTTTTGTCCCACCATTTGAACACCTTCATTTTTCTGCACCATAGTCTCCAGCTTGCAGCAGCTCATCTTCAAGTAGTTATTCTTTGTCCTTTAAGCAATCTTACTTAAACAGTTTCTCCAGAAAACAGGTGCACTTTGCTGGTACTATACAACATCTTCTCAGTTTACATACAAACTGAACACAGAGCAGGACCTAGAAGTTTATTTCCTGTTGTGGACCCCACAGAAAAGGATTTCTTGTGCTAGAAGGGCACTTTCCCAAAACTATTAGCCTTTAGGAAGAATTTGAGAAGTACTTTAATAAGGTTAGTATATTCCGCTGCACATCTGCCACTTCTTTCAATAGGGACAGTTGTTTCTCTCTCCTCAAATCCGGTGCTGAGCGTTTCACAGAAATGTGGAGTGGTGAGAGTGATTCTTCCGCTCCCTCCACTGGTGGTGGTGGGACCAAACTGTCCCCAGTTTGGTTTTCAACAGTCCTGGCTTGAAAACTAGGTGAGACTAGACTAGACTTTCCCAGGTATGGGATATAGTTTCCAATTAGATGTGTTGCCTTTCTCATGGCTTCTCCAACTTTGCTCATTGACTGAAGTTTTAAATCACTTTGCAATAGACTGGAATAAAATTGTCAAAACAGGACTTAGACAGACATGCTATGTGGTTGAGGGAGGAATTATATTGTCTGAAGTTAAGTGCGTATGTTCATGTGTCATCTTTAAAAGTCCAGACTCCTGCATCACAGCTCAGGTTAAATCTTGTTCATCTGATGGCTTTTTATACACTATTTTAATTTTCTATTTCTAAATTTCTATGGCAACTTCTAATTAATTATAATTAATGCTGTATTTTCATTAACTAGCCATGATACTATTAGCATACTAATCTGTTAGTAATACATTAGTTAAATGTGAATCACAGTGAAATAAACAATTTTTACTGTACCTTATTACTTCTTTGCATATTAATCAATTTTTTTTCAATAGGATGGTGGTTTAAAATTACACTGGGAAGTGAATGTAGTTTGAAAATAATTATCAGAATGAGCATTTACTATTGATTAAATTATTTTGACTATTAAAATGAAGAAAACACAATTTTTATTATTTCATAACTAGTGAATATCTTTTAATAAAGTATTACACCATTTAATAAGGTATTACACCATATTTATAATGTATTTAGTACAGTTCATTGATTCTTTTATTTAGTATTGTTACAATATGTTACTATTAGAATGGTTAGCACAGGTAGCATAGGAAAAGAAGTTAATCACTGCTCCTTTTTTTTTTTTTTTTTAAATGAAAAATTTTAGAAAAAGTCTTGCAAAATACAGAAACACATCACGGCAAAATATGAATTCCTTACATGTGTTTTCTAGCTTTACCTCCTTTCTTTTTACTAAGAATCAGCTAGGCTCCAAACAGATATTTCTTTCTAACATTATTACACGGTTATTTTTCAAGTGCCTTCTTAGCACATCTTTTTCAGTTTATATATGCACCCTTCATTTGCTAATATTTTTTTCCTGTGTAAACAGCACATTGCATTGCCAATGCCTTTTTGATCTAAAGACAATGAACTCCTCAAAAAAAAAAAAAAGGTTCTCAAGTGAGGCTTTTCTTTGTGTTCTTACTGATACTTCTTTTTCCTGCTCAAGCGATAGTTGTTACCAATATAAGTTATGGACTGGACCTGGGTCTCTGGTGCCTTCCTTTTTTCTGCACAAGCAGCATGAATCATTCCAGGGTCCCAAGCAGCTAAACGCTTGAGGACATATTTAAGGTAACATAGTTATTTGAGAATCACAGAAAGCAGTAAATCTAAACTATATTAAATACATAGTTAAAAGCTGTGGAGAAAATGCTTTCTTGCTCTGCCCATCAGATTGCTCTGCTTTCTCCATGTTGTCTGTGGATTACCTCTCTCTGTCTACTCCAACACCTTATAAGGTTTTCCTGTATGATGCCTGCCAGGCAGTGGACTCTGGATATTTGTATTTCTGATCTGTGGGGATCACTGTGAGGTTTAACTGTTTAAAATATTGTGCCTCTCTTCTTCTACTATATTAAAAAAATGGTGGGGTGAAGGTCACAATTCTAGAGTTGTTTCATGCAAGAAAATGGACATTTTTGTATACATCAAGGTAAGGAATACGTTATCTATTACACTGAGAGTCACTGGAGAAGAGTTTTTGAGTACTGCACTATAAAACTGTAGCCTGTAGCTCACATCTAATTTGCATGGAGCACAGCAAAAAAAAATGCACAACTGCCTGCTCCTGTCCATGTGGACAAAAGTATAAGCTCTTGGGGCTCTATGACAGAACTTATTTATCAGATTTTTTTGAAGTAAGGGTGGCATTATCATAACCTTGATCTTATTGAACTTAAATTATAGCTTGATTCACAGTTTTTTATGTTGTATAGATTTTTATCTTTTTGTACATACAGAAGGGAATTTTAAGGTTTGCAGTGCTATGTCTTCATTAGAATAAATACATATATGAAGCTGAAATGCTTACTATACCTTCCATTTATATTTAAAAGGAAATTAAAATTATATGGAACTGTTTCTTGCCTTCCTTGGTGTTGTAAATTAAATGGGAATATATTAGACTGATAAAGTTTTGGAGTTTTGCAGAGCATGTTATAATAATGATATCTTATATATCTTTTGCATCTGTATCTAAAACCGAAGTAAATCAATGAACTATTTTTGAAGTACTTTTTCTTGTTTTCCCTGATGTATAAACTCTAGGATGAAAATGATTTTCCTAATCGCTGCTACAACAGCTTCATGTATTTCACTAACAACTGCTTTTCAAGTTCAATAAAACTTCAGGAAAAACCTCAAATACAAAGTAATTTTCTCAGTATATGGTAGAACATTTCTAAACTGTAAATTCTGTGATAATTTCATGGTAGATGTGAAATCATCTTTGCTCTGTTCCCTGTCACTCACTCACCCCAACATTTTAAATTTTTAACTCTTTGACTGTCACGTTTTTCTCTGTCTTCTCAGGCTTTTAAAATGGAATAGCAGAACTGTAAGCATTCATAGCAACCAGAGTTTGAAGGCACATTCATAAATGCCTTCTGAAGCTAAGAAATACTAGAGAAATAATTTCCTAATGGACACATATACTATATTTGAAAGGATTTAATCACTACATGCATAGTAAAGAATATGGCACATTTTTGCACAAAAATGTACTGCCATGGCAGAATTTCATAGTGTATACCTTATCCATAGTGATGTATTACTGGGCTATCTTATTAGATGCATTAAATCCTGTAAAGCTAAAGTATGACATAATAGTCCCAAGATTCTAATATGGTAGCGTTACTAGGCAACTGCTAAGAAATCTGTTACAAGTATTAAAGTAACAATTTCTGAAGCTTCAGATTAATTTTATGTATTTCCAGATTAGATTTAGATTTCCAGATCTATTTTTCTCATAATTTATTGTGTATTTGTTGCACCTAATTTTGCAAAGTCTGTGCATTTCTACCTATGAGTTAAAACATTCACTTCAAGAACCATTTCAAAAGTATTGGATGAATAAGGGAAAAATATTGGTAAACTTGGTCCACGTCTTTTTATATACCCTCAGGTACCCCCTCTGCAAATCATCTTATACACATGATTTCTTCTGTTTTATTAAAACTTTGATTTAGTTTCTTAGGTCTGATTCTTAACTACAAAGATATTTCCTATGAAACTTTAGTCTCAGTTAAAGGTTGAAGAAGTCAATCTCAGTTGAAGAAAATGGAGATAAAAGGGACCAAAGCAGGCTACTGGCCACTCAGACAATGTGCTCTTTCTTAAGGACACCAAGGTATGTAGCAAGATGGCAAAAGAAATTAAACTGAGAGCACACCATGATGAAGAGTGTAAACTATACACCTAAATATAAATTTTTTTTGTTGAGCATGGTAGTAACAGAACAGATAAATACGAATGTTTAAAAGTAAATGCAGAGCTGAGATTTTATTTCTAATGTTATTAAGGCCAAGACGACAGATTTTCCGATTTCTCTCAAACTTTCTGATGTTCAGGAAAACTATCTAAATATCTGATGATAGGCACTGTAAGGCAATAACTGAATTGTGCAGACACAGGATACAGTCCTTAACACTCTGCTATTTTTCATAGTATAGGAAATGGCAAGATATTTAATGAAGCCCTCCTGTACATCTTACACAGTAGTCTTCATATCCCTTTTTGGTGATAACTGGGTGTTCCTTTCTTGAAGGCAGCTAAACAGCTTTTTTTCACTTTGTCTCCTGAACATTTTTAAAGTACTCAATACCTCATTTCAAGAAAAAAAACAAAAATTTTCTCTCCTGAGCCTCAAGTAAATGGATCAGTTACCTGTAGTTGCCTAACTTTAACTTCTAGTATTTGAAAATGCTGAGCATGCTAGTTATTTTTCATGCTTAGAAACAATTATTTGAAGTATTTATCCATATCTGTCATTCGTCAAGCTGAGATCAAGATCTGTGCTGGTTTTGCACGGTCAGTGACAAGTGTGTTACTCTTAAAGTTTAATACTATTGGTGTCTGAATTCTGGCCTCTTTCATTCAAAATTTATAATCTCCAACTATCTCACCTCAGTCTAAGCTGCTAAGTGTTTGTAGACAAATATGTGTTCCCAGATACCTTCTTTTTGCCCAGCTAGTCTTGTACATGCACATTTTGCTCTGGAGAGAGGCAAGAGAAATACTGACAGAGTCATTCTGTTTTCTAGCAGACGGCAGAAGCAGGCAAATTGGGTCATGCTTATAGTTTTTGCAGTTCTTCCTCATGAAGTACGTATGTTTCTTCTTTTACTAGTCCTAAGGCTGTTCTCACTGTCAGTTATGTTCTTAACTCTCCAATAACTAAAGGATGAGAAAAGCTAGAGATATAGAAGGGCTTAACAGTAAGCCAATAAACTTGTCCTGCTTTTTAGAAAATAAAGACTGTCTGGACTTCAACTTATGTAAGTTTCCATTTAATGTTACTGGCTGATATTAAATAAAAAGCTAACATGAGGTATACCCAGTTAATTTTTCTGATTTCCTGGATGAGGGGATGTCATGAATTTTGTGCGATCTGTGGTTCAGCAGATAGGCTTATATGGGTGCAAAAGCTGTGTTCAGATCATTAATTGTGCATGATCAAAGTGCTGAAATGATAACTAAGATAAGATCCTGGTGAGTTTATTGGCTAGGAATTATACTTTACCAGGGTATTGTCAAGGCATGAGTTTCTTTGAGTGCATTGGCTCAATACCTTTATCTTGCAGAAACTAGAGTCCAACTTTCTGTGAAGTGACTTCTTCAGTGAATCACTGTGAAGTGATTGCTTTATTGTCTTGGGTATAGGACCAAACTAACTGCAGTGGTGAGGATCCAGAAAAATCATTAGTGCTAAAATCTGTTTTCTCAGCATTATATGAAGTTATAGAGATTTCAGATGATTGGTTCAAGACATGCCTCTTGGCTTTGTTATCGCTTTTGTGACTTACTATAGAGGCAAATACTTATTCTTCCAAGCATCCATTTCTTCTCTTGCATCCAAATATTGCTATAAGTAACCAAGCAGTTTACTCTAGCTGACTGGAAGTTCAGTTTCCCTTTTCTGTTCTTCCTGTCTAGCATTTTTTTTTCCCTCATAAGGTGGGATACAGCTTAACTCAATAAAAAAACAAAATTAGTCTGAAAATGGAGAGATGTAAGCCACAGGCAACAGAGCTGCTCAACAAAAACCTAACTGCCCCCCCCATCCCTGGCATCATGCCTGCATGTTCTGTACTTATCTTCTCTGTAAATATCTTGGCTCAGAAAGGAAACCTAAGAAATTTTAAATTTTCTATTATCTTGTCTGTCCTGAAACCTGACAGTAAGAGCTGGGTTCCCCAATACGTTCCATTATCAGGTGTAGCAACTATGTTCACCCTGTCAGGGAGGAGAAAAGCTGCAGGTAGCCAGGCAAGCTCAAAGGCTCAGCACTCATTGTGAACTACTCAAGAACAGTTAAGGGAGTAAACAGAAGCAGAACTCAGGTAAACATGAGGGTATTTAATTGCTCTCAAACATTATACCAACTTTATACCTGCATAATATTTTTGCCTGGTTGTTTTCAAACTGAAGTTTTCCTTGCTATTGTTTCATTGCTTTTAATATGCTTTTAGACACACATGACATGATTCAACTTGTAAGGTAGTTATAATTTGCTCTACTTCTCTTGCACTAATATAAAGGGAGTCCTATATGTTATAAATATATAGAGACAATAGGTTATTAGAGATACCTGCCGCTTCTATGTGAAAATAGTATTTCCCTTTAGGGGAGCTATCTTGTTAATACTATCCATTTCAAGCTGTGCCAAATTTGCTTGATAGAAGCAAATTTGTTTGCAAATTTGTACATTTATTCAATAAAGAAAAAAGAAACAAAATCTTTCAAAAGCAAAATCTCTCTTATCTGAAATGGCATTCAAAGACTTCCAGAGTACTGAAGTCTCTCTGTACCCTGGTGTAACAGAGCTACTTAACAGTGTCTCATGCAACTGAGAAGCTTGTTTTCTCAACTGTCAGTCACAGGACCAAGCTTCAGTATGTTATTACTTGATCACTAGGGTAACAAGTTGAAAAATGCTAACTGTCTTTGCCACTACACAGGCTTGGTTCACATCTTTGCACTGTTAGACTGGGGTAGCCACTGCATCTGTTTGCTTTACCTTCTCTGTTTTTCTTCCCTGTAAGTCTGATATAAAACCAAGAAGGAAGCAGAGGCCAAACTCTGCTGGAGAGAAATCCTGTTGAGTTGTTTTATTTTGACTTAAATTTTTGTGGGGCTAGGAGAAAAGGGAGGAAGTTGCTAAAACGGTTCATGCTGTTCTCTGTTCACATAGATGCCTGACAGTCTACTTTCCAGACCCAGAGGTTCAAAGGGATAATGGAACCATCTGGAGGAATGCCAAGAGGAACAGGAAAAGGGAGGACCTTACCACAGTAAATCAATAAAAATGAGAATGTTCCTATGGTCTCCATATAGTATATATTCTATACAGTGCTGGGAGTCCACTTACCTAATCAGAATAAAGACCCTTTTTCCATCCGTGAAGATGCAACAGAATAGGTGAGCTGTATACTTTGATCTTCTTCATTTACAGAAAATATATTTGCAAGTAAAATAATAATCTGAGAATTCAGTTCTAATTGTAAGTCTTCCAAGGTCTCCTGGGAGTGAGAGAGGAAAGGATGTAAATTTCAAGCTAAGGGTAATCCAATTGCTCACAGAACACTGTTTTTAATTTCCCATGAACCGTGTACTCTTTGTTAAGAAAGACAGTTCCTTTCATCCAATTCTCTCCATCCTCAAACTTCAGCAAAATTAATTTACAATGCATACTGCTTGTGTTTTTTCCCACAGGAAAGAGTACAGGTGACACGGAAGGACTTACTATTACAACTTAACTTTATTTTTTTTATATCAAAGAGTTAGGCTTGGGCTGTGTTTGGCTATATCGTCTTCCATCTCTCTGTTGTGCTGTAAAGTCATTATATTTGTGCAAATGTGGCTACGCAGACAGTGGAAACAGGAAGTTCAAGATACTTATTACCCTCCATCGAGGATATAAAATGCTGAGACGTTTTACTGCATATTTAATGTTATTTCCAATAAACAGAAACAAAAGTCCCAATTTTAATAGTGTTTGCATAAGCAGTGAGAGTCTCTACGTAATGAAGCCAATGCATAGATCTCCGTGGATTTGATGTGCTTTAATTAGGCATTTCCCAAGTATCATATAATTTTTCAGTACTGTAAAACCAAGGAGGGTAGAATGTGAACAGAGGCAGCAAACTTGACAATGATTTTACTGGGAGGGCATATCTTTATAAAAGTTAGACTATCTGAAAGTTCTGAAGAAACTTGAAAAGATCATTAAAATCCCTGGTTTAAAAGGAGAATTTTATTTTTCGCTCATAAGTAGTACCACACTGAATGAGAAACAGATGTGCTATACTCTGCACAATTTTGACAAATGATTTTTACACACTTTGACCTGTTCCTATCATCTGTGAGCACCTCTCTTGAGATAGAGCATACACTCAACTGACATTAGAGCAAAGGATATCCAAGGATCTTCACCAGTTTAGAAGATCAGTCCCTGAAGTTCTGATTTATTGGTTAACTTTTTCCTTCCTGATCACCTCTTGTACATTAAACATTGTTTTCCTTCCTTTAGTTTTCTTGATTTCATCTCTTTAAATACAACAAATCTTGATGCACAGGCAGTAGCCAGGAGATTACTGCATCCTGTATATTTTCGCTTGAAATTAATTAGACATCAAGTCTCAATTAACTATACTTAAATTGGCCAATTCATTTTCTCTGTAAAGGAACCAAAAATTTTTATGTAGGTCATTGTTCGTTTCTGCTTTGGCTGAAGAATCAGCTAATGCAGACTGTCTCTGATCTCAAACTTCATTCAGTCTTAACATAATTTAGTAATTTGTTGTCTGAGAGACTGTGCACTGGAACTGGAACTTTTCTCTCCCTACAAATAGTTTTAAATTACTTTACTGATCATTTTCTGCTCCTAATGCTAATCTCTGAGTTCCAGTGAGTTACTGTTGCTTGTATAGAAAGAAAAGAAAAGAAAAATTATGTTCCCACTGCATTACATACAAACAGAAATGGAAAAAAGACACAATGGGTAGAAAAAGAGTTTGTTTTCAAGTGTCTCCACTAGTACAGGATGTAGTGAAAAATTAAAAAAAACCCCAAAATTCATACATAAATTCTTTCTTTTAGAACTCCTTATTTTCCATTACCTTCCAGTAACCAGCTCCCTCAGCTCCCAAAACACAAACTAATATGATGAAATATACTCCATTTTAGGGTACAGAAAAAGTGAAGGAAGAGCTATGAACTGCAAGTTTAAATTATAGAAGTTAACTGCATAAATTTATGGGTATCATATCATATGTAATTAACATGTATCCCCAAAGCAGATAATGTTTGCAGCAATCGGCAGTGGTTGTAGTTTGTAATTACTGTTTCAAGAAGGAGATGAGCNACTGATTAATGGAGATTTCTCACATGCTGGGTAATCACCTGGCTACCAAGAAAGCAAGAAACATCTCTCCATCACTCTGTGTTTAAAAATAGAAATTTTTCCCAATTCTGTTTCAATATATGTTTCTTCCAATATGAAATTAAAATAGCTTTTAAAGTCTAAAAGAAATACTTTTCGTCTTTTGACCAACTCTAATCAAAACATTCAAAATATGTAACAAGCATTTCCTTGGTATTGAAGGTGTCAGCCTCTCCCCTCACATTTTTACCCATGTTATTCTCCAGAGATAATGTAGTAACTGCTAGGGAAATTTGAGACTTAGCCTGTTTTCCAAGATACATCTCATGTGGTGATATAAGGACAAAATTTTTCATGATATCTCTTTTATGAAGCCTTTTTTAGATATTTCCTAGGCCAAATAATAATGCGTATTGGTTTATGCTCAAAGACATTCTTTAATATATTTCTATTTTGTTATTCCCAGAAGAGGAGCTTATTTTCTTCAGCTTCTGTAGGGAGGAACTCTTGACAGTCTATTTTACCTAAAAAACTCTTTCTACTTCCAATCCTGAAGTAGCATAAATTATACTTCAGTTTTCTTCAGCTTTTGCCCACAAATTATATAGCTCTGTCTCCATGTATTTAATTTTAACAATACAAGATCTCCTTACAAACTACTGGGAAGGGATGTTTCATTATTGTAGTTTCTTCGGTGTAAGGTAGAGCCTTTTTATTTGATGAAGCAAAATAATTGTCTATCTGACTTAAAGAAAATTCCCTGCCTGTGAACAGGTCGGTGATTCATATTCTACAGAAGTCAAGGTGGAACCTATTAATGAACACAATGTCTCACAACTGTGCCCACTTGATGGTGTTCTTCAGAAAGAGTCACCTCATAAAAAGAGAGGTACTATTCTTAAAAAGATCTGGAAAGCTTGCTGTGACATTATTAAAATACTCTATTTTTACACGAGGGTCAAGTTGAACAGCTACAATGGTAAGTCTGTGGCAGTCATCTTACAATGAGCACAGTAGGATAGGAAGTGTCTCTTTGACTTCAATCCCATTAGTAACCTCTCACATGAGGGAGGTCTGTCAAAGGGGCTGAAATAGATTGCTTTTAGCATTGTTTTCTATTACACCTGTCATTATCTTGTGAGACTTCAGATCACAAGGTCTTTTCAACACATCTCAGATAGGTAACTCGCATGCAATCTTTTTTACTTTTTTCGTTTGGATCTTATTTGCTCTACTAATGGCAGAGTCTTTAAAAACAAAATCATTTGTTCCTGCTCATTAGTATTAGGATGCATAAAGTACTTGGTTGAAGAGTTGTCATTTCTGATAGTTTCATGATTTTTTGGCATCAAATGCTAAAGCTTTAAAAATATGAATTATTGCAGTTAAACGTTCATAACATTTAGCTCAATGGTTCAGCAAAGGTGCAAATGTGGATGTCACAAAGTTGTTAATAATTAATGCCTTTTAGTACAAAAATGTTAAAAATTGGCTTGAATTTATTAAAATCTGCCCCAACTTTAAAGATGTCTTTTTGGCAGCAGTCTGATCCAATATCAGCAAGAACACTGAGGGTCTTAATAGACCTAGTTTTGTGATAAAAAGCCTCTGTTAATAATAGTATTCACCCTTTAAATTGCCAAATAAGAAATACTGCTGGGATATTAATGTTTTTAACACTGCCTGATGTCACATGCTTTTAGGACTTTGATTATTGAAACTGCTTCTTATTTAACTTCTTCATTTAGATTCTGCTATCTCAGGAGATGGTAAAACGCCAGTATTAAGATATTATTCCATGGATTATCTTTGTTCATCACTCTTACCTCATATTACATTGCCTTCAATTAAGCATTGTAACTATTATCAAGTGTTTACTGGCATTTGTATTTACCCTTTTATATCAAGACTGCCTGTATCACCTCTATTCCTGAAAGAATTTTGTTCATGTTTCAGTGTTACTCTAAACACACCAGTTTGAAGTGCCTCAGCAAAACACAAATCTAATGCCCCGGTTCTTCCAGCTTTGAATCCCCTTCATCTCCTTCATACCAGCTTCTGATACCCAAGGCCCGTCAGCTCTTCTGAATCTACTCCATAGTCTCTGCTCTCCCACCTTTAATGTTGTCTTCTCCTTCTCCCCAGAGGTGACCACATCCTCATTTGCTGCCTCTTTCCAACCTGTTCAGACCCCTCCCATCCGTTCTGCTGTCACCGTCATCTCATTGACTCAAATATCCTTACTCCACAATCCCCACTTCCTGCCATCCTTAACTTCTTTGAGCCTCATCACCTCACACACCGTGGACCCTGCTCTCCAATCCAAAGTTTCTCTGGTCTGTATAACTCCTAGGCCCTTTTTCCTCCTTGTGGCTGATTTATCCCTCTTTTATATCTGGTTCTCACAGATGCTACTGCTGACACACATGCTCCAGTACTAATGGCTTGCTTCTTTTGCTGGCCATGTCTACTTCCACACCTACAAGGCTCCTGTTCTGAAAAAAGCTTCTGTTCCAAACATAGACTAAAAATAAAAAGACTCAGTCCCCTGTCCAAATCCTCCCACATGAATAGGACACATTTCCTAGGTGGATTACAGATTACCATCCCTATTTTGTTTGGCCCTTCATAAAGAAGGTGGGAGGAAGGAAACAAAAGATTCCATGACATTATATTGACAGTTTAAATGACTTTTGAATTGCAGTTGATGTAAACACAGATATTGAGCTACTATACGTTAAAATGACAATGCACAGAGAAGGGCAGGATGAAAAATAAACAAGAGCTCTGCCTTATATACAGTCCATTATTTAACATTCTAAGTCTGATAGGAATGTCTAAAGAATCCACTAAGTGTTCCTGGTAAAAAACAACTTTAAGAATACGGACAAAACCTCATTGTAATAACATTACACCAACATTACACCAACAGCCCAAGTGAAGGGAAACCTGTTGCACACACCTTCAGCATTTCTGCCTCATTATCTTCTCCCTGATCTCAGCTACATTTCAGGAGTGCAAACATACTGCTGCCTACTAGAGGTACTACCAGAGCAAGTGGATGATTGTTGTAGGTATTTTGCAACTGATTCTCGATTGCAGATCATTCATTGTTATGTTGATAATGCTGGGAGCTTGTATCTTTTTCATACTCTTTCCCGTTATGTGTGGGAAAAAGCATCTTGCCTTTTTATTACCATCTATAGAAAATTGCTGACTCAATACAGCTTTTTTTTTTCCCAAGTTTAATTTTTAAAAATATTTTTTTTGTGCAATATTACTTCTCACCTTGTGTAAAGTGATGAATTACTAACTCATTTGTTTTCCAGCTAAGTTCTTCTATCATTTTGTGCCTTTTATTTTTTTTTAACTAGAACCTAGGTCAAGGATGTCAAAATGTCTCTGCTGCTGGTTGTGATCTTTGATGTGGATACATTTTCATCACTGTAGTCATTCTTCATTCTTAACTCATCTAAAATGTCAGTTCCTGTCACACCACCACCAGGTTCACAACATCCTAAATTAACAAGTGTATTAAAATGAGTGAATCTTGCTAACATGGAGAAGGGATGGAAGAATGTTGTCTTGGGTATCCTATTTCTTATTTGTCTTGTGTGGTGCATCTCCAACTTTGGAAAGACCTTTCTGTGTAGTCTCTTGTAACTGCACTCTGGGACATTCTTTTGAATTGCATTAAATTATCTAAAGTCAACTAAATAGTGCCATCCCAAAAGATTTTCTCCTGTTTCAATCAGTAGAAGAGTTTGAAATCTAAGTACTTTTCATTTAGTGTTTGTATAAAAGGCATTTCATCTGTTGGTTGAAAAGCTCAACATGAGCCAACAATGTGTGCTTGCAGCCCAGAAAGCTGACTGCATCCTGGGCTGCATCAGAAGTGTCGCCAGCAGGGCAAGGGAGATGATTCTGTCCCTCTTCTCTACTCTTGTGAAAGTCCACCTGGAGCACTGCATTCAGCTCTGGACCTGTTCCAATTTAAGAAGGACATGGACCTGTTGGAGTGGATCCAGAGGAGGGCCATGAAGATGATGAGAAGGCTGGAGCAGCTTTCCTCTGAAGACAGGCTGAGAGAGTTGGGGTTGTTCAGCCTGGAGAAGAGAAAGCTCCAGGGAGACCTTACTGCGACCTTTCAGTACTTAAAGGGGGCTTATAAAAGAAAGACAAGGACAAACATTTTACTGGGGCCTGTTGCAATAGGAAAAGGGGTAATGGTTTTAAACTAAAAGAGGGTAAACTTAGACCAGATATAAGGAAGAAATTTTTTACAATGACAGTGTGCTGCAGGTGGAGTGATTGACTTCACTCATAAGGGAGAAGTAGTGAAATATTTATTAAGTTGAAACAGTGATTTAACAAAATTAATATTATATGCGACAGTGTTTTACGAGATTTGATGGCAAGGTACACTCTATTATTTACTGCATAGAGGACAGGGTCAGACAAGCCATCAGGGAGACCCTCCCATTGAGTCATGAGGTTCAGAAAGGACCCCCTTGTTTTCTAAACTCCTTCTCAGAGAGGAGTCTAGCTGCAGCTGGATCCAATCCTAGTCCTAGTCTTGGTCAATGGTTTATGTCTAAAGGATTATATGTGCACAATCAATCCTTTATATCATTTAGCTAAGATTTCAAAGTTTAGCATGCTATTAGTCACTTACTGAGAATCTGTTGCTGCAAGGAATCTCTCAACCTCGAGGAGTAGAACCTTAAGGAAGCATCTAGGGGAGATCCTGGCATGCAGCCCACTGTCATACAGGAGAGCTCAAAGGGCTCTTGGGCTGTCTGCTATTTATACACTAAGATAAATGACCTATGGTCATATTTGCATGGGAACAAATTAACTAAGTCCCCACTCCAGACAGCATTTTGGCTGTATTGCCAGCCATCCCCCAAAGTCCAGGTTCAATTTATCACAACTCATGTTGTTATGGCCATGGCCCAAGCAGGAACCAGGGATGCTGGGGCGGGAGAGGGGAGGAGGGGGAAAAACAGGGAGAGCACACTGCCACACAATGTTGAATAACTGGAACAGGTTGCCCAGAGAGGTGGTAGGTGCCCCGTTCTCGGAAGCATTAAAGGTCAGGTTGGACGGGGTTCTGAGCAACCTGATCTAGTTGAAGATGCCCTTGCTCATTGCAGTGGAGTTTGACTAGATGGCCCTTAGTGGTCCCTTACAACCCAAACTATTCTATGGTTTTATGCTTTTAGCTCTATTTCCTTATAAAATTAGCGCTTAATAGAATTATTTCATGGCCTGAAATTTTTTTTAGGGAACAACACTTCGGGCTATATTAGTTTGTGTCATGGTGGTTTTTATCTTCCTTGCTATCTTGATGTAGATACATACTACCAAAGATCCCTGGAAGACACTATGACATTCGTCTAACCATTTGTATTTTTGTGTTATTTTTAAGGAACTGTTTAACACATGTGTTCTGACTTGTTTGCCCCAGTAATATCACAGTAAAATAAAAGGATAAATGGTTTCTTGGCTTCTTTTTTGATCTTTGGAGTAGTCTCACTTGCTTTTCAAAATAAGTTGATTTTTTTTTGTAATTTATAGATGCTTGTGATTTGCATGTTCAGAGCCTAACCCTAGTACCTCTAGCTACTAAAATTGTCCTGGATTCAGTAGAGCAACTTTTCTTTTCAGCAGAAATATTCCTTGCTAAATCTGTGAATGATTTGTTGTAAAGACGCAGAGAAGTTCTTTCTTCCTATTCTCCCTTTCCTCGATGATAAATTGTTCCTCTTCCTTCACAGTAGATATTAGCTATATAGACAGATCGCAAGCATGCAAGCAAGAGGGTTTTGTGGCCTTGAAATCTGCTTCACCTATAAGAGCTGTAAAATCAAGTATTGTTTATATTTGGAGGACAATTTTACTAGCTAGTAGTTACTACCTAACTTGTTAGACATTAGTCAGAAGTCTTCATATTAATCTATTCCTTTATTTCTTATTGATACCAGTTGTCTTGCCAGCTATTTGTTGACACTCTGCTTTTCTAATCCCAGAGTGAAAGAGTCTTCTGTTCAAAGGAAAAGACCAATCTTTTCTCTCTCAGTCTTTCTGCTATCCTGCCATCTTTATAGGGGTGCATATGGTAGGACTTAACCTTTTTATACTGAATGGCCGATACAGATAATACAGGAACAGGCAATGAGGGACTTAAAAAATGAAGACAAGAGCTTAGGTTTGTAAAATAAAATGAAGGGGGATTGGTGAAGAGATGACAAAGACAAAGAAAAGGGCTTACAGAAATGATCTCTTCAGCAATGTTTTCTGGAGGAATATTGATTGTGTGAGATTGCATTTGTCAAGGCCAAAAGGAAGGGGTTGCAGCTATTGATATATGATGAAACTTTAGACAAGTACTTTATCTACAAAGATAAGATGGGAAAGCTGTGTCTTAGACACCCAGTAAAGAACTAGCTGCAAGTCTTCAACAGAATATGAGAATCTAGAGTCAAAAATATCACCCATGGCTGAGTGACAGGTTGGGTATTGTCAACAGAAAGAAGATAATGGAAGGGCTTTGAGGTAGAAGAGGAGTAGCAGAAGAAGAGTTTCAAGTTATAAAGGGATTATGGTCTGAGACTTGAAAGGAAGACCTGAGGTGTAACGCAGAGTAATAATGTGCAGCACCAAATGTTGGTGTATCTGGGTTCTAATTGTTTGTTTTACAGCTCTGCAACAGGCCTCCTTTGGGCTCTTCAATAAGGCATTCAACCTTTCTGTGTCTTTGTTTCCCCATCTGCCAACGAATGATAAAAATCTAGTTCACAGGTGCGTTGTGTGGCTCAGTTAATTAATATTTTGAGGATTTTTTGCAGTCATCAGATGGCACAGCTATAGGAATGCTAAAGCTGTTAGTTAGCAATCGCCGCTGAAAACAAGAAACACAGAAATGGCCCTGCTCTCTAAGGCTGTACATCCTTAATGTAAATTATTTTGTGATATATATCAAAGTACCGTTTTGGAACATAATAACCCGGGACCAGAATGAAAAAAAGATTGAACTACCCCAAAAGGCAGAAAAGCACATAGCAGGATTAACAAAAGGACATGAGCATTTAACTAATTTTGAAAGACAGTGGCAGATAGCCAGTGCCTGGTTAGGCATTCATATAAATCTTGTGGCATGCCTAGCTGCATCTTTGGATGTCTCAGTGCATTTGCAAATCTGGCCCACACATCCTGAGCCACCGAGTTTGATGCTGTTAGTGTGTCCTTTGTAGATGTTTGGGACCTCATCTGACTGTCACCAGCTCAGTGGGGTTCATTGTTATGAGGCTTCTCAACAGGTGATGGTGATGAGGAGACCTTTGAAACGGACTTTGAACTTGAAATTAATCTCTGTTTTAACTAGAGGGGAAACTGTTATAGAAGTGGGGGCAGGAGTTGAGAAGGAAGAATAAGAGAACTCTCTGTGTCCTGTTCAGTCAGACTGCTGACATCCCGTCTTCCCAATAGCAACCTGAAAGGTCCCACCTCTTAAATAAGGGTTCTCAAAGTTTTCTTCAGACAAAGTTGTGGGGCAGAACATCAGGAAGCTTCGGCAACCTGTAACCACAAACTGTGTTGCTCTGGATGCTCTGGACACAGTTCCTGACATAGTGGCATCACAGTGAGCAGCTGGCTGTTCTGCAGACAGCTGCAACTAACCCCTGACAATGCATACATGGCTCTGTGCACCATACGTGATCAACTGGACAGGCTGAAGTTGAACATATACTTGGAAAGCTGAGCTAGCTTTGCATGTGAAACGTCGCATCCAGCCTCCCGTCCTGCATTTTGTTGCTCCCATGTCATTCCAACACACTCAGGGGCCGGTGCCAGGGTGGAGGCATAAACTTTTCATTTGAACTATTAGGAGTCTTTAACACTGGGTATTAAAAAAAAAAAAAGATACAATAAATCTGATTTTTAGTTCATTATTGGGATAATGATGAGAACAAATCCTTCAAAAAAATTATCTAGAAAAATTAGGACATACAAAAGGTTTTATCATTTATTAACAGCAAACAATCCTGCCAAGAAGTGCTTTGAAATCCTAATCTGCCTAGGCAGAACCTAATGTCATGTTTCAGTTGAAGGAGACTGCTGGCCACAGCAGAAAGTAGGCACAACTAATAATACGGAATGTAAAATGAATGTTCATAGTGTGCAAAAATGCACAAATAGGACTTTAATAGCTGAATTTCTAGATAAATAAAGGAGAATAGGAAAAAAAACCCAAACAGATATGCAGATGTCACATGAGTCTTGCTCACATTCTGGATTGATTGATTTATTATAAATTTTAAGTCTTTTAAGTGCTGATAGAATATCCATCCCCATCAATGCTTTTAAAGGATTTACTTGGAAGTACACAGCTACGTAGAAATATATTTTAACCTTGAATTGCTATGACTTTTATGAATGCTTTTCTTTCTTACCAGCTTTGATCTATTTCCTCCAGCATCTTTTCTCCCAATTCTAAATCCTTATTTCTAGTAATTTATAGTGCAATTTAATTATGAAAAGAATGTTTAAGATTGATGTTGTGCATTAGTGGTTGTGGCTGTTTAACAAATCAGCCTGTTCTGTTTGGATTTACTGTTGTGTACACAGTTTTGCAAGGAGTAAACTTTGTGCTTCTTGTTAGCTGCTAGTAACCTGTATTTTGTGTATGCTCCCATATGACTTAGTCCAGCATCAGATGACAAAAGAACAAAACAAGCTTTTGTTAACTCATTACTGAAGTAATTAATATTTCACTCCTTTGCCAATGAAATATTTGGAAGAAGCAGAAGTGGAGCAGGATAAAACTAGTGCTTTTGGTAGCAGAGCAAGAGTAGAAGACAAAAGAACTGCAGAACGAGGGTTTCTTAA
The DNA here is from genome assembly GCA_013399435.1 of Arenaria interpres. NCBI lineage: Eukaryota > Metazoa > Chordata > Aves > Charadriiformes > Scolopacidae > Arenaria > Arenaria interpres. The sequence continues at coordinate 23,662 of VXAK01004879.1, forward strand.
GCAAGACAGGGAACCCAGGGCCAGGGAAGGTGGAGCAGAGCAAGGTTGCAGCAAGGCTGCTGGTCTACAACACATGGTGAGGCTTTGCACAGAGGCCTGCTTGCTGTTTGCCAGTTTCATTTAGCACCAAAGAGAGATGAGCAGAGAGGGTTGCCGAGGAGGATAAACTCTCCAGCAGCAGCCTGAGGAATGACTTGCATCCAGGGAGCAGGTTACAAGCCTGTAATTTGACAGACTGATATTGCACCCATTAATTACACACTTTCTTTAACTGGAAAGCAGATTCCTTTCTTTTTAGTGTCATCCATACAGTCTAATCCTTCCCTGAATTCAAGTACAGCTAATGTAAGTTAGGTTTTGGTTGGTAATTGTTTCCCCCTCTTGTTTGTCCTGTCTGACATTTAATGTTTTCTCTAACTTTTCTTTATAGGCACTGTCAGTGTCCACAAGACTGGGAGTATCGTTCCTGAAAATGAATGTAGGATTATAAAATAATGTTCTTTATTTAACAGATTTCCCCTGTTTCCAGCAAATTAAACACAGTTTTGTGGTCACACTGGAATCTCTGTGGTATCAGCTTCCAGCACCTCAGACGAGCCACTGGAAATAAAAGTATGACTCTCCATCAGCATGCTGGCACTTTGTTTTAGCTGATGAAACAACAATAAAACTCACAGCTCACAGGTACACTATGTCTGCCAAAACTACCTGAAGTTCATAAGAGTAATTAAGTTCTAAACTCAGAAGAATAATTAAAATATGCACAACATCTATCGATCCTGAGCATCTGGTGACTTTTTAGTAACCACAGACAGAAAAGCAGCCTGCTTTAACATGCTGTTAATTTACGGTCTTTGATTAGATAGATTTTTTTTGTATGTATCCATAAAACTAAAGGGATCATCCCTGCCATTCATTATATTCCATTTAAAAAATGACCTCAGTTTTGTATCCCAGCAGGGAGATTTGCAACAGTGAATGTTCCTGTCAATTGAAAATTAATCTTTTCCATGGGATGTTCCAAAAATTAAGCTGGTATTTTTAGGCGTGAGACTCGGCTCACCTCCATCCTGTAAGTAACATGTGTGGGTTTATTTTGGGGTGTTTTCTTAGATCTATAACTTCAGCCAAGAGTAGTGTCTCAGACTGCTGAGTTTTACCTCTTCTACTAACTTTGAAACAAATATGTAACTCTCAATCTAGATAAGATACATGAAAAAATAGTCTCAGTGGAATGGAGATGGATAATGACTATACTTGTATCAAGTTGAAGAGAAAAATACCTTTCCCTATAGAGATGTTTCATAGCTTATTGATCTCTGCAAGATTATTTTTTCTCAGTCTCAAAATCTACCACTAAACAACTGACCTTTTCTTTTTAAATAAAGTATATAGTTTCTGTTTTGATGTACTAGAACCATAGGACCAGGTCATGCCCTGTTAAATTCCATCAATGGAAGCAGAGTACAACTTGGAATAATGTCAGTCTAAAGATCCTTCAGTCAAATTACAGTTTTCAAGTCTGAATAAACTATACAGTAAAAAGAAAAAAACAAACCACCAAACCCTACAATGCATCCTGGGGAAAAAAAAAAAAGAAAAACAACAAAAAACCCTTGTGCAATGTGGTTATCTGGAAATTTACTTAGTTGCAGATTGCATTAGAATTTGAACTTGGATACAAATTCATAGAAAGGTAGCTCAAGCCCACAAGATCTCAGAACAATTTTAGTTCAATTGAAGATGTTTTACTCATGAAACACTGCAATACTTCAAAATGTCTGGCTTTAGTGAGACATCCAGAGGAGATCTGCCTTTTCAGCTGAGTTGCTTTTTGAGTGGAGCACATTCACTGTGTCGAAATTGAAATTCTGGGTCCTGAGAATGGTTGTATTAAGCCCTGCAGAGTGAAAACACTGAGTATTGTAAACTCAAAAGTCAGCTCATCAAGCTCTGTATCAAAGGGTCCTGAGTGCAACCCCTGTCCACGTACGTGCATGAGGCACCACTAGTCATCATTTTTGCAATCATTTTTGCAAATGTCTATGCAAACTTAACTACTGCATCACACTCTGTGCAATGTGTATGTAATCTATTATTTAACACTAAACTCTGGCAATGATTTGCCTTTGAGATGTGTAGTTTGAAAGGTAGGATTTAGTCCTACAACTGCTGTATGGCAGAAGTTAAAACAGCAATGGCGCCACTGTGTTAGTCTTCTCTGGACTCAGTTTCATTGTTTTAGTTTAATATTGATATATATTAGGTGAGTTGTATATTAGATCAGGTGAAATGCTAGAATTTGTTTCCTCTTATAGAGGAACTAATTTTCTTAAATCCTTCCATTTCCAAATGGTATACTCCTTGACTCTTTTTAATTGAAAGCGGCTGTATTAATTCTTTCTATGGCAGTCCTCTGTGCTGCAATTACAGCATTAGCATTGAGCTTTTCAGACATGAAAACAGATTCTAATTTTATCCCATCTGGTTTATTGTGAAGATTTTTTTCATGCCTGGAGGTGGCTTTTCCTTAATCATTTCTTCTGTACAAGATTGCTAGTAGGAGCTTAAAAGGCTTTCTTTACTGCAAAGACCAACTGCTGGTTTCTTCTCCACCAGGACAATGTATCAGCAGTTCTCCTGATAAATTGTCTAGAAGGTAATCATTTGGAAGCTCTTGCCAAGCCAGAGAGGTTATTAGCTTTTGATCTCTTTTCTTAAATACTATCACTGCAAAGTTGCCCTAGCATACTGGCATTAGATCTCTACTGGTTGTCTCCTTGAGAACAAAGATTACAGAAAGCTCCTTTATTCATTACTGAAATGGAATAAACAAAGTTTTTTCAAATTCAGACATTTATGTGAACATCCTACTGCAGGCACTAGGGTGTGTGTGTACATGTGAAGGAACACGAGTCCAGCTCTCAAGGACTCTCAAGGGAATGAAAAGGAAGGAATAGTTAAAAAAAAATAAAAATCACAATTTCCCTTCTTTAGTAATTGTTTTTAAAATCCTTTTGAGACTTGCATTTTATGTTTGCACTTGTGCTGGCAGTGGTATGGCTGGCAGTACAATGCCCCGTCATCAGCAGTGTTCAAGGCCAGGTTGGATGGGGCTTCAAGCAACCTGGTCTAATGGAAGGTGTCCCTGCCCATGGCAGAGGGGTTGGAACTAGATGACGATCCTTAACCTCCCTTTCAACTCAAACCAATCTATGATTCTAAGCTGAAGTGGCTTAGCTCAGATTTAGGCTCCTAGCGTCCATAGACAGTCACCCAAATGATACTAAAAGATGGGCATTTCATGAAAGTAATTATTTCTTTGAAAGATAACTCCTTATAAATGCTTTTATGTGTTACTCTCTGAATGTATAGTTTCTGGGGACTTACCATGCCAGTCTTCATCTATCCTCGTGAACTTGCAGGGTCTATGAACCTTGTATGACATTAACCATTTGTTACACTAGATTATACCTTGCAGGCTAGGGAATGAGGTCTGATCTGTAGTGGCATATATATCCCTCATCTGCAGATAGACATCATCCTTATGAATCCTTTTGAAAGGTGTGTCATCAGAAGCATTGAATGAAACAAGCCCATTCTTTATGCCTGAGTGTAAAAATTAGAAAGTGGGAATAATTTCCATCCATTTTCATCAATATTAACAAATTGACAACTAACTTTATAGCTGGCCACTCAAGGAATGCAGTCTTGATCTTTGCCTCACTTTGACCTTACTTTTGACAGAGTTACTCTTTAGTTGTGTCAGATTTTAGGCATATTACAACCTAAAATATACATACTCAATATAAGAAGCCATATGTACTGTGAATTTTTTAAACACAGGTTTGGTATTTTTGTTCTGGCCTTGCCACGTGATATATTGTAGTTTATATCCTTTTATATATATATATTTATATCTACTGTTATCTAATCACTTTGGACATCAGTAGAGTTGGGCCACTCTACCAGTTAAAGTGATTGCTATAGCTTTAACTAAGTATAGTTAAGGTTATGATTGCAATTTTAATATGTATTTCAGATGCTACTTGCCTCACTGAAAGACAGTCAGTAAAACTAAGATGCTGTCCAAAACCTGTCTTTAACATATTGGGGAGTAGGTCACTGCTTGATCCAGACTTTGTGACTCAGCCAAAGCAAATTTCTGTTCATCTAGGAAGTCTTTGATATTTTTGAAGAGACCATTTCAGATAGCTGGTATTGTAAAAATATTTTAGATTGTTATTCAACAGTTACATGTTCTTTGGGAGTTGGAAATAAACTATAGAAGTTATTACACTTCTTTATCTTTTCTGTGGATTCTTAAATGCTCTGAATTTCTCCCTGGTTCTCCCTGGTTGAACTGTATCTACCAAAACCAATATTGCAGTATTCCTTACTTGTTGCTTCGAGTCCCAGCGTGACTATAGTAACTCCACTGGCTTCTGCAGTTTCACTGTACATATCTGTTCACCCTGACTATGAAGTTCTTAGTTAAAAGTTTTGATTGGCCTTTTTTTGACAAGGGAGTGCGTCTCATTGCTAATTGTGTAATTTCTGCTTTTCCTTATGTATTACTGTGGCTACATTTTTTTTTAATAGTTTGAACTAGTCTTACTAATTCTTTTCTATGAGCTTTATGATGTCTAAGCTCCTGTTGATGGCTGCCCACTCCTCCCATTTTTCCTCCTCTTTACGCCCTCTTTTCCCATATTATTTGGGCTTTGGTACATAAAACCTTGTTCTGAAAGTAGTGACTCAGCATTTTTGGTTTTAATTTGGAATGCAGGTGCTTAAAAATAAATGTGGGTCAAAATGACATGTGTATTTTTTGCCACATCTGGCTGCAAGTATGCCTATTTTATAGGTGGATCATACCTATTCTACCAGCTGTAGTTTATGTGAAATTATTGTCTCCATGCTATCCCCTAAAAAAATGCATTTAAGATTACAATTCATTTAATTCTCTCATGCACATTTTCGATATTAAATTTTAGCTTTCTTCAACTGTGCATTTATAGTAAGTCTTTTCATGTTTTCCCACTAATGTTGATGTTGCAATGTAATACCTTTCTGAACCAAAGTTTAAATTATTTAGTATATCTAATATCTATGCATGAAAGCAACCACCAAAGCCTGTAGCATCCTGAAAATATCTATCTGCCGTCCAACTCAATCAATAGGTTGTCATTTATCATTACACATTCTAGGAAAATTTAGGCAGATTTCCATTAATGTGACAATACTCTTTTCTGAGCTAATTTTGAATTAATTTTTTTCAAATAATTTTTTTGTGAGACACCATATCAAAAGGTTAGCAAAATCCAGAAATATGACATTTACTGCCCTCACTTTGTCGCTAATTATTTTACTGTCTTTTGTCACACTCTCTTCCTCTTCCAAGTTTGCAGCTATAAGAGTGTATCTTCTGCACGATAGATAAAAAACATGTTTCTTTAATGAAACATTTTAATTTTGAGAGCAGGTGGTCAAGCATCTATTCCACTAACATGAGGAAAACTGTGTTGACTAGAAAATAGGTCTGTTGTATGTAAAATACAATACCTGCCATCTCAAATTGAATGGAAAATGTTCTGAGTATGTCACTAACAGTAGCTCTATATCCAAATTATATCGTGTGCATAGCTGTTTTGTTTAGGGTTTTTCCTTTATATTGGCAGCTGCTAAATAAAAGCTATTTCAATTTCCTTTTTTTGCTGATTGAGTGGTTAGCTCTAAGTCCACTTTATAAACAGCATCTGGCACTTTTTATGCAGCTATAAAATATTTAAAAATAAGGTGAACCACTTTTGGCAAGCCTGTTACTTGAAACCCAAAGGGAATTCCAGAGTCTATAGCAAGCTTTATTATCTGTCTGCCAATGCAGCATATCTAGTAATATGAGACTGTCTCCTGTGTTAATATCAAGCAGTCAGAAAGAAACAGATGACCCTTGTCACCTGATACAGCATCCTACCCTGACTTTGGCCTGACAGGTACTAAGGATTTCCTGATTTAGCAAAATTCTAAGCAATTACAGCTGAGATGCAGAGGGACACCTCATTGTGCTGTCATACTTTTCGGGATGGATCAAAGCATGACAGATTGTATATGGGCTAGAAAATAAACTTCAGAAAGAGGTTGGCCACCCTGAAAGCTGAAATGCATGAGCTCAATCATTTGCTGGCACACTGCTATTCAAAAGGTGGAAATGGGAATTAATTTAATTTTAATAGTATTAATTTTAATGCTATTAAAAAATCCAGGCCTTTTCATTGTTCACTGTTGTGAAGACAGTTGAGGCATACAGAGGTAACAAAACCAATACACCAGGAAGTAGATAAAAATAAAGCATTAGGTGCTTGCTGTAGCAGTAGCAGGTGCTTAGAGTGACAAGAGACCAGGGAGAGAATATTCCACTCTCAGGCAAAAAGTACCTAGGTAGTGTGTCTCTAAAACTCCATATTCAGCATGAGCAGGGTGTTGCCTACTGAGAAAAGTTCTTAGCTGTAACAGCACAGCAAGGAGAAGGTTTGATTTAATAGAATGTTTATATCTGTTTGCAAAGAGCGCAGGCATGATGCTCAGCTGGAGTAGGCTGGCATGGCTCCATTGAACTAGGGTTGCCAGCTTTAGGGATTTATCAATGCTCTCAATACTTTTGTGCTTTTACAAGGCATCTCTGTAGATTTTTTGTGCTATTCCAGCTTTTACCTCTGGTACTTGCAGTTTTGCTTGTCTCAGAACAGGTTGCCATGTCCCTTTTATCTCTGATGGGAAAGTGAGGTTACCCTGCACAAAAATGGCAATTCCTAAGGCTTAAATATAGTTATCTGTCTCCTCTGTGATTCTTTCAGAGTCCCTGAACTGAGATAACTACAGCACTGGCACAGAAAGAAGGTTGCAGAAATCCATATACGTTAGTGCTTATGACACTCGCAAGGGGATGACAGGATTTTGGATTCATCAGATACGCAGCTGGCCTGAAGCTGAAAGGAAAGGGTCTGGGGACAAATAGCCTGATGTATATCATGTTCTCTGTCGTATCCTCCATGTTATACCTTTGGAAAGCTTTGGGCATAGGTATTTTCTTTGGACGCTGTTATCTACCACTGAGCTACAGACTTTATCTGCTTGCTGATAGAAATACGGTGAATTAGTTTTCAAGCCTTGTATTTAAAATATAATTTAAAATTCTCAGGATTCAGTCTTAAAGTCAATAGAGAAAAGTGACAAAAATAATTTTAAGTCAGTAAGTTGAAGATTCTTCTTCAACTCTGCTCTGGGGTACACTATAAAGGCATTGAAAGTGCTGGTGAGGGGTTTAGAATATACATTCATTTCTCTCCTGTGTGTTTTTTAATGTACCCCTTTACAGGAGAAAACTCATTAGTGAAGTCATTATGCCACTTCACTCTAGACAAGGCAAATTATTGTGAGGTTTATTAACCCCTTGAGGAACTCAGTGGCATATAGTATGTCCTGTAAAAACAGACATTTTCAAAAAGAAAAAGTTGTGGCTTTCCCATGAGAAACACTGTTTCACTATCATGCTGGCATGGAAAGATTCAAGATCATGGTAACTGTAAAAAAAATGTCCTCATGGGAATAGCACTCAGCAGTTTATTTAGCACAACTTTTTATTTATAGTGATACTCAGTGGAAAAGCAAATATTCAGCAGCTATGCCATTCCTTTGTGTATGGGTGCACATGTATTGGAGGTGGACAAAAAGAGGAGAAAGTAGAAGCTGACATCTAGATAACTATCATATCACCTATTGAAGTGTGAAAATATGAGGCAGTGTGAGTAATGAATAAATACCCAAGTGCATTTTTGTGTTCTATTTATATGAATGCTTTGAGTTTTTATGTTTTGAGGAAAAGAAAGAAAGGAAAGGGGAGAAAAGAAAGGAAAGGCACATGGAAAAGTAGAGTTATACTGCTATACCTGTAGTTTTAGAAATGCTTGTGATACAGGTACTTGATTTTACATTCTTAAGACCATGTACGAGCAAAGACAAAAAGCCAGTTTTGTAGAGTGCCAGCATAAGAAGAAGAGGAAAAATGCTGGAATTGAAATCTACCATGACTTAAAACCTGGTAGATCTGTAGGCCTCCCTGGTACTTCTCTCCACACCTTGATCTGTGCACCTTCCTGTCCTCATCTGCCTGCAGGTGACCCAGATCATTTGGACCACATTAAAAAATTATTCTCCATGCCTAATAAACACTTCAAGTCCTTAAATGTCAATTCTGGTCTCATCCTAGTACAGTTTATAGCAGCCTGCCTTCTGCTTGAACTTATCATCTGCTCAGAAACGGCCTTAAAAGTGACTTCCAGTCCAGATTGAAGACGGAAATCCTGTTCCAGTGGCATTTGAGAAGACTGTTTCCTGTGCTGAAATAACTCTTTAATACAAAATAACATAGAAAAATTAAAAAGCTTTTTCCTCTCTCTGCCAGAGACAACATGCAAAGAATATGTGGAAAATTCTTAGTGTGTCTATGTGACTGCATATAAAACATACTTCCAAGTGCTTCGTGAAGCACTTCTAAATATTTATAAACCATCTGAATATATGTCTGTAAAATATCATGTGTATACACATCTCTTTTTTTTTATCTTCCTTTTGAGTTATAAATGCTCAAGTTAAAAAACTTGTAGCTAACATGATTTTAAACACTTCAGAGATTAAGTTCTTCATTTGCTTGTGTGTGTTCAATATATGAAAAAATACTTTGCTGTTTGGGAAGACAGAGTACAACTGTCATACAGCAGCAAAATTGGTCCCTTCTGTAAGTCATTTTGGAATGGGGGACGGTGGATTACATCTCTTTTACAGGCATTGAATCTTGTCCTGTTCAAAACCCTTGAAAACCTGACAAAATTATTTTCCTGTTGAACACTATAGGAAGGAATGTACATGGTGTGGAGGCTCTTCAGTTTACTGAAGAAATATCATGGACTATAGAATTTTGATATTATACTATTGTACAATTCTCTTAGAGGGATATCTGATAAAACTGCATTCAGTAAATATTGTAGTTCACAAATTTTTATGTTTGAGATTAAAAAAAATTGTCTTATATGCTTTCTACAATTGTTTGAGACAATTCTTTAATTTTTTCAATGAGTCATCTGGGAGATGCACACAGTTTATTCAAGTCTTTGAAATTATTCACAGAAGTAATTTATTACTTCTTTTGCAGATGGATACAAGAAATCTCCCCCCTTTCTTATTTTGATTGCTTTTTTTCCTTTATTATTATTCCCTTGTTGCACAGTTTTTTGAACTGCTACGAAGTGTAAAGCTATTTTTATCACAAAAGAATATGCATAATGATATAAAACATATTTCAATTTATTTAGCCTTTTCTGGGATAAAGTCCAATTACAATCTTTAAAGTATACCCTAGCTGATATTATTCTTCCACAGAACTTTCAAGATACATTTTAGGATAAAGACTCATTTAAATATTGTATCTTGGCTTTTTGCTGATTTAAATGTTCTGTAAAATAGATCCACTATTGTCAGTCACTGCTGTGCAGTTAGCATATATATTTATGCTCAGGCTGTCTTTTCCATTTTTAATCATCTTATCTGTGCATTGAACATTTACATTTTCATGAAACTGAACTCTCTACAGATTATTGCATGTATATGCTTTCTGTTCATGCTCTGTATCTTTTAATCACTTGCAATATTCACAGTTACAATAAGGTATTGCACCTGGTGAAGTACTTAGCCAGGAGATTAGTTTTCAGCACTTTTAGGTTAGATGTTTTGATGGGACAGTTCACTGGAATATTTTGCTAGGTTGAGGCAAACTGAACACTGTGGAAACCCTGAGGCAAACATAGGTGCCTTTTTATGCTTGTAACACTGAAAAGCTTCCCACCTAAAATTTGTATTGTTTCTTTACTCTAAAAAACTCTCCAGGTGGTAGAGAGAGGTCAAAAGAGCTTTTGCCACCTCCAACAGCATCCATCTCCTTCTCCCCAGCTGCTCAGTGGGCATTACCTACAGTCTCAGACAGTACTGCAGCTTCTCCCCACCTTGGATTCAACTTCAGAAGCTGAGCACTAATAGGAAATCTCTTGATTGTCCTTATCTAAAACCGGTCAGTGAACCAAGCTGGTGAAGCTGGAAGGCAGGGCTCAGCTTCCTGGCCACATCCATAAGCATCCACGTGAGGGGAAGGTCCTCTTCCTCTGCTTCAGAAGGCGGAGAGAGCCCTCTGTCTCTTGGTCATAAGGAACCCAAGCTGCCTTTAAAGGCTAGATGGTAAGACTCTAGATGTTTTTTATTTTATCTGAATTTCTCAGTACATTTGAAAGTGTGTGTTAGTTGTATGGTTCAGTTTTGGGGAGTAAGCAGGAGAATGAGCCAGATGCTGGATGCGACAATTGTGTGGCTAAATCATTTTACTTTGAAAATAGTTATGTCTACTGGTTTTGATATTTGCATAATAATAAGATACACACACCTTCTCTGTCAGTCTTCTCCAAAAATCAATTAATCTCCCCTCATCAGTCTCTAGGTGTATAGACTTCCCTCAAATGTTTTCTGCTGTTGGTTGTAGTTGCTGTTCCTACCTGGCTGACATTTTTTATTTAACTGGAGAGAACTCAGCCTTTTATAGTATACAGTAATTTTGTCAGGTGGTTTTTAAATCTTGTCTCAGACATCTTTCAGTCTCTTTTCCTGTCCTTTCATAACTGAAGACACTTGTAGTTAGAACAAATAACAATCATAGAAAATCAGCTCAAGAATATCATGGTGGTCACACTAACATTTGGCAGTGTGTGGTAACAGACAGTACAGTTAAGTAAGAAAAGTGGGTACAGACTGAGATAGAGGCAGGTTCCTCTTGTAGCCAAGTACATTGTACCATGAGATTTGTCCTAGGAGAGGTAAAGTTAGCATTGTTCAGGCAGCCACCTATGACTAAGTATTAGGAGTATAATCTTCATTTACCAAAACTCATCTAAACTTTTGAGATGTTTAGGCTTACCCGAAATACAGAATTTTCAACAGGTTCATACTGAGTGGGTTTATTCATTTGCCCTCTTCCAATGCTAAGTATTTCTCTTTTATTCATAAATTTCTTTTTCATGTGTATTTGTGTAAAAAGACCATAGGTGCCTAACTGTTCTTTATGTGTTTTTTGTTCTTTTGTCAAGCTGGGATGCTTGATTTACTGTATACAATTCCTGCCACACATTAAAGGCTGCTTTGGACCAAGTGCTGTTCACTGTCGCTGTAATAACTAAGCCAACCAATATAAAATCAATCAGTCTCCTTAAAGAAATTTAACAATGTTTTCCCGTTTCATTTCTCATAGAAAAAAGGTCTAGTAGGTCAGTCCTATCCCCTTTCACATTCATGACTCTGTATCGAAAAAATTGCGAGGTACTTGTTCCTGCCTACAGAGACAGAACAGAACTTTTTTTGGGGTGTGGAACAATCCTCAGGAGCTTCTCACTTATGTGGATTCTTCCAAATATTTTTTTTCTCTTTAAGAATTGTGTTTTCCTTCCTGCAAAGCATCTGGCACCATCTAATGATGGAGACAGGTTGTCAACCATAGCTTACTTTCTTCTCACTTCCACAACCCTCATTTTCTACTAAAGATCTGTATGAGGATGACAACTCCATCTCCCACTCTCTTTGCTTTGCTAGTCTGGAGGTCAAGAGGGGTCATCCTTCCTGGTATGGTTCAGTAAGGGCTAGGGATCTATCCACACCAGTTTGTCACTATTGTTATTATGTATGTACATATTGTCTATACTGAAAATACAAGTGCTGTGGTAACAGAGCTGGAATGAAAGTTTTACTGCAGTGTATGCAGCTGTCCCTCAAGTCCTTCTCTGCAGTGAAACTGTGGCTTATTAACAGTAAACTGAAGGGGACCCCTCAGTTCAAAGTGGTTTTCAATTATTTTACAATATGAGTTTATTAAATGATCTATCTATTACCTTCATATTGCTTTGTATTTTTACATCACCCTCATAAAATTCCTTCCTTCCTTGCCTGCAAGATGCATGGCGTAGTCTCTGGACCACAGAAAAGATGACTCATAGTAGTTGTTCTGTATTTCTCTCTCCCCTTCTTTCCTGCCTAAATAATAGCAAGTACTTTCAACCAAATTAAAACTTTCAGGGTTTCTCTTCAAAATTTTCAAGCTATTGTTCTTTATTTACCCTTAGTGAAGTTCCTTCATTTATGGTTTGGGGTTTTTTTTGTAAGTGCAAAACTATTTTTCTCAACTTTATTAAATCTGCAGAAATTCACATACCTATACAAGAAGACTGAAACCAGAGCTTCAGAACAATTCTTAACTGAAAATGTAGACCTTCTTAATCATATGTCTGCTTGAAATATAAAAGTTTGGCAATAAAACTGTTTTCTTGATCCAGAAAGAATTCCAGCAGCAACAACAGTAGCGGTAATAGTAGCAGTAGTAGTATTGTCTCTGGAATTACAGATGCAAACTGACCCAAACAGAATATGCAGCATCTGGAGTAGTTTTTGTTGTTATAACTGTGGCTTCAAATTATTTTTGTAGGATTGCTGGTGGTTTGTGGTAGTTTTACTTTTTTTTTTTTTTTTCAGAATGTGAAAGTGTTATGGGACGTTCAATGGTATGGATAAGAATACCCTTATTTCTAGAAATAAATAGACTTGATTTAATCTTCCAGAAATAAATATTTCTGAAATGGTAGGAGAAATGGCCAAGGCAAAAGAGAAGAGGTACAGGCTGGTCTATTAATTTTTATTTTATTGCCTAGCCTGATAGATTGTTTTAGTGTTTCAGTGAGTTAGTTGCAACTAATTATGAAAGTCTATTGAAAACACAAAAAACCTACAGTGCTTTATTTTGTGGTGGACTATCAGCTAGTACTTGACAACAGCTAAGGTGACAGCTGCCAGCTCATTTTATGGGTCTTTGCTTTACCATTACATACAGCTGGCTGGAAATGTTCTAGCTGCTGTTCCTTTGCCAATAGGTGTAATTCAAAGTTGGTTTTCTTAAGCAGTTTGTTACAGAATTGCAATGCTGGTTTTACTATTTTTCTGCTAAGAAAAGAGCCTTCTTTTCCTATACTCTTTTTGTTTGTCTGTGCCTAAAATATCTCCACCCCTCCTCCTGCTTCTCTAACTGATTTTTTCTGTAATACTATTGAAAAGGTGTTTAATTTCTGGTATTTTGCAGTGTCTTGGGGTCCTGTGGTGTGTGCTCATAAAAGGTGCAGCCACTGTTCTTTCTGTTTTGTTTTCCTCTCTGCCTCTTCCCTCCCCCGACTCCAAATAATGCTTTTAAGTATAGATGTTAATATGATCCAAAGCTTGATTTATGAAGTCAAACAGCAAAAAGTTTCTCTGAGTTTGTGAGCCTGGATCAATTATGATGCTAAACAATTTTGCTAATATTAATATCGAATGAATTTAAAGTATTCTTTGAATGCTTGTGATTCACTCTGTTAGAAGGCACAAATAATCCCAAGTGACTAGCTGGGATTAGTCACAGCAATTACAAACAGTCCTAGGGATTAGCAAAGGTGAAGTATTTGAAAGCATTCAATTGATTCCTGTATACATATCAAAGCCTTGCATAAAGTTATTCTTAATGACAAACATATCTATAAATGGAAATCTGTATGTTCATAGTTTCCCAGAAAGCAACAAAAAGGTCACCCAAAAAAAATTGCAAATAAAATACACAATTGAAAGTGTAAGAGCAAAAACAGAGAACTAAACTTCAAATTTGGTTGAGTTTAAATATTACTTCTGGTTCTGCATATCTTTTTGGATGAGCTTTGGTTATTTGATACTATATATCAGAGTGTTCAGTAATTCATGTACAGTTTTATGTACACCTCCAGTACGAAAGAGGCTTGTTTGCTGTCTGCAGTATTTAACATTTTCATGAACTGTGGATGGTGATATTTACGAAAAAAATCACAGAAATATTCAGATAGAGGTAAATTCATTTATAGTTTTTCAAAAATTAAGCTACTTTCATATCGCAGTATTGCCAATACTAGCTTTACTGTAAGATATTCTGAATAATTCATAAGCATAAGAATAACATTCTGACATTTATCTAATCTAGCCTAAAAGATTAGGATCTAATAGGGAACTTGACTGTATGCATTACCTGTTTCTAACAGAGCAGACTTGAAGACCCTGCCAAGGGACACAGAACTCTCTTGAGTCATTCTGATATCAGGAGCTTGAAATATGTGTGCAGGTGAAAGGTAATTACCACTGAGTCACAGAAGCAAGTGCTGTTGTTGACCCAAGTGAGGTTATAAAAAGGAACTGGAGGGTATTCTGGTAGAAAAAAAAGTTTTTGAAATAAAGACTGAGTGAGGTAAAGATCCAGGTTTGGGGAAGAAACTTAAGGTTTCCATTTAAAGGCTGCACAAAGTTTTAACTGTGACCTTCAGGTGATGTGGTATAAACCTGCTAGTTTGTACACATGATGGGCTGGGAAAATAACTTTTCTTCATGTC
>VXAK01004882.1:271-14459 GCA_013399435.1 Arenaria interpres
GGCAGGCCGTTTGCGCCCGGAGGGGCTTCGCCTACCGGGGTTGCAGGTGCCCCGGCCGCCCGCCCAGGCCCCTCCTCCTTCGCCGCCGCCTCCGGGCCCGTCCGCCTCCGTGGGGGTGACGGGGGGACCGTTGGAGCCGGTGCGCAGGCAGTGCCCCTTACATAACGGCGGCCGTTGGGAGCCGGGGGTGGGGGAGGGGGGGCGGTGCTGTGGTGACACCCCGGCGCGGGGCTGGCCCGTACCGGCGCTGGCCCTCGCCGCGGCGGCCTGCCGGAGCCTGCCACCGTCTGGGGCTTCGCTGCAGGAGGAGGAGGGGGGAGGGCTCGGGGGCGAGTTATGGGTTCTGCGGAGGGAGATGCCGGCGGGGGAGGCGGAAGGCGGGTGGGTGCTGAGGGTGGAAGGGGCCGCCCCGAGCAGGCGCTGTCATACCCGGTCCTGCAACTCCAGCGAGTCTCCAATTTCTCCTTTCAGCTGTATAATAATAATAGCAGCTCTAGCTGCTGCCGCTTCTCTGGCAAGGTTAGCGTTGTTACGTGTGCTGTAAAAATCTACTTGGAAAATTGAAGTGGTAAAATGATGCAGGAGCTGACATGTTTCTCTTTCTCTTCTACAAGAGACTAATGCATAATAACTTACCCCATTTTTTAAAAAAGAAGTTGTCTAGGAGATCGTAGTCATGTTTTTTTGATGTGTAATTTCCTATTTTAAGGGTGTTGTTTTTCTGGCAATCAAATGTGGATATGTGTTGTCAGCACTCTTGCTCTCTTCAGATAATGGTGATGAACTATGTAGCTCAAGCTGATAATGCAGAACTTTTATAAACCAGGACTTCATATTGTAGCGTAAATGAAAATAAATAAAGGATGTGTGTTGTGCTATGTTTCTTGCAGTATTTGAGCTTTGTTTGTCATCTTAAGCTAACTACAAATACACATTGCAGTAGCAAGACAGTTCCAAGGGAAGTGTATTTTGTGTCTTGGCCTTTGTTACTTTGGCATCATTTTGAATGTAGTTTTTTTATCTGGTAGGACTTGGCTTTCCATCTTGAGAAGATTAAAAGAAAAAAGCTGGAAGAACATGAAACACTTGATGAAATAAGATAGCACCTTTGTAGAAATGTTCATTGGGTTGTGCTGTAGACATCTTTAGTACTTGTGAAAACAGATGGGCTAGAAAAAATATTAGAGTGGTTTTTTTAATCTAACTACTTTTAAAACTGCTTGCTGCAACTCTTGTCATACACCTGTAGACCGATAGTTACTTATACTGATGAAATTATCAATGTGAAACTTTGATTGCTTGGCCTATGGTTGCCCAGAAAACCTGGATTGTAGCAACCTGTGAAGTGGATACTCAGAAATGACCAGCTGAGCTCCTACCACTCCAGTAGCTGGTAAATCCATCTCAGTGGATTTAACTCAAACAGCATAGTTGATAATTTGTTACAGGCTGTCAGCAGCAGTAGTCTTTGATCATACTTGCTTTTACAAGGCTGAACTTGGTGAACAGAGAGACCAGGAAGAGAAAGAAGAGGGGTTTGTTAGTTACATCTTAAGGTGTTGTCTCCTTTAACTAAGCCTTCGTGTTAAACTCTACACTTGGAATTTGGACTTTTCTGTTTCATATATATATATATAAAAACACACACACACACACAGCCTTAGATGTTATATTGTAGTCTTACCAGTGTTACCCTCAAAAGCTCTGAGTAGTAGGATGAAAGTAACTAATATATATACTCACTTTCCATAAATACCCCTAGAATGTTACAACTTCTTCTACAGTTTCAAGCTTCAATTCCCTCTATTAGAATTTCACGATGCTTGCCAGGACGGGGAAGAGACTTCCCAAGGTTAGAAAGTTTTGAACGCTAGCAGCTGCAAAGACGGCATTAGTGCTTAAGGAAGAGGAAATCTGTGCTCTAGTAGTACTGTGTGCCTGAGCTTCTGCTACAAAGTGTCACATGGGCTTTCCTAACTATTGGTAGCTCATTAACGGTATTATGGCCATTGTGTTTCTGATGAGTTTTGTCATTGACTGAAATGTAGATCTGTGGATCTAGAAAGCTTAACTGAATGGTAAAAGCTGGGGTAAGAGAGGCAGTTTAGGGTAATAAAGTTCAGACCTAGGAGGCAGATTCTTCACCTCTGAATGAGTGTGTGAGTTGCATCTCTATACACCTGAAAGCACCAGATGCATATAATCTACACTTTTGGAGATTACAGTGATGAAAATTTACTTAGAGAGGTGATAGGCAGAGAATCATACTCTAGGGGAACAAAAAAGAACTGTATTACCCAAGGTCATGCTTTCCAAAACTCACGCATGAAGAACAGGATGCAAAGTGTGTGTGCAAGTAGAAAAATGACATCTGTTACACAATGGCATTACCTCTGAACATGACAGTAGGTCATAAGGTGCATAGCTTTACATATTGACCCTTTGCAGGGTTTATTGATTTGAAGCTGTCTGCTTCTTACCAGTCCAGATTGTTACTCTCGTGTATGTTTATTTGGATTCATAAAACAAGGGTGACTATCTAGAAATTCTCATGGCTGTTGAAAAAGTAATATTTAGACCTGAAATATTTTAATAAGCTAACAGAAGAAATACTTTTCCAAATACAGAATTAATTTGCTTCCGGTAAAGCAAACTATGGTTTTTCCCAACAGTCTTGAGAATAAGTGGACAATCTGCTGTGAAAGCCAACAGACCATTAATGAGTGGGTTCAGAGAGCTATGGGGGTCTTTCATAGAACAGTGTGCTTTTTACTTTCTGTCTTCGGTGCCGGAGAGTATTCTTAAAGCAGTGGTTTCACATCCTGTCTCTTGTGCTGGCTGTAGTGCTTCTCTGACCCTTTCTGAGGCTGATCCAGCGTATGAAGTTGTCAGCTTGCTGTAGTGAAATAGCTGTGTTAGAATGCAGAGGGAAGGTGGGCACGCAGGTAGAACCTGCCTGTCAGTTGAAGAGACCTGTCCTGGGGAGCCATCTGGAAATACTCTGTGATAAAGGAATAATTTGTTAGGTGAAATAGTGGTTCTGGTCGTTCTCATCAGCAGAGAAACCAGGGGCTCTTAACGTTTGCAGCGATATGATACGTTGCTACTCAATGTGGCAGTGGTGGAAGTACTGTTTATGTCTCTTTGTAGAGTCATTGATGGGGTATTGAATACATGTTTCTGTTAATTCTAGGTTTTCGGCCTGCATGAATAAATTCAAATCTCTTTTATAGATAGAAAATAATTTATTTTTTTTTCTTTGGAATCTCTTGGATTCTTATGCTTTATGTGTAGAAACTGTTCAAAGACCACATGAAGTATGGACATAGTCATTTTGTGACCTCTTTATAGAAAAACATTAATATTTTAATGTTTGGTACATTTGGGAACATTTTGTAGAAAATCTTTAACTTTTGGAGATTTCAACCAAGAAGAAGGATAGGTGATTCAGACTTGAAATTACGTATTTTTGGTATTTTTACACCAGTATTTTAAGTTGGTATTTTTCTAACAAAGGTCTCTGATGTATTTCTGTTACACTCTTGCAGGTTCACTGAGAAATAATTAACAAAAGAGAAAATCCTAAAATTAAATCATCTATAAAAATAGACATTTTGTATTTACTTCCTTAGTAGAAGTAGGAGAAGTAAAGGGAGAATACTGTGCATCTGTCAATAAGCAAATAAAATGCTCAGATTTTATTTATATGTAGTTGTGTGTTTAAATGTTCTGGATAACTGAATAGTATTAAAGTAGACATCTGTTCTTTAGAGGGAGGGGTTTACACTCAATTCTTTGCCCACAAAACATGCAGTCTTTAGTTATAAGAAATATCAAAAACAGAGAATATAGAAGGTGTGGGATCTATTGAAATATTGCTGAAATTGAAGTTATGAAATAAGAAATAGAAAATGTCTTTCCTCTTCTGGCTGGGTTGTGAACTGCTAAAGAGATGACCTTATTCAACTCAGGTAGAAAACTAACAAAATACTTATTTCTGGTTTTATGATAGGGTTTTTTCTCTTTCATTAAGAGCACCGAGGAACATCCATGTTGGATTCAAAAGTAGCAAAAAGCATGTTTAAGTCATTGTTAGACACTGGTAAATCTCTTCTGCTCAGCCTCCCATTTAACTTCTTCAAAACTCAGGTGGAAGTCTTCCATTTCAAAATCTCCACTTTCAGGGTGATTATCCTTGGCAATCTATACGTTGTTTTAGTGATAACATTTTTAGGCAAAGAGTACCTCTGCGTGTAGTTTCACTGTGTCTATTTCCTAGAAATCTTAATAATATAATAAGACATGGTTTAGGTTTTTTTATAATATGACCAGGCAGATAACATTCTTGTTGCTTTTTTCTGGTGATATCTCAGTCTTCGTGTCTTGCATCAGATGAAATCTGTTGTTCATCCTCTTTCAATTTATTCTGGCTTCATTTTGCTACATGGCAAGGTTTCTAGAATTTAATTGTACAATTTGTCTTGTAAATTCGACTTCTTTAAGCAGTAGTGTAATAAGCTTTATGTCCTTGTCAGCAGATATATGCAGGGTCTGTCGGTCTGAAGGAACTCCTGAGAAACCCCTCTATCATCCATGCGTGTGTACCGGCAGTATTAAATTTATTCATCAGGAATGGTGAGTTCTGTGTTTGTGGGCATTTTAATTTTTATTTTTTTTTAATAAAACACATTAACATATTTCTAAAAACAGTGCTTCCTAAGTCTTCAGGTTAACTAGTAAGAAAATCCAATTTTCCATGGAAATGTGTTAGGGGTTTTGATGGTTTTTTGCATGAATGGCTCATTACAGTTCAGTAATTATATATGAAAAGAAAGTATTGATAATTGTGTTTAGGACTGCAGTTCTGCTCATATGTCAGCTTTCTGAAAACTGAGCAGAAAAATTAGTATGTTGGAGTTTTTTCTGCCCACTTATAGTTGTGAATAAAAAGTACATTTAACCTCATAGCAAGAAGTAAAAATACCCTAGTACTTTTTAGTCATTTTGAGGTTCGTGTTTGATCAGGGAAATGCTAAAGTGAAAACTGTAATTCTGGTCTATAGCACACGTTCCTTTTGATGGTATTTTAATAGACATTTCTTTACAAATACAACAGTTCTAAATCTTAGCTGTGTGGGTATATGTGTCATATCTTGAAATATTTGTAAGGATTGGTGTCACTAGTGGGTGTCTATGTCAGGATATATGCTTTGAGTTACTAGCCTTTTCAGTAACATACTCAGAGAATGTACTTTATCAGTAATGTAAGTGATGTAATTGAAGAGCCGCTATTACTCGTAGTCAGCTTACAGTTTTACTTTTTGAAACTTACTTGATGGCCTAAATGGACTTAATAAATGTGGTAATATAAGTTCTGCTTGATAGTACCAATATCCTGATTTGTATTTGAAAACAGAATTGATGTATTTTCCCTTAATGGAGGGGTAAGGTGGAGACATGTAATAGCATGTATTAACATGGTCACTTCTTATTGCAGCTTAGTTCAGTGGCTTAAACACAGCAGAAAAGAATACTGTGAATTATGTAAGCACAGATTTGCTTTCACACCAAGTAAGTATATTTTACTTGTCCTATCTTTTCAGAATTTCTTTTCTTTTTTCCTCTTAGTATATATGATTACTTATTCATTCAGCACGATAGATCCAAACTTGTGTTTTAACTTCTATGTTCCTATTTGAATTGCAGTTCTTATGCATATTATTGCAGACTGGCTGAATTGTTTAAATAATGGATAATCTGGTTCTTCCATAATCTTACGTGAGCCATAAGAGAAGTATTATTCTGTACCTTTTCTTACTGCTTCAGTCCCATTCTTCTGTTGCTAACATTACAGCGCGTGCCATGTTTTCAGCTTCACTGATGAATTTGAGTGTTTGGAAGTCTGAATGTTAAGGCAAAAGCATAGCAAAATTTGAATTTGAAAATCAGTTTCCAGTTATCTTTGAACTATCCACCTGTAACACTATCACTTGACTTCTGTCAGTTTCAATTCATATGATCTTGACAGATAATGCAAATTGCTAAGAGAAGTTGAGGATGCCCCATCCCTGGAGGTGTTCAAGGCCAGGCTGGATGGGGCTTTGAGCAACCTGGTCTGGTGGGAGGTGTCCCTGCCCATGGCAGCAGGGTTGGAACTCTGTGATCTTTAAGGTCCCTTCCAACCCAAATCGGTCTATGATTCTAAGTGATAATTATTCCACTTGCATTTCAGTCAAGATACAGTAACTACCAAGCACTACATTGCCTTTTATGTTAGATTCAACTCAGTAAGTTAGGCAACTTATGGTCAAGAATGACTGTATTTTTATGTAGTTCCCAGAGGATTCTTAATTACATTTTAACCAATAGTAGTTATAAGTGAGGTCCTTTGGCTTGGTGGCAGGCTAGGCTCATTACTTAGTATTGCTATTGCCAGCTTATTGCCTGTTGAACAAGTGAAGTTATTCTTGTGCTATGTATTTTTCTCACTGAATTTGTTTGTGGTGATTTGTTCTTTACAACTGCTGATCTCAGTTCTTAATGGTGCAGATACTTGTGAGTTTAAAAAAAAAATTAAATTATGTATCTGCACTGTAGAAGCTTTCTAGAGTTGGGAAAGATTATGAGGTTTGACTTTTGTATGTTGGTAGAGAAAACTGAGGCTAAGGAGCCAGATGGCTTGGTTCATGTATTTTCTGTTTAAAAAAATCCAGTAATCCACCTTCCTCTTGTATATTTAACCTCAGAATTTTCCATTTATCCCAACAATTAATTTAACACATTAGACCATTTTTTAAATGATCAGCAGTGAAATGTGCAATATTAACTCTGTCTTACAACTGTGAGGAGAGCAATGTATCTTGTGTTGATCACAGCAATGTTCCCTACAAGCTAATTAGCCACTTTCAAAATTGCATTTTGCTACTAGGTCCTCTACAGAATTTAGTGTGCGAGACAAGAAAACTGCATTTTTTGGTCATTTACTAGTTAAGAGGACAGCAGACTTCCTACTTTTCTTTGGGGGGAAAAAAAAAGGCAAAAATATATAGTGGTTTCCTTAGGGTATAGAAAAGAGAAGATGAGAAGTTCTAAATAAATTGCACTTTATATGTGTATTACTGTTGATACTAGGAAGCTTATTCAGTCCCCTTATCAACAGGAGGTGTTCCTGCAGAAACTTAATCCTTGACTGACACAGCTTTTACCAGCACAGCTTGTAATGTAGTTACAGATTGCGGACACGTGAGAAAACATAATTGAATTACTGTGGCTTAACAAGTTACTGTTTGTCATAGGAGCCTTGGAATTGGTAATAAGTGAACCTCTTTCTTCCCTGTGTAAGAGTACTTCCTCCACATTTAGCCTCTAGCAAAGATCTGCGTGTCCTCCTGTCACACACTGGCCACTCCCCAGACTGAGCACCTTCAGCTGATAATGTTTTCTTCCTGGCTTTCCACATTGCACAGTATGCTTTTGGGTTTTTTTCCTATGAAGCTTCACACAGGGGTAGCGTATGTCAGGCCTCTACCCAGGCTGTCTTGTTTCATTGTTTCCCTTGCACTCAGCTCTTGTGCAGTTACAGTTTCCTTAGTTTCTCTTATCCCTCCTCATTTGGAAGATTATGGGGATGCTGGATCTGCTTGTGGGAGCTGGGAAAGAGTCACAGGTGCTGGAGAGAGAATGATAAGGCAGAGATGGGATTGATGTATGTGCCAGTCATCCAAGATGAAGTTGTATCTGGTTTACAAGCATGCCAGGTTTAAAGCACTTTCAGATAAGTTAATTCACCACAGGATGTGGTTGAATAAACACATGTACATAATTAGTATCTGTACTTCAACGGACAGGCACTAAGTTGAGAAAAACAATGCAGTAATACCAGCGGCTCCCCTTTTAATTTAGCTTGGTTGGCTTGTTAAAGCTGTTGCTGTCGTTCTGTCAAAAATGTTCCTTTGCAAGTATAACTTTTTGTGTATGGAATATTCATAAAATAGTCCTAGTGCATATATTCTTTAAATCCTTTACTATCTTTAAGTTCTTTAATGTCTTGTGACTTCTTTAGCACCTAAACTACTAGGTTAGTTAATGTTTGGAAGAAAGGAAGGAAAGAGTAGAAGGTTCAACTTGCATCTTGGCAGGAGTACAAAGAAGCTGATTTTTCCTTTGAATAATTGAATCATTCTCTAAAAATGTTTAGTCATGTAGGCAAATGACTCAATTTTCAAATGCACGCTTTGAAGCTAAATTTTATGTTTTAAAATTCATTCCTTTCCTGCAGTTCTTCAAGTAATGAATTAATACAACTATTTAAAAAATAGTAGCTTTGGACTTTTTTTTTAATTATGTCAAGGTGATTGTTCATTTTTAACTCATATGCCGTCTTTCTGAGTTTTTAAAGAGCAACTACTCTATATTCTTTTCCTCCTCACACATACACTTTCCTTTGTCACGTGCTAGGATGCGCTTTTCTTGATGTCACACTAAACGTTCATAAGCACTGAGCCATGAAAGAAGGTGACTCTCTATTTCCCATTAGAAGATATTTTTCAAAAGTTCTCTTTTCTGTAGAAGCTAACATTAGCATAAATATTTTCAAAAATACAAATATGGAAGTAGACTAGCCTAACCTTTGGCTGGAGGGTGGGGTGGGTTCATTCCTCTGCTTCCTAAACAGCTGTATTGCTTGTAAGCAGTCAGTATGATGTCCCAAGCGTAGTTAATACACACAAGCCACGTGGGTAGGATGTTCTTCAGTTTACAAATTATTGTAATCTGAAGTAAGCTTTTGATAAATGCATGCAAAGTTACTAATTCAAGGCTTGCATGCACTTGGACGTCACTCTTGCGGTGTTTTAATTGTGGTTTGTTAGTGTTCTTCCTCTTTCTTGTTGTTTACCACCTTTGTTCACATGTAACTTAATGTGAAAGCTTGTTGGATCAGGGACTGTTTGTTCCTGTGGGTTGTTTGGATTGATTGAGTTCCTAAGGTATCCTATAGCACACTGAGATTCTCCACATTAAATACTTAAAGTTAGGAGGGGGTTTAATTAGTTCATAAAACTTGATGCTTTTTTGATCATGTTAAAACCTTCTGGATGTGACTAGCATGTATAGCTTAATGTGAAAGAGTTCATGGTTCATAGATTTTTAAGGCAAAGAACAATGAGTATCACTCTGAAATAATTGTAAAATATTAAATTATATATTCGTATTTTTAAGTAACTTTTGCAAAAAACATTGCTTAGTAATTTCATGTTGTTTGTAGTAACGCTTAATAAATTAAGTTCCAAACTTTTGGATCTTTAATTTTGTACAAAATTATCTGTAAGAAGCTGTGTAATTACACTAAAATGAGTGACCCATTTTGTTGGGCTCATCATTTGAAGTAATTAAGAGTTTATTGAAGGATCTAATGGGCTAATTTTTTCACCTGTTCATTTTGACAAAGTTTAACACAGTAGTCCATAGCTTCAGCATTTCTAGAAAGTCTACCTTGGAAAAACATAAACTTCTGAAACAAAATACTGCATGCTGGCACAGAGTTTGGCATGTCTGCTACCAGCTCCAGGATGCGGAGTAAACATGCCCTTGAGATGCATATGAGCATCTCACACATATGAGTGTCGTTTCAGATGTTTTGTTAGACCTGTGGCTCGCATGAGAAGGGGGTAACGTTTTTTGGCCTTTTACCTTAGCAGTCTGGAGCAAAGGCTATATGTCTTAAGAGTGTAAAACATATAAACATAGAACGGTGTGGATTGGAAGGGTCTTCCACAGATCATGTCGTCCAACCTAAAGAACAGCTGGCAACCCCTGTTTTACCAAACCAGTGTTTTAGCCCATGAGCTATAAAACACATGCTTTTTGCTAATTGATTATATTAGTGTTATTTCCTGGTCAGTGCACAAGGATGATTGACGTAGCATAAAAATGGCTTGCAAGTAATAGTAAACAGAAAATCCATGGGTAAGAGGACTGTAAGTATGGAGATTCTGTGAAGTAGAAACTCCAACCCCCAGCCAAACAAAAAAAAAAAGCAAACCACCTAAAACCCCCACATATTCACAAGTGAAATAGCAGTTACACTGCACAGGTGTGACCTGAGTATCCAGAAAGCTTTCTAGTAGTTTTCCTGTGGCCTGGACAGCTCAAAGAAGTTGAACTAAAGCTATGAAAGCTCACTTTTACTCAACCAAAGTCTGTTTGAATTTTGTGCCATAATAGGAAAAAGCCTGTTGCTTTAATTGGCCTTTAGTAGAGGGATTTTTATTTGGAGCAACTGTGGTAAATAATGCAGGAAATTGGTTTCTCGGACTGAGTCAAGGAAGGTTACTGGGATGGGAATTAAGGGAAGGAGGAAGGATAAGGACAAGCGTGCGTAAGGGAATGATGGACATTGTGGTAGCAGGGGTCAAAGTAGTGGGGAGTGGATAGAGGGAGTGTAATGTGGAGAGAAGATGGCAGAAGATGACAGACACAAGTGGGGGGATTAGTTCTGAAAATCACTGGCAGCAAGCTTCAGCGTTGCAGTGTGCTTGCACAGCAGGGGTTTCTGTCGCACTAGAAATTTTTACATTTCACCCACCTGAATGTTGTAAGGCATAAAAGGGCTTTATCTTATCATTATGGTATAAAGCTTCTAGTGGCAGAAGCTTTATCTGTTTTGAAGTGTGGCAAAGCGGGGGAAAAACAACAGTCTTCCCCTACCCCAGCTCCTGAAATCATCAAAAAATCACCAGATCGTTAAAATTTGTAGCTTGTTTTCTCTGAGTAGTAGCCAAATTGTGCATTTATTTGAATGCTTAGTTGTAATCCTAAAGTCTTTAGAAAAATGAGTATGTAGAGGTGCTAACATTGATAACCACTTCAGCATTACTGAGCTAGGACGGGCATCCTTTTTTTTCAGTCCTCTGTGTGAGTGTTCGGTAATTCCTGAAATGTGTTTTTTCAAAAACTTTAAATTTTCCCAACTTCCTCCTAACAAATAAATAATTAATGCAAAGTTAATATGTTCCTTGTAGCCTCTGTTGCAGTTCTAAAGTGTTGAACAAAATATATTTTTTTGGTAAATGAAAAAAATAAGCCTCAAAGTATCTGCTGAGTTCAATTTTGTCTGAGTGATACCATAAATGTGTGACAAAAATACTCTAGGTAGGTATTCTTTTAGCACCCTTAACAAAGGTCTGCTTGTCTCCTCTGATAATTTTCCAGAATGTTTGTTCAGTGTGAACTGAGAGATCATTAGTAAGTCTTCAGTTGGCATTTTCTGTGGTACTACCAAATTATATACTAAATCTGTTTCTGTAATAAGAAACTTGTAAATTCTTAGAGAGTGTCAAAATTTGTTTGTGTTCTGCTTTCAATTTAATGCTCTATGTTTTCACAGCTACACTTCCCTAGTGTTATATTTTTAGTCCTTTTTTTTTTTTTTAAACAAACTCCAGTTCCTTGCCAGATACCTGACAACTAAGAACCTTTGAAATTTAAAACCAGTTGCTATTTGTTTTATGGTTACTATTTTGTTGTTACTTTGTCAAATGTAATCCACATGTTGAAATGCACTAAATTGTCCACATTCTTTGACTACTTCTGCATGTTGATACAGCTTTTCTATGTACTTAAGTTCTCTTTACAATACAGAAAATTTGGGAAGTATCCGTGGAGAGAAAAGAGGGATTTTATCCTGTAGAGGCTTCCTCTCTGAGATTAGTAAAAGGATGATTAGGAATGTAGGTAAAGGTAGCAGGGATGCTCATTAGAGAAAAGAGGAGGGATGCAGGTAGATGGCATGAAGTGGTATTTCTCAGACTTTTAGTCAAAGGATTGTCAATGAGAGGGGAGGAAATCTTCTCTCTAGTAGTTCTTACAAAAATTGAGTTTCCTCATATAGTTAAAAGTCTATGATGTTTTTAAAAATAGCCCATTAATTAAATTCATTAAAGTCTTCAACCTTAGCTGTTTCTAATGTAACTGTTAAACATGCAGGCAGCAATGTCTTTGTGCAACTCCTAACTGTAGTTACATTCTTTATTCAAATCTGATACTGATACTGTATCACTGCTTCTTAGCATCTATGTAAGTGTGTAAAAGCTAACTAAATGTAATTAAATTGTTAGAGATAGATGTTTTCTAATTGTTCAGAAAAGAATAAGCCCTGTCACTGTTTTTCTGGGTTTATTGTGTAGGGATGGGTTTATGTAATATATAGGTGTTGAATTTAAAAAGTCAAGAAAACTTACTGTTATGAAAATGTCTATACAAGCTGAGAGATTTGTATTATGTTCTATAATAGCAGTGACCTTGGAAGAAATCTTGCATGGTATGAAATAGATAACTGTTGAAAATAGAAGTAATTCTGTGTAAATTTCGGTGTCTGTATACCCTTAATCAATTCACTTTGGATTTCCTGTCTGTGTGGTGATTTCACTTTTCTGATTTTTGTGTGTGTGCTGTTGGATAGCAAGTGGAATCTAATTTATCTAGCACAAACAAGTTGACAGTATGTAAAATTGCTAATTGCTCTTATTCTTTATGCTCTTTCTTTGAACTAGGTTTATAAATAACAGGCAGGGGTACTTTGAGGTAGTGCTGATTGGGAGGGCTAATGAATTTATAATCTGATTATTTTTTTTTGCACGCTTGAGCTTATTTTGAATAAATCAGAATTCACAATTGATAAATAAAGCTATTAAGAAAACTTTTCTAAGTCAAAAACTAGCATGGAGTTTATTAATTTTTCCATTCCACTCAGTACACAATGTAACAAATGTGTCCTGTTAAGTTTTTTTTGTTATTTGTTTGGGGTCATCTCTTGGGAATCTATAAAATACACTTATTCTTCTAGTAAGCTTTTGCCAAATACAAACATTTTGTAGTTGCCAGGAGTTTTATATAAATGCCCTTTAAGGAAGAACTGTTTCCTAAGTGCCTTTTCTACACAGTTTATTCCCCAGATATGCCTTCACGGCTTCCAATCCAAGACATCTTTGCTGGACTGGTTACGAGTATTGGCACAGCAATACGATACTGGTTTCATTATACACTTGTGGCCTTCGCGTGGTTGGGAGTAGTACCTCTTACTGCATGTAAGTATTAAATTTTTGTATTGTAAAACTCTTATATGCAGGAAAATATGGCGTTTCCTGCAACTAAGTTTTGTGAGACCATTGTTGGTGTATTTAAAAAAAAATGACATAACTTCAAAGACACTATTTCACGGAATTTTCACGCAGAAGTTCTAGCTATTTGACTCTTAGCCAGCAGTGCAATGCAGGAATGTGTTCAGAGATATGAGAAAATGCATAAAAGGGATTTTAAACTTCTTATTCCAATAAAATGCCTCTTTTCAATTATCTTCTTTAAAATCTACATGGAAGTTTTTATTTGATATCGCTTATTAATATTAGGATAGAAGAATTGTCCTGGTTTTTCTAACCATTTATAAATGAAAGTGCAATATTTTTTCTTAGTATGAAAAGTGGAATTCCTTTACAGTTGTACATAAATTGATTAGTAAAACTCCTCTTAAAAATCTTAAAGTGGCAAAGGAGTTCAACAGAAAAAGAAAGCACACGCTTAAATTACTGTAGTATCCAGTTCGAAAATCACCTTTCAGATGCAAATGGAAAGAGAACTACTGATGTTTCAACAAGCTAAAAATATAGAGAAGATGAAAAAAGGCAAAAGCTATATAGTGTTCAATCAAGGAAATGATTGGAAATGCATCTTTACAAACAGTAATATACCCCTTGAATAAAAGAGCAGGGAGCCAGTAAATGCATCTCCCAAGACAGTTTCTCAATATGTTCTGTGTTTTTATTTGTAGCTGGTGCTGGCTTAGTTTGAGAATAGCACAATACTGGCATCAGCTATAAAAGAGTGATCCTGTTTCTGCAGCCTGTGCAAGAAAAAAAGCTTTTCTGGGCATGGAGTAAACAAGTTTTACAAACTGTTCTGGATTAAAACTTAAAAATATTGCATATTTCTTCCTCGGGTTTTTAAACAAGGCTTGGTTTTCTACCGTTGTCTTTCAAAATGTTGTACACTTTTCTTACTAAAACTCCTGAAGGACAGCAAAATCATATTTAATTGATTAAGGTAGTTATGTTGTCTGAAAACTTGATGCTGGCACTTCAGTAATACCGAACTGTCACCACGCCCAACTTAGTTATATAACACTTTTTTTTTT
>VXAK01004882.1:14561-26162 GCA_013399435.1 Arenaria interpres
TACTTTGTACATGTGCAATCTTACAGGCAGAAGTTTAGACACCTATTTATTGATTCCTTTAAGAATTAATGTGCTGTGAAGGGTAACATATTTGCACAGGAAGATGTCCAACATGACAGAGCCATTCAGTCTAACAAACCCTGGAAAATCTGTTTACTTTTGAAGTTTGTCAGGATCTGTCTCATGGATGTAATTTTGTGTAGGTCCTGTTCTCTTACACTGAAGGCATTTTATGTAATCTTTAGTTTTCTGTAATATTCAAATACTTCTTAATGTAATGTTTTGCTTCCCTCTTTCTGTAATATGGCTCAAATAATTGTGTGTTGCTGGCTTCACAAGGAAATGTTATTCTCATTATTTTATACCTGGAAGAAAAAGGTGCAGCATAAAATCCTTGTCAAACTTATCAAAGGATGGTTGAACAAATCTGTCTTCCAGATTAACGTGCTAGTCATGCAGCTACCCTATTGTGGGTTAAATACATTCTTTTTTTGGTAACTTCACTTTATTGCATACCCATCTTGTATAGTTGCGTAAAAGGAATTTATCTCTCTGTGCATCCCCCTCAGCCTAATCCCAGCACACTCTGATACGTGGTTGCTATTGTGTTAGCACAAGGCATATTTACATTAGTGGATGAAAAAAGCCAGTTATGCAATTTGCTATGATCTGTTCAAAGAAGTAGGATTAACTGGGCTGTTTAATAAACATGGTTTTATTCTCTGTGGTACTTGTATGTAGGTGCACAGTTCCTAGAGTGAAATAGCCAAGGTACCTATGCAGCACAAGGATTAAGAAAGAGGTGTACACGCGAATCAAGTGAATATGTGCACTAAGGCTGTAGGAAATGCTAGATCTGAAGTGCCTCCTCTATCTCAAATTTTAGAAATCACTCTTTACACAATGATATACCACAACTGTATTTTTCTGGGGTGATTCAGTTGCCATTGGTTTGTTGTTTTTTTTTTTTTAAACAGTATAGCTGAAGAGAATGGTTGCATACACGTTTCATGTAATTGTGTAGAGGTCAAAATTGTAGAAATGTGTAATAGAACTACTTTAATTGGCATGAGTAAAGTATAAATGAAATTGCATACGTGAGCACCAGAAGAAGCAGCAGCAGAAGGGCTAACAGGAGTATTTGTTACTTGCCAAAGAGCAGTGTATATGTGATTTCATTCAAATCAAGAGGGAAAACAAACAGAATAAAGATAAGATGTCAAGAAAATGAGGAACAAGACTGGAGTTATAAGATATCAGATAAGGGAAACGGGAGAACTGTGAATTTTGCCTCACTCAAGGGCTGAAACACAACAATGAGGCAAAGATCCCAAATGGCATCTACTCAAGAAGAGAATGAAAGGCAACTCTGAAATCAGTTTTTAAATGTCAATCAAGAAGAATCCCAAGAGATACGACGAGGATTTACTAGCTGGTGTCCATTGTCTTCGGTGTTGTCCACAAGTGATCCTGTCCAGATCACTTGGTCATATGTGTCTTAGTGCTTGTATGAGAGTGAGCAAGTGAAATCTGTGAGGAAAAATAGCTCGCTTAGAGATTTTATGTAATAAAATCCCCTTCCTATTCCATAGAATCACACTGAGTTCTGTTACACTGGTTTCTTGCCATTGTAGTGTAATCGGAAGTTGTAAGGCTTGTGCTCTTTGACCTTTTTAGCCTGGCAGAGTTCGCAGTGGTATCTTGTCCCTTGAAAGTTCCCCCACCACGTAGCTGGATGGTAGGCAGAAGCAAACTATTGAAACTTGCTGGCAGCAGAAGATCAGTACCATCCTGCTAAATTTTATTTGGTGACTGTTCAATATAAAATGTGTAAGTAGTACTGACTGCAGTGAGACTGAATGCTTTCATTAGATCAGCTACAGCTGTTGTCTCTTTTTTGTTCTAACTTACTCTAGACCTTTGAATTTTCTATTACTATTTTCTATTATTTTCTGTCCAATGTCAGAACTCCAGCAGGAAGGGTGGATTGCACTGGAGATACAGGCATTAGCTTCCTCCAAGTGCTATGTTATGCCTTATATAAAAGGTGAGCATAAACAGTAGACCTTTTAGGCATTTCTGGTGGATTGATTCATGAGAGGTGTAGAAACATAAACTTTCTGTAAGTTCCAAACAGATTTCACCAAGGAGGTAGTAACTGAGCTATTTATTCTAGGTCACAGAAGCCATAGTGTGCTGGTATATACTTGGGGACCTATGCCTGTCTAGAGGGTGGAATGAGAATCTTAAGAATTGCATTTCTGGGTATAGATGCCTTAATTTTTCCCTCCTGTTCTGAGCATCTGTCCCCTCTGTCATCCTCCTATGGATATGAACCTAATTTTCTGAAGTAGACTGTGTCCACTGTTAAACTACTCTTAAGATTAGGTGCCTGAGGAATTGTGGTAAAAAGCTAACTTTAACTAGCACCAAGTATCAATAAAACAATTATCTAAAACAGATAGTGAAATGGTGAGGCTCCTTTCTATAAGATATCATAATACCAAAAGTTTATGCAGCTTCAAAATATGATTGAACAAATTAATGGGGGAGAAAAAATCCATCATGGGTTAATTAGCACTGAGATATGGCATAGGAACTCAGCTGCTTTGCTTGAAGCATATGAGAACATACTGAGGAAGTATTCCTGCAAGTGGCTTTAACCTGTTTTCATATGCTTCCTTAGGCATCCGTTGGCGTGACCAGTGCTGGAGGCAGGTCTAGATGAATCTTGAGTCTAACCTAGTATGGCAGTTCTTACACCTTGAATATATACTTTATCAACATGATTGTGTATGGTCTTGAGTTCTGTTAGTTCACTGATAGTTAAGATACTTTTTTTTTTTTCCTTGTCCTAAATTTAGTTAGGATACCAGGTGAAAAGAGGGTACCTGTGGTCTTTTCCAAGTGATGCTATAACCAAAATCGACTTTATACCACGCTTCTGTTTCTTCATGCAGGTCGCATCTACAAGTGCTTGTTTACTGGCTCTGTGAGCTCGCTACTGACACTGCCATTAGATATTCTGTCAACGTAAGTACTTACAGTTTGATACAAATAACTTTTCTAGTCAAATTGCTGTGAAAATTGTTCCTTTGGAACTTAGTGTCCCTTTCTTCCAGTTACGTTTGTTATCATCCATTATCTTACATGAGCAGCTGCCCGTTACTCTTTGCATAATGAGATGGATGGCCAACAGTATTACAAGAGAAATCATTTTGCTTTGAAGTTCCGTTATTCATGTTCTTTGGAGATAGAAAACTAACTTTACAAAATGGGCCCTGGTTAATGAAGATTTGTATTTGGTGTCAAGAAATCTTATGCTGCAAAATTACACTTAATAATTAAAAAAAATTCATTTCCTACAATTTAGATCAGGTGCCTCATAGTAGAATATTAATATATATTGCTAATAATATTGATTTCACATGTGCTATTGAGTATTGGTTATCTGTCTTTTTAAATACCAATTTTACTTAATCAGTAAACTCCAACTCAACAGAGCTTCAGAATTTCTTAATTTTTCTTGAACCTGAGCAACTGAAACTCAGTTTGAGTAGAATCAGTTGCACATCAAGCATATTTTGAATGACTGTCCTGTGTGGTTCAGCTAAGTCATCTGAGTTGGGCATCATCACGCTCAGCTAATTCACCGTCAGATCTGAGACATCTGGTCATGTTTCATTATTTCTTATTAATGGAGAGAGAGGCCTTCTTGAGATTAATAACAGTACTTTTCATTTTATCACCCAGTAAGCGTAGAACTTATTTTTCTGAGAAGAATCTGAAACAACTGAACCTAGAGCACCTCTTCTTGTGTCTTTTATAGTCTGGAGAGAAAATGGCATGGAGAGCCAGACTGATATTTCTTTGGGGATAGCAGAGTACTGGTGGCATATTTCTTACTTAGTTTAAAGAATGTGTTGTAGTTGGTTAGTTTCCTGAGCAAATTCACTGTGGTCAAGTAGTGCAAGGGTGGAAAAAAGTGGGAAGGGGGTATCTGGAATTAGGGATGAGAGTTGCTTAAGCCAATTAAGTGCCTCTTGCATTGCATGAAACCCTGGTTTCAGCTGGCTAACTGAACTTTGTTTTGCTACTGCTTTACAGTTATGTATGACTTGATAGATTAGAATTTTTCAAGTATAGAGATGGTAGGTGGGGTAAAAGACTACCTGAACTGCAGAGTAGTTGAATTCAAACCCTGCAGTTCCATCCTTTGGGATAGGGTAGCTCAGTAGATAAAATGTTTCAGTGGACTAGATACTATGCATAGAGCCACTTAAACAGGCCTTTTACTGTAGCAAGTCATTTACTTGCCGACTATTGTGTTTCCTTTACTATTCTTGAAGATTGTTTTCCTCAACTACTCTTAAAGCTTTTCTTCATATTGAGTCAGATCCTGTTTTGCAGGAATATTTATGTTTAAACAGTAGGAATTTCAGAAACCAAACCAGAGGGAAATGAAACCTTTTTCAAATCAGTGTTTATCTTGGCACTTAAAATGATTTGTACACAGGTACATACAGCCTTCCGAAAACAAATCTTTGAATGGATTTTTTTTTTAATTAAATAAAAACTGCCTCTAGATACTTTCTTCACCTAGACACGTAAATAAATTCAGCTTTTTGCATAAATACTAGTTTATTGATTTGAAGTAGGAGGGCCTGTTTGTGGTAGTTAACAATGGCTAAGTTTGGTCTTAGTAGCAAAATATATTTGTCATTAATGTGGCTTTTTTCTTTCTTTAACAGGGAAAACTTACTGGCTGACTGTTTGCAGGGCTGTTTTGTGGTAACGTGCACCCTGTGTGCGTTTATCAGCCTTGTTTGGTTACGTGAACAGATCGTCCATGGAGGAGCACCACAGTGGTTGGAACAAAATCAGCAACAGCCACTCAATGGTGTTGGTCAACAAAATGAGGTACAACTTAACTGCTCAATATTTCATGATAAATTTAGAAAATGTGGTTTTGTGAATAAATATTTTCAGAGCCCAACAGTAATGTTATTTTACTGCAGGATATATTTATTTTTACATTAGCAGAAGTTGAACGTGTGTTCCTGTATAAACTCAGTGACACCACAGTTATGTTTTTGAAGTTCTATAAAAGGGAATGTTAATGGATTTATTGTGCCATAATTTTTGTAAAGTAATTTTAACATTTAGATTCTTATGTCTGTATTTTTACATTTTTTAAAGAAAATTTTGTGCATATAAAGCTGAATTATCAGCAAACTGGAAACAGCACTGAGCAACCTGCTGTAGCTGACCCTGCTTTGAATAGGTGACTACACAATCTCTAGAGGCCCTTTCCAACCTCATCTACTCTGTGAAGAAGTCAAGAGTGCTTATCTTCCTTTTTTAAAATGCTTATCTAAAAAAAATAATTAACATTTTTTGAGTACTGCTTCCTTTTTCTATATACAAGGTAAAAATACGGAGAGAGGTTGATCAATTTAACTAAATACTAAATCCTATTTCTGCAGGCTCAGGCTGTGGTAAATGGAGGTGTTGAAAATGCTGTGCTTGATCAACCTGCTAACCCGGCTGCTGAGAATGCAGTTGTGGGTGAGAACCCTGAAATTCAAGAAGAACAAGTAGATGAAGAGGAGGAGGATAATGAAGATGAAGAAGATGCTGTAGTAGAAGATGCAGCAGATGCAAACAATGGAGCACAAGGTAACAGGTGACTCAAAACAGTAATGTTCTAGTTCTTTTTAAATAGAAATGAAACCACGGAAAATAGAATTGTCATAATTCAAGGAATCTGTGTAAATTCCCACTTCGGCTTATTTATCTTGGTTTTGCAAATTTCATATATTTCTTTTGAATGCTGAAGCATTTGCTTGCTGAAAAACTATTGGCAGTTTTAAGTTGAATGTTATGTGCTTAAGTCTGTTCATTTAAAACATAGCATGAAGGGGTTACATCTTGTTTTGGGTGAGTCTAACAGCTGTAAAAATGGCCATTGTCTCCTCAGATGACATGAACTGGAACGCTTTGGAATGGGATCGAGCAGCAGAAGAGCTTACTTGGGAGCGAGTGAGTAAGAATCAATTTTCTTGAATTGAGTAATTCGGACTCATACTTGAAAATATTTGTAGTATTGTTGTGTTAAAATCCATTTGGGATAGTTTTCTCACTACACAATGGTATCCAAATCTATCAGTAAGAGGCTTTAGTGACCTAAAAAAGTCATCATATTAAAACCAAAATGTTATTATGCTACTTGTTAACTGTCGAAAAGGCATTTCTTTGATTTGAAATATAATAGCAGCTTAAAACATGTTTTAGCACAGATTTTTCTGAAGTTTTCAACTTGGTCAGGTTTAGATCGGCTTGCACTGAGGATGCTCGACCGGATGAGGAGCACATAGGTGTTGTGTTACATATAATTTAATGCTTAAATTTTGTATTCATGAAAGCTAAAAAAGAGAACTGGAATTTTTGGTTAATTTACTTTATTTACATATTTGCAAAGTAAAAATGTTTTCTTAAAAAATGGTGGAGCATTTTAAGGTAACAGTGCTTCTACTTTGTTTATGGATCACAAATTCCATAATTAGAGCATGAGATGCATGTACACTGTAATCAGAGACTCAAGTAGAGAGAGACTCAAGAACTAGGTTTTTTTAGCGCTGGTTTAGAAGTAGCCACCAACTGAGTTCAAAGCTCCCCATGTGTAGCAAAATCTACCTGAAGATGGATACAGCGGCTTCACGCGATGTACCGGTGTCGCGGGTGCCTTTGGCAGACAGTTGCAAAGCCAGTCACTGTACTCCTGGGCTGTGATATAGTTGTTACCTTGATTGCAGGGTAGTAGAAAT
This sequence comes from Arenaria interpres, assembly GCA_013399435.1. Taxonomy (NCBI): domain Eukaryota; kingdom Metazoa; phylum Chordata; class Aves; order Charadriiformes; family Scolopacidae; genus Arenaria; species Arenaria interpres. The sequence continues at coordinate 21,389 of VXAK01004882.1, forward strand.
ACAGTTTTCATCATGAGGGACAGGTCTTGATCTTTGTTTTGTATCTAGTGAACACTTCATAATTCGTTTTGAAAGGCATTTAGTGAAAAAGGGCCTAAATTCAGGTTTCTGAATCATTCTACTGTGTATCTCAAGGCGAAAGTGTTATATTTCTGAACCCAATTTATGTGCTGGAAAATGTTGATGTACTCCTAATTGAAAATATTTTGATGTCTCTCCATTAATATAGAAATCAGTTTCAGCAAACTCTCATAACCATTTCCAAATCAATGGGCTGGCACAGGCAATAGACATCCGGTTGGCATTTAGTATCAGAAGTGGGGTAGGCTTTTCTGCTATTTCATCTTGTGAAAATAGCATGCAAGATTTCTGAGTTTTCAAAAATATTTGCATCTTGGTTTACTTTGTAAAATATGTGCAACTTTAATATCTTGGAACTTGGAAAACCCTGGTACAAAATAGTCTTGAACCTGGTACTTTACAATCATAATCATGGAGTAGGAGCGTCTGGATTGAAATAGTAAGAAATCCTAGAAGTGGAGGGAAAGGAGAGATTATTTTTTCCTAATAGATGCTCTATTTTTGGCTGTTCTGTGGACGCTTCCTGTAACAGTTGTGCCGAGTGTTGGAGGATTTGTTTCCTGTCTTCCCTAGCTGTAAATCAATTCCGTTCTAAACTTAATAATACCGAGTGTAGCAACATTATCCTGTTACTAGTTGCTTTTATACATTGAAGCTAAAATATTAACCATTGACTTTTCTCAGTGCAACATAAACTGATACTTTGCAATTAGGAGCAAAAAAAATTTGCTCTTATATTTTAATACTGAGTTTTTTTAACGTGATCTTAAATAACAGTTCAATCACTAAAATCGTCTGTAAAAACAAAATCTTTGTCAGAGTCTTCAAAGTCTTGGAGAGAAATAGCCTATAGATTAATTGATTGTATCTTTGGTTTGCCATATATATAAATGCCTATGTATTGGGATATTCCACATGTATATCACTGCCTTTAATCAACTGTGTTTCTATCTTTTTCTTTGAGAATTCGTGTCCAGGTTCTGTTGGTTGAGCAATACAAAAAGCTTTAAACCATACCAGACATTAAAATTTGATGTGCAAGGGGTTTCTATGAGGCTTATTTTTAGATCTGTGTTGCTTGATTTTTCTGATCGGTAAATAAAATTAACTCTCTTATGTTCACAGATGCTTGGACTTGATGGATCTCTGGTTTTTTTAGTAAGTGAAATCTTGCATTTCAAGAATTTCTATGGAACACACTTTTTAAAGTAAACTGTATTTTTTAAAATTACATCATTCTATTTGAAGTCTCTATTTTCATATGACATATTTTTTAAAGAGACTTTCATATGATGTCATGTTCAAGCAAATTGTATTTTTTAGGAGTTTCACAGAGTAGAGGAGGTGTGTGTCATAAAAGTGGAATTTCTTAAAAGACAAAGGTAACTTTGGATCATGTACTCCACTGTAAATCAAAATTAGACTCTTTAAAAGACCATAAACTGAAAATACGTATCTGTTCTAGCCTTAAGTTTTGCTCTTTATATTATGATTGAAATAGTGTCCTCATCAGAATTCTCTGATTTGCCCTAATACCACCAGAATACCACTTACCAATTTTTAGTGTAGACTAGATTTAAAAATTGAAGATCTTCAGTTACATTTTTTGACTTTATTTTTTCTTGTTGTTCCTCACTAGAATTTTTCCTCTCTTTAATATTATTTTAATTTCTATCAGTATCAAATTTTTTTGTTTGGTTGGTTTGTTTTTTAAATCTCCACAGTAGTCAGTCTGTCTTGTGGAGCATGTATCTTTTAAATTAGTTCCAAAAATCTTTATGATTATGATAATTTAGCAAAGCACTCCTAAAAAGGCTAGTGGCTTTTTAACATTTGTCTGTGGGCGAGCCCATGTTGATTATCTCCCTGACAAACTCTTACATATATAATGCATATGTTCTAGTGGGCTTTGTCATAGTTTATTTGAAGGGCTCTCTCTGATGCCCATCCTAGCTGGGTGTTGGCAATATCTATCTCTGACTTGAGGGCCAGTGAGAGAGAGACCAAAGACTAAATGGCAACAAAACTTTAACCCATCACAGCTACATTCATTGGGTGCCATCTGCCAGGTGACTGACTTTTAAAAAAGAAGTAATTTATATTTTAAAGGAAAAAAAGATCTGTGCTGTCTTCCAGCAGTCTAAATTTTACTTTAATGTGTGAAAGAAATATCATTCTTAAATATTAATGTGTTTATTAGATACTGTAGTGGATAAATGTCTCATGTCTGAAATAAAATGTCTCATATTTTAATGTAGTGTCTCACATTTAAAATATCGTAGCTTGTCATTAGCAATTGACCTTAAATATTAATATCAAAAGAATTAAAATTCAAGTGTACTTATGGCTGAGTTCACAGCTAAATGTGATAATAAAAAATAGAGACATGCTGTCATTTCTAGAGAGCTGTCAGTTTTGTTAACAGGTTTCTTGTGACGAAGTGTAATTGTTGAAAGTTCAGGTGAACACTTCCTCATTTATAAAACAAATATCCACATACGTTTCATTTAATTGTTTTTAAGGGTGGAACTATTTAAATTTATTTTAAAAGAAGAGCCTATCCTTACAAAATAAGAGTGTCGAAGCAAATATAAATGCTCTTACCTAGTTAAATGTCCATGAATGTTCATAGATTCTTTCACAATGTGCCCTGCTTGTTCTGATCTAGCACAGATTTCTTGGTTCTAACATGAGATGTGCATGTTCTGGTAATAACAGGAAGTTGAAATAAGTTTAGATACAAAAGTAAAGTCACTTATTTAAATGACTGATATTTATGTACTGTTTCCTTGTTGTCTTCCTCCCTCCTTCACCCATACTCCTCACAGGAACATGTCTTTTGGGTGGTATCTTTAAATACGTTGTTCATACTTGTGTTCGGTAAGTATCATTTGCTCTTAGGTTTTAAAATGATCCTTCTGTGTGAAGTGATAGTGCAGGTTAATTTTAAGGCTGTTCTCTTAGAACAAGTGAAGTTGTAACATCTAAAAATGGAACCACAAACAAACTGAAGATAAGAATAATAAATTAATTGCTTCTAGTTTTGTCATTTAATTCCTTTAAGTGAATAGATTTAAAACAGGAAATCTACTAAAGGCTTAATGATGGCAACCAAAGCACAGACAGTAATATTTGTTTGGAATACTGTTAAACTAAAGGAGGAACCTCCTGGAATTTAATTTATGAGCAATTGCGGTACTTTTAGGAATGGCTAGGCTATTTTTTCTCCTTATAATTTTCCCTAGATACTGTTAAGTCACTTTTTACATCAAGAATCCATTTTTTGGAGCTCAAAATTGGGAAGGAGGGGGATATGTAAGAATGTAGCTGACTGTGTAGAGTTGTCAAATATACTTTCATTTTGTGTACAAAATTGCTGTGGAACAACTTTCCTTGGTTCATACAACTTAGGCTGACTTAAATGTCAGAAAACATTAAATTCTATTTAGTGGTGTATTTTACTTTATTTTCCTTTCTCCTTCCTGTAGATGCTGAAACTGGATTGCAACTTTAAATGTTTGCAAGACTCTTTCCATTTCTAGTACAAGACAGGAATATTTCCATGTTCTGATTCTATGTATAGTTAGGGCTAGGAAAATTTGTAGTCGCGAGTCTGATGTCTAGGACTTAAGTGGGGGGTTTGTTTTGGGGTTTTTTTTATCTCGCTTTTCTTTCTCTTGTTCTTTCTGGGCAGGAAGAGTGAAAGTCCTCTCTATCTTTTACATTCTTGCTATTCCCAGTAACTGTTGATTTCTCAGAGAGGGAAATGAATTAAAATTTTCTGATCATTGGTTAGGGCAATACAAGCCCTGCCAAATTTTTTCTTAGTGTTTTGATGTTTTGGTCATATGGAAATGAGGAAGAGAGAAAAACACCAGGCTTTTCATTTGAGGGTATGTTTAGTCTACAGTTGTCCCCGGAGTGGATTATCATGATATAGCGAAGGCACTATAGGTGAAAATAAAAGCCTACAGTCCTACAGCCTACAGCCTCTTTACTTCCTATTTACTCCTCTAGGAAAGTGGTGTTGAATTCTGTAGTCCTTTGTAGCTCAGTTGAAGACCACAAGGTGGGCTAAAACAGCCCCTTGATCCTGTTGCAAATACACGGGTGTCCAAAAATTGGGAAAGTGCTGTGGTTTTTAATTCATTCCTCCTGAGACCTCAGAATTGGCAAGAGCAAGTTCTCAGGAACGGTGACAGTTCTTAATACGTTAATTCAAAGTAAAAGACTTTTCAATTGCTCCTCATCCCTTCACGGAAGCATCGTCTTCCTCCCCCTCATCTTCTCTTCCCTTTGCAACTTTCTGCAAGACTTGCTTTTTTCACAGTTCTTAAAATTCAAAGCACTAAAACTGAAACCTTGCTAAAGCAAGTCCCATCTGACCAAGACGTAAAATGTCTACTTAAGTCTTCTGGTGCATGGGAAAGAGTGAATATACAGAACGGGTCCCTACAGCAGTTTGTGAGACCGATAACACCCTAGTATGTAAGGCTGAGGAATGGAATTAATTTATACACAGTGTATTCCAAGTGTGAATTCTGATCTGATTTTCAGTGTTCATAAAATTATAGAAATATAACACTTGCAAATATTTGCACAGAAAGTAATTTTTTATTATTTTTTGGGGGTTTCGCAAAACTAATGAGAAGTAGAATAATTACCATGTTACAATACTCATCCTGCAAATAAG
>VXAK01004883.1:200-28815 GCA_013399435.1 Arenaria interpres
GATATGCACTTTCAAATTATTATTAATTTATGACTATCTGATATTCAGTTGCTTCGATTGATATGAAGAGTGTGAGGAAAAACAAGAGTCCCCTCTTCTCTCTTAAAGAATCATCCTTCCTTTGGCTGTAAATAAATCTTATCACCATGAGCCAGAGAACACAGCTTTTATTGATTTATTTTCTTTTTTACCCATCTTGTAATGTCTAAACACTCATATCTAAGCCATAGATTATTCTGGAACTTTCAGTATTGTTCACAGCATAAAGTTTTCTTTGTCCACACTTGCAAGAACATTTTATGGCTCTTCAAACAAGATATTAGATCAGTATGTTTCTGTCTGTATAATCTTTACAACATAAAAAAACCCTACTAAAGCAGAAGTGGTCTCTATGTAGTAGTGTTTCCAGTTTTAGGGATATTTTATTTTGCTTGCAGCATTAATGCTATTTGTGTCAAACTAGGAACTGTAACTCACATGATTCTGTAAATCTGCCTTTTAACTTTATATGCAAAGTATCAGTTTTGTGGGTGAACCCTGACTATGTTTTCGAACAAAACTTAAAATGTATGGTTCTGTCTTTTTACAAGGTTTTGCCCTGGCAAGGTGATAAGCATTAGGTACTGGTGGTATATATTTCTGATAGAGACTACTCCCATATTTTTTTCTTATTGTTCTAACTACATGTGAGACACTATTTTAACATCATTATTCCCACTTTCTACCTATCTCAGTAGAAAGGAGAAATCTGACTCAAGTTCATATTAACAGTTATGTATCTGAAATTCAGAAGATAAATTTTGTAATTATATGCTTAAGGCAAAAAGAACGATAAATATTAAGAAAAAAATCTCAGTTTCAGTATAACATGTCTTAGTCTTCTCCTTTCCTGGAAAAAAAAACAAAACAGAACTCAGCTTTTGGCTGTACATTGCAAGAGTTCCTTCACTGTGAATATACTGATTTGTGATACCTATGGTTCTGCTCACACATTGTTAGGCAAAATGAAATCTTTTAATCAGATGCAAGCTACAAAGAAAAATTGAAATGGTGAGAATTATTCACAGAGAAGGGAGAACATGCCTCAAGAAAGTGTCAGTGCACCACATGTAAATGTTATTTACCTTTGGGGCATACAGACGGTTAAAACCATATTAACACTCACTGTGATCCTAACAGCACTTCTGTACTTTTGAATATAGAATTAATTTGACGTAGATAACTGCGTTCACGTCCTACTAGAGGCTTATAACCACCTTTCTTTCTCAGACCTTGCAAAGTCCTCCTGATATTATGTAGAAGGCTTATGGTGATTCACGATTCTGCCCAGGCACATTTTCTTGTCAGGATGTTATTCTCTTTGCTCCAAAATGAGTACTACAGCCGCTTGGTTTTTAGTTGCCCAGGGCAGTGGAGGGTGCGATTACTCAGTAATACAAAAGTGCAACTAACAGAAGAAAGTCTGAAAATTAAGTTGGGGGAAGATATTCTGTGCTGAATTTACTGCTGGGTCAGAAGTGTGAGACCACATGACAGAGAAGGCGGCTCAGCTCTATCCTAAACTTAGTGAATGTATCATATAGCAGGTTCCCTTTCAGGGTGGCACAGTTAATCCACAAGCCAGATAATCCTCTACTGGTAATTGAGAGCTGATTATATTTGGTGACCTTCTGTACTCGCAATGCTATTTCCTGCAGCCTGAAATTTAGCTTTCCCACTCTGCTGAAAGTCAGGGGCACATAAATATCTCAAATCAGTCACATGAATGGTAAAGATAAGATCTGCAAAAAAAATGTGATGGCAAAGGATGGCAAAGAGGATGGCAAAGATTTGAATGAACAGTGAACGCTTTGGATTGCTTGTGTTCACAGAGAGAAAGAAAGAGAGAAAGAGAGAAAGAAAGAGAAAAAGAGAGAGAAAGAGAGAAAGAGAGAGAGAAAGAGAGAAAGAGAGAGAGAGAGAAAGAAAGAGAAAGAAAAAGAAAGAAAGAAAGAAAGAAAGAGAGAAAGAAAAGAAAGACACAAAGAATAATATTTTCAAACATTGGGCTACCAAAAAATAGTCAGTTACGGCATCAAATTACAAAGTTTAATGGANGAGAAAGAAAGAGAAAGAAAAAGAAAGAAAGAAAGAAAGAAAGAGAGAAAGAAAAGAAAGACACAAAGAATAATATTTTCAAACATTGGGCTACCAAAAAATAGTCAGTTACGGCATCAAATTACAAAGTTTAATGGATGGAATGGCATTTCTATACCCTACTGGTGAGATCATGCCATAAATTATATGGTATTGTATTTGTTGTATTAATAAATTCCTTTTGATATGAATAGGAAAAGTGTGAATATGAAAAATGTATAAAAGGATATATGTACAGGTTGAACTCCTCCATAGCAATTTTTTAAAAAAATGTTAGGGTGAAAAATTCAAAGCAACAATCCTATTAGATAGAGATCAATGAAATCACCATAATTCTTCTTTAAATACTTTCTGTTGAACTCAGAAAGTGGAGAATCACAGAATCACAGAATCTTCTAGATTGGAAGGGACCTTAAAGATCATCTTGTCCAACCGTCAACCGAATTAAGTTCTAAGTTCTAAGAATTAAGTTCTTGTTGTGCAATCTTATTTATGACTGGACTTTTGCAAGAATATAACAGTTAGAATCAAACTCTCCCCATTGGACTTTGAAAAATTAGGATACATTCCAAAAATGTAAAATGTAGCCTAAACTTCAGCATGAGGGTTGCAGTCCAAGGTTAGCTGCTTATTTATATTAACTCTTTATTTTCACAGTAATTTTCGTTTTCTCATTTGAATAGCTCACTTCTGTTACTTTGTTTTCCAGATGTTTTACTCTTTCCTTCCACAATGCTTTTAATTTTTCTTCTATCTAGAGACTACCTATGTTACATGAATGATCCATGAATCTAGGGTGTGGAGCTGTATCTGAGATGTTAGTCTAATTTAGAAGTAACAATACGAAGGGGACAGTTCAATGGAGAATGTACTTGCATTGCTGGGTTACTCTCATGTCTTTGCTGCTGCATCTCCCCTGTTTACACAGTGTGTCCAAGTTCAAGCTTGTACAGGTCTGGCCACCAGAACTGTGATCAGACTTGGTTCATTCCCTGTAGTCTCAAGGGTCAGGGAATTAAAATTCTCGCCCTGATGGCAGCCTCCATACATTTGTCTGCAGAAGGAGGAAACTGTGATTCCAAATTCCCTGAGCACTGCTTGTCTTGTGGTTGCAGTGTAATAATATCCTCATGTCCCATAATACTCTTACTTTATGGAGAGTTATCATTTTTTTGTTTTGGGTTGGTTTTTTTTCATGCCTCACAGTCCTACAGACGATCTTCCTAGCTCACAGAGCCAAGTTCTGAGGGAAAAGACAGTAGAATTTAGTCTTTATGTGGTAATGGGGAAGAAGCAAATAGAAAAGGAGAAAAGTAACTTAGTATGCGGTTTTTGAGAACCAGAAGTTTCACACAGAAGTGTTATCCATCTCACCTTGCTTCCTCCTCAGCAGAACTAAGAACGTTCTGGTGATATTTTAATTGTTGGAAAAATACAGTTCTGTTGAAATCAAACTGTTTCACAGGAATGTCTCATTTTTTAAAAAAAGTTACCCAAGAAAAATACAAAATACATTTGAAGCCTCACCCTGTACGTGTGTGAGATTTTAATGTCAAACCCAAACTGACAGCATGAAAGCAAATGTGTGGCCATGCCAGAAACAAATGTTTTAAGAATGCATTTCAAAATAAATCTTATTATATTGGCTTGAAATTAATTTTTATGTATGCCTGACTAACTTGGTGGATAGGAATTTTGCCTGACAATGTACAAGAACGTACTCCCAAGTCAGGGCAATTATATAAAATAAAAATTATTTAATTTACTATCCATACATAAGATCAATTTTACAAGAAGCCTATGTGTGTATTGACACATTTTTCAAAATATCTGTAAGAACAGTGAAAAGGACATGCAAGAGACAAATGTTAGTGTGACGCTGCGGAGTGATGCAGAACTTCTGGCTCACACCGTTTGCCACTGATGGTGCTCTATGGCTCTCTACAGTGTTTATCAAAACCCCCTTAAAAAGCATTACCACACGATGTTTCATTTTTTTCATTTAACTGCCGTTTAAACGAGTGCTTGGTCTTATGAGATATATTTAATGTTTTCTTTCAGTTGAGGAGAGGTTGAGTAGCACATGTACAAAACAAAACAAATCAGGAAAGCCAGAGAGGGTTAAATTTTGGTAAAATTGATTGCTATACCATGAATTTCTGAAAGATGCTGGAGAAATTCGTTATTCAGTGAAATTCCTTATTAGGAAAAGGTATCTGAGATCCATTAGCAAAGCACCAGTCAAATCTGTGGTTGGAAAGGGAAGACAATTGAGTTTCTAATGAGAGGTTCCCAGGGTTTAGCAAAAGGAATTCTAACACAGTTTTAAACCTGAGTTTAATACATAATACATTCGTAAACTTGATATGTTTGTAAACTTTGTATGAATTTATGAGCCATATGAAGTGTGATGTAGCCAACACATTTGATATATATGCTCTTTAATTTAATGACAGGAACCAAGGGAGATATTCTGGAACTGAGATTTAGAAGATTTGGGTTTGCCCCTGACTTGCCTTGTGACTATTCAGGTCATTTACTCTTCACAATGCTCCCACTTTAACACTCATAAACTGGGGATAATGTTAGTTAATGCTGTGCAAGCCTGAGTTGAATAATACTATAGGAATATAAAAAAGTTGATGTCCTTCCTTAAGTTCACATATAAATAACATATTTGAAAAATGTCATAGATATTTGATAAATTAAATTGTGAAACAATCTTAGAACTGCATGCAATCATTAACTTACAGTACTCGTCATGAAGACATAATGAAAAACATTTTGATACTCTAATAAGGGATTGTTTTTATTTGTTATGAACACCTACCAAATAATACAGGCTTGTGCCCTGCAAGACATCATCTTTGAGGGGGAAAATACCATATTTCAGACTGACAGAAAGGAGCCAAAATTAAGCCCCTTATTGAGATATGTAAATAAGAGTTTATAGCCTTTGCCACGTATTTTGTGGTTTAGTTGCAACAATCGCTGAACACTGAGACAGATTGTCCTGGCATGTTCAACTGTACTATGTAACTAGAGCATAAATTTTTAAAGGGTTTCACCATCACTAACCAGCCCCATTTAACAGAGTTCCGTAAACAGATTTTCCAAAAACAGTCTCTGCTGATTCCAAGATGCGCTTAATACTGGCACTCTCATTAAGAAAAAGATTAATAACGAAAACTATATTACAGGCTAAAATGTAATATAAAAGAATTCCACTTTTCTAGAGAATACTTTTCTACGCTTCAGTAAAGTGTAGAATAATTATCTTAGGTGGTTGAACGTGACATTAAAAAAGAAGGTGGGCGAGATTACCTTCTGAAAGCTTGGATGAGAGGATGGAAATGTGCTTCATAATAATGAGCATGTCAGCACTGCGGTGTTACCTCAGGTCACTGGTGGAACATGTAAGGATATGAACTAGTTTTCTTAAGGTGTGAGCCCTAAATTTATATCAACATTACTTTACACATACTGTGTTCACCTGTGCGTGTCACTGGGATTTCTGCAAGCATATGCCATGTACAAGGATAGTGACCTACATTTTAAAAAGATTTTCGACATTTCTTTTGCCAGTAAAATTCTTGACTAGGATCTCTGTTCCTCTGGGCTAGCAGGGTTGAACTGAGGGAAGGTATGTCATTGCTGTTCAGACAGATCAGCCAACGTTCTGACTGTACCACGCTAGATCAAATGGAAATTTCTCTATGGAACTGGCTAACTTGAGGTTAAGTAACTGTAATGCAAATCATAGTTGGTGGCTAGATAGAAGCCACACCAAAGTAAGGATATGGACTTACTTTGAAATGAAAACATATTCTAAATTCTTGCATGAATTGGATTTTGTCTTGAGAAAAATTAGCCATGCTAATTCCAAGTGATTCAGTTGTGAATAGTGTATCTGCAACACAAGGTTGTGTGTGCATGACTGTACACTACAGCACTGATTACAATGGTGACAGACAAACTTAACATTCAGGATAAAATTAGGCTTGTAAAATCAATTCACTGATATTTATTGTATGTCAATTAAAAAATTGGAAACTCAAAAGAGACGAAAAAGCATAATTTTTCCTCTTAGTAGTCTGTAGGGCTTGTTGGTTCTCTACTGGTTAAAACATTTCAAAATAAAAATATTTAAATGTCTACATTAGAATGTTTTATATTAATATAAAATTTTCCTAAATATGATCTGAGAACTATCATGTCATATCTTGACTTTTCAGCCTATGTTGTTTTGTCACTGAGATTCAGCTTTAGGATACAGCTAAGGTACCTTTTCATATAAAATACATCAATGCTTAGCTTTCAATATTAAAGTCTTAAAAAAATTGTGATAGCTGTCACAGCTTTTTTATACTGTTATTCCTTTTGTGCAAGTTTACAAACTTAAATTATATGCAAATAAGATGTATGTAAATCAGAGGAAAATATGCCAGATTCAAGAAAATAACATACTAACTTCCCTATATATATAAACATCACATCAAAAGCAGAAATTATCAGTTCCTTCTTGACAGCCTGTGGTCTGCCTCTGGCTCCTACCTATGTATTCTTTCTCCAAAGCTAAAGCAAATACAAGAAGCCCACATGGTAGATGTTTTTCTTTTCTTCATGTATCCTATCCACCCCAACCATGTTATTCAATATATAACTATTAACCTTAGGGATGAACCAAGCTTGGCTACACTACATTAAACCAGATTTACTTTAATTCTGGAGATATTTATAATCCAAATTAAAATTCTGATCAGAATAAGCAGGAATGTGTGTGTGCCTATTTTTAAGATTTTCAGCACACAGATCTGAGATTTTTTGCAACTAAGCACAGCATCTATAAGCCATTTTCAAAAATGTGAAAATGTTTTCCTTCTTGCCGTATTTTCTTTTTGACCTGGTGGCACAAATTTGTATGTTGAGCTGCAGTTGCTTCAATACATTCCACAGATGTTCGTCGATAGGGAGTGTCTTCTGTGGCAAGCATCTGATGTTGTAAACGTGCACGGTCTGAAACACAAGAATCCTTGAAAGATAATGGCTTTTATGTCCCATAAATTTGGAGGTTAGTTTGCAGACTCTTCTAGGAGCTCCAGTACTGCGCATTTTTCCATACCCAGCCCCTTTTAGAAAAAAAGCGCCCCAAATATTTTGTCTGAATTCCTTGCTCAATGAACCTACAAGGAAACTTATGGAGCAATGGAATTAAAAGATTAAACCACAAGCCACTTGTACTAAGTCTTTAAATGACTTACGAAGCATAGAGTTTACATAGTAACTGAGTCTGCAGACTGAGTTGCTTTTGGAGAATTCTGAGGACTTTTGGTTTTTTTCTGCCTGACTTGAAGGCTTTGTTGCTGTGTGGCTGTTCCCATCTGGTTGTTACAAAAGAAGAAGACAAAGGATAAGATTACAATTAAGTAACATTTATTTGTTTGGGGTTTTTTAAACCACTTTGTAATTAGAGAGAAAATCCCCTTTATTGTTAACCAATAGGGCGAGAAATGGAAACAGCAGTATCTCATGGTCAGAGTATTCTCACTCACATAACTACCTCAAGTCTTTTATATACTTCAGGCATGCAATACTACACATGACAATCTTAAGAGACACAATGACTTGATACACACATTTAGATGTCTCCAACAAGGTGTTTTTTTAAGTTTAAATATTAAATATTGAGAAGTCTGAGAGCAATTTTTACCAGTAAACTCTGTCTGTGGCTTTAAATCCATTAATTTCTGTGACACAGGGTAGGGAAAAAATAAGCATGTTGCAAACACTGGAGGAGACAAGTATTTTACCCTGGATAACTAGGAATACAATCTAGAAGCCAATTAGTGGTTTGGTAAAGGTCTGAGGACAGAGGTCATATTATTCTGTGGATTCCTTTCAATTTGTCTTCAGAGTACAAAGTGCTTAATTTTTAAATTTTGATTCCATAGCTGTGAGGCATAAGCTGTCCCCTGTAGGCTTGGTCTCCTGTTTCTGTTCAATTAGTATAAGGGTGAGAGAGAAGGGAAGCTAATGTTTCTAGCAAGGACTGTGGGATTACCCTTCTCCTACCAGGAATACGAAGCTGTGTGTTAGAGAGCTAAGATAATACATTTCATCAGTGAAACAAATGGAAAGGAGAAACAATTAACAGTGTTAGGAGCTTGTAGTTTTACTGATCAGCTATAGACAAGTTTAGTGCTTCTAGAAGATCTAAATAAATAATAATGATGCAGTCATCTGAACTGTTCCCATGGATAGTGTTTGTGGACAGCGACGATCAGGTATCATTGTGGAGTGGGTAGAAATGGTCCCAGGCTTGATATAGGATCCAAGTATGGTTGTGGAGTTGTAAAATTTGTACCATTTTGGTTTTGGTCTGCTTCCAACAATGCACCCTTCAGAAGACTAGCAGGTGCCAGAGTGGACACTATACATTTTATACCCATGTGGGTTTTTTTCCATTTACATCTAGATGATGGTATGTTTTCACATCTGGTAGCCTTACTGAAAAATTAAGCTGGTCGGAACCTAGTACGGAATGAAAACTGGTTGACAGCACACTCAAGAAGTGTAACTGGTCCCCAGAGAAGCTTAAGAAAAAGTAGGGGGTCTCTGGCCTTTGAGGTATTTTTTTGTTCTGCAAACAAGGTCATTACAGCCTATAATCAACACTCCCAATATTTGGTTACCTTTTGTTTCCACATGCTATGAGCAGGATTGTGGGATTTTTTTTTCTTACCTCATGTGATGGTTTCATCATCGACACCCTATCCAAATTGTGACAAATGTAAAAAATGTCTGCTTACTGGTCAGTAAAATTTGAGGTGAACTGAAGATTTCATAAATATCATTCAATGGGACAGCCTTGCAAACCAACATAAAGCTTTTGAGTGAAGTTTCATAAACACAGAGACTGATGAATCTAGATACTGTGGGATTTCCAGGACAGAACTTCCCTTTTTAATCTGTTCACAAAACCTTGTTTCTGTCTTGTTTGGTTCTTGCATGCAGACCATTTTCACTTAGGGATTTCTGAAGTGTCAGTAGGAAACACCTAGCTGTAGAGAAACCTGCTACATGACTAGCAGTGCAGGTGACTGTGGCTCATTGAATAGCGTTTTGTATTGACACTTGCCCTCAGCAGGAGAAAAGTCACATTTCACGAGAATGCATTCAGTGACAGGAACAGAGACTGCAGTGAGCCACACTGTCTGTAGAGGACTAAGCAATAAACAGAAAAACTTTTTTCAAAAATATATCAAAAATTAACTGGAATTTTTACAGGTGTTTATTATTTTAAATTCCTTTCTGAAGTAGACTGTTTAACATTTTCCATTCCTGTAACATTATCTGCTCAACTACTTTATATTGATGAATTGGTCTTACAGAGAACGTACAATTGTTTTTCAGTAATAATTCAGGTGTAGTGGATGAAGAGCATGACAATTCACTAAGAAGGACAGGAACAGAATTCAAACCTACCAGTTGAGCACATTCCCCTTCAGGACTAAAAAAAAAACCCATGTGTTCTGTCTTTTATGCCTGAGAGCGAGTAGACACCCAAAGCTACTCTGTACAGTAACGACAGAACATTTCTTGTTATGTAGAATATCAAGACAAAGTAGCTGTTAAATCAAAAGTTACTCTTCAATATTGTCGGAAGGGTGCTCATGTGAAAAGTAGGTCATAGAAAGCATTGTAGTTCCAAGTATTTATTATAGCCATCTGAAGAGCAAACTGGTCTTCACAGATATTGGGATGTGTTAGAACAAATTGCATCTGATATTCAATTAGGTCAAATGTAAAGTAATGTGAAACATTATTCAATTGCAAAAATACAGATTGAGAAAGGGATCTTTAGGTAGCAGTTGTATAGAAAAGGAGTAAGGAGTTATTTTGGATCACTACCAATGTTAGTCAGCAGCATCATTCGGGTTTGAAACAGGCAGACATTGTGATGGGATATGAAAACTGAATCCTGCCCTGCAAGTTGTGAAGTAGTTCTGCTCTGCTCAGCAGAAGCTGAAGGCAGTTGAAACAGAAAGCATTAGCAGAAAATCCTCAGCTGAAATAACATGTCCAGCTGTAGATATGACACTTGTAGAAAGATGGTGGCCAGTCAGCATTGGCTGATGGTGGCCATTGCTCTAGGGGACAGCAATGAGGTGCTCAGGTGCAAGATACATGACCTAAGAGGAAAACCAGAAAAATCTGGTTATTTGTCCAGAGAAAAGAAAGCAAAGAGACCCAGTAACAGTGTAATGTACACAAAGAGCTGCTGTGAGACAAAGGAAGAATCTATTTGTGAGGGGCAGTACAAAAAGCAATGGTCTTCAGAATATATGTTAGGATTAGATTATTTATTTTAATAATGAAGATAATTAAAGACAGGAATAGACAGCTTGGAGATGTAGTAGAACCCCCTTCATTAGAAGTTAGACAAGCATCTGGTGGAAATGATGTAAGGATAGTTCATTCTCTCTTTGGGCACTGCAGTAGCTTCAATGATCTCAACATCTTACTCAGCCCCTGAATTCTTTTAGGTTCTGAGGTTCTGATTATCTGATAAGTATTTAGTGAATATGAACAAGCACTGAGGTGTGGCTGATGTAAACTGGCAGATTAGCAGAAAGAGATACAATGAGGGTGGTATGCAATTTGTCTAAAGTTGCCTGGCTTTAGCAAGAAGTCACAAAAGTGATGATGGGAGGAGTGAATTTCCATGTGTAACACTAAAATCAGAACAGAACTAGCATAGTCTATCTCTCTTACTGTACCTGAATTTTTCAAACAGAATAAAAAAGCTAGTCTTAAACATTATATGCAATTCAGAATGAATCTGAAACATAGAATGGAATTTAAAAGCAGGCCTTAACTATATTAAGGATGCAGAACTCTGAGTTGCAAATATAAAATGTTCATGTCTACAAAATATTTGCAACATGGATGCTGTATATATGATAATTTCTTTTTATTTCTTATGAGAAGCCAACCTGTTAGCATCTGTTCTGCAGTGGAATTACTTGAAAAGCAAAAAAAAAAAAAGTCATAATGATATCACTTTAAATATTAATTTCTATTTATTTATATACATAGTTATTCAGAAAAAACACAGACACATAATCTATCATGAAATTCAGCAGTGGTGCTTGATACAAAAGTTGATATCCTTCCTCAAATAACAATGATGTGCTTTGTATGCTTAGAAAAGCCTTCTGATCTGTGTTTGCCATTCTCAAACATAAAGATTGCATCTTTGATTTTGCTAGCATTAGTATTTGGAAGAATAATCAACACAGAAATGCTCAGGTTTGACAAGGGGTATAAGATTTCAGTAAACATGTCTTCTCTCAGAGATATTGGAACCAGATAATATTAAGGGAAATTATACTGCTTGGAACTTTGATCTTCAAAGAGAATATAAGTATAGATTGAAATAAGAATGGACATTTAGGGATATTAAATGCAAATAAGGCTTCAACAGAGGCTCAAAGATACAATTAAATTATGGAAATACGCACAATTTCAATAAGTAAAAACATAAAATACTTTGGGAAAGAAGGTTGTGTAAACGTAAGCTTATTGCTAATTTAATATTTGGAGTTAGCTGGAATATTTTGGTAATATTTAAATTGAAAATTCAGATTTATCAAAAGTAGGATGTTTTGTGAAAACTTTCAAAGACTTTTCTTTAGAGAGAAAATTCTTTCAAGAATTTAAATGAATTCTATTCCAGTTATTTCAAAACAGAACATTCTGAAGGTGTCTTGCATTGGTCTGCCTACTGGATAAAATTTGAAGATGTTCACATTTAGATGAATCCAAAGTATTTTTCTGCACTTTCTTGTGGTGGAACTTTTCTGATATTTGTATTTTTTCCTTTCCATTGCCACACTGAAAGAGATTAGAACTTATGATATTTCCCCCGAAGAAAAAATTTCAAATCCCAGTTGATTGTTTCAGAGTATTTATTTAATGGTATTAAAAATGGGTCCTCTAATATAGATAAAGGGTGGATAAATTTAAATAATTATTCTAAAATTAAAAAAAACCCCAACATTATGAATTATGAAAAAAACTTACAATTTCTAAGGATACAATATAAATGGAAAAGAAATAATGTGAGTTCAACAAGCATATGTAGGTTTATAAGTAAAATGTGAAAGTGGTTTTAAATACGTACTTTTCACATACCTTAGAAAATCATTAGGATTCTGCCAGATGGCATTTATACACCTTATTGTAAAATTTATCTGATGACATATGTATTTCACAGGCAGTTAAGGCATAACAGAATTTTACATTCAGTGACCACCTACAAATCTTTTTTAAAGATACAGGCTAGATTGAGTGCATTAGCAGCCTAACCACATATTTAGAAAATGAAAGATTAGGCTAACCCTTATCGTGTGAGCTCAGAAAGTACAGTTGTAGTTTTAGACTGCAGGATAAAGAGGTTGGGGTCCTTTTCCAGAGATAGACAAATGAAGAGAATAGAATAAATGTGAGACAAAAAGAGTGAATCTTAAGTACATTCATATTTTTCAGTTATTCTAAATACAGAAGAATAAAAATGTCAGTTCATCAGCCTCAACTTTTCTTTGCTTTCTACTCCTGTTCACTGACTCTGTCCTCAAAGCACTTCAAAATCCATTTAAGTTCTGCTTTCCACTACTCCAGATGTACAGTTTGGATGAGGAGAACGTAGAAAATTTAAAGCATCCTCTACCACTTGCTAGCTGCTATAGAGATTAGCTGCGTGTCTGTAGAGCAACAAAAATGTAGAATTGGATGCTAATGCCACCAAGAACATTTCTGGTTTTAACATCAGAAATTAAATAACACCTTAACAAGAATTAAGGTTGCCTGGAAGGTTCCTCCACCTCTCCAAACTACAGAGTTCAGCAAAACTCACATTTTTTAACAATATGTTTTGAATATCTTAGTCTTGATTCTTTCTTCTCTAAGTTTTGTTCTGATAGTTCATAAGACACATTCTTTTTCTTCTTAGAGCAGGATACTTAAACCAGTCTAGGGCAAACTATCATCAAATTTGTTAGTAGGTGGTACGCTCCATCTAAACACACGTGGTCTCCCAGAAGAAACGCTGTATGTACACTGCATACACAATGTGCATTACATATATGAATTTTTATGATCCCTTTGCCTTTACAAACAGGATACCATATTTGTGACTTTAACACATATTACAGTTTTCATAATATATAAATGCAGCAGTAATGAACAATTCAGTTGTTTTTTTGTTTTACATTAACTCTGTAACTTCTATCTTCTAGAGCTCAGAGCTTTACTAAATATGATGTTCCCAAAGGATAATGGTGGGAAATCACGTTGTCTCAACATGTTGTCAGGGTGTTTACTGGAGCAAAAGGGGATGTTCCTCCTCCTTTGATAGATCAGGCAAGCTTGTGTGGCAAAAGGAAGTTGGGTTTTATCCCTGTATCATTTTAGTTAAGGAGTGCAGTGAATCTCAAGTGTCCCTACACACTGTACTTTGGATCATGTTGCAGAGGAGTCTCAGAATGCAAAGTAATTCCTTTTGAGTGAAACTAAACTGGAAATGCACAATAGGAACACATCTAATACACTCCAACTGCAAATGAACATTCAGTTAATGGGTTTAAAGCACAGCTAGTCTGAAGGAGAAAAAAAAAAGAAAAATCGATAATGTAAACTTCAGATCTCCTCAGCCCCAACTATTTGACTTCAGTTTTTGACCACAGTATTTGCTGCTCTAAACATAGTCAGAGAGCATTCTACTCCGTACTTAAATGGTGGTGTCCCCAGTTAAGGTTTGAGGTATGTTTTTAAACTGCAGCCAGTAGGAGGAAATTACCATTGAAGGCAAATAGAGTTTTAAAGGATTGACCCAAATCTACTTTAAAGGATTGACCCAAAGTTACTGGATGATTCCAGTCAATTTTAGTGGGTTTTGCACTAGACCTAAAAGCTCCAGGTCTTGTTGCCCACCGTTGTCTGATAGCATTCAATAATCTTAAAAAACCCAGAAAGAACTCAGTAGAGTAGATTCTCTGTATGAGTCAAAGAAGTCATTTGAGTAAAGAATGTAGTCGTAACTCTTACTCACACAGATTGTTTCATTTAATAGGATGTGAGTGAAGATTAACATATATTCTCTCATCTAGAGGAACATATAGCTTGGAAATGTCTGAAAAAGTAAAATAATCCTTAAGAATTCCCAGAAGACCCATTAAACATGACTGACTTTGACTTAAACAAATTACTTCTAAGATAAAACCAAATATTTTGGTATAAATACATCTGATATATCAATTATTTACTTATTAGGATTTTCCCTTTTTACAAATTATCATCATCCTACAATAATAATTCATAAACAAAAGAAAAACAAATGAAAATGTGAATATGCTTTCTGAAAGGTTAGACATTTTGAATAAAATACTTTTGTTTTTTAGTCACTTCTGTTCAAGAAATGTATTAAGATATTATATGAATATATATATAGCTCAAATTGTGAGACAGAATTAGAGTAATCAATTGCTTATAGTGAGTTTCTGCAGTGAGAGAAGGAGAAGGAAACGAAAAAAGAGTAAAAACACCTTCCTATAGCTATGCACATGGTGCCATCATATTTAGGAAGTGCAGGATATTGCTCCAGCCTTTCACCGAGTTAAGACAGACATTAGCCTAAAACCTGACTTTGCATTCTCATTGCTGGGGTAGCATACAACTTTCTCTGTTTTGGTATCCCAGAGAACTATAAAATTCTAGTCTTCCCTGAATTAAAAGGCAAGTAAGCAGCAGACATTAATTAAAGAACTCTGCCTGTTATCTGCTCCCAAAAAAGTCTCACCAGAGATTCTTCCATCTTTGGAAATTGGCATTGTCAAGCAAAGTGAGTCCTCCTTGTTTTTCCCCTGCTTTTTCTCTACTGAAGTCCCTCATTTCCTTCTTGTAGTATATCTTTATCTTGATCCTTAGCTAGAGAACACCCCTTAAAACAGCTCTTTTTCTTGACCTCTCTCACATACAAACCTGCTGTCTGAATTGATTTCGGTTGGGTTTTGCTTACGCTCCTGCCTAGTCTCCCAGTCCCAACTCAGAAGCTGAATGAAAATTCCACTTGTTTTTGAGCAATCTTTGCACTGAATGGTTCCACCTTGAGACGCTTCTGCTTACACCACTTACAGGGAACTGCATGCCTTCCCTGAGAACCACTGTCACATTTTCTGTTAAGGTAACAGTTTTACAGCTTCTTCTCTCCAATCTGGAGTGCCAGCCTCTGAAATGGCTTTACCAGCAGCTGAAAGGTATGTTGTCAGAAGGGTAAGCACAAGGGTAACCACATGTCTTTCATCTGTTGCTGTGCTCAAAAGTCTTCTGAAGGGAGAATGAGGTGAAATCTCTCCAGAGCACTAAGTTCTCTGGTCAGTTAGGCTGAACTCAGCAATTTGTTCTTCCCAGTTCTTCAGTTTCAAGTTTTTTGTAGACTCCTGGAACTATATCTACATTGATTAACCTTAACCTACTTTAAATTAGGTTTAACCTGCTTTAAATATATTGTAATTGTAAACTTTGGCCAGGAACTTTAAAAAAAATGAGGTGAATATAATCAGTTAATTTAGCAAGTGTGAGCTAAAGATCTCAAGGGTCTTATCTAAACATAGTTCTCTCTGAGTATTTCTTCTCAGGGACAAAAACTGTTTTTATCCTTTGCCTTGATTTTCACAGAACACCTAACTTTCCAGTCACGTTTCTAAGCCGTTCTCTAAGCTAAAAGTAAGTTGCTGTAAAAACCAGGTGCTATCGGAAAACAGCCATGCCATAAAGGGCAAGTATGCTATGTCAGTTAAGTACCATTTATTTACTGAACTATAGCCCTTCCTTTTATTTGCATTCTTTACCAAAAGATTTTTCTCTGAACCCTCTGATTCGCCCAGTTTTGATTATGGTGAAAGTGTCAGCCATTTATATTTGCTTAAATGTTTTGATTGAACAAACAATACTCAAGTTGGTTTCCGTGGTGTCACTGGCTGTACAAGGCAGGTAGCTGTTGCCAAAGTTTATATATGAAATGTCTGTGTACAAGACAGCTCTCTCGGTGATAATGAGGTCATATTCAATTGATCATTTAGTATAAGCATAACCCTTCTGGTGCAGTGCCAAGCTCTCAAGGATCCTAGTTATTTCTATAGTGTTTTCAAATTACACAGGCCTGCTCTTTTTAACAGACTTCTTTCACTCTTCAGTAACTGGTGGAAGCATCATGAAGCAGAGCATTGTTTATAATGAATTAGAAACTGTCCCCTCATCTTTGTTTCCTTTTTCCCATACGCTGCTGGATTCTAGAATTCTTACTCCCACCAGTTATGCCTCTGCAGTCAATAGATGTGATATACTGCTCAGGAAAATTCAAAATATTAGAAATTGGCTATTTTTCATCAAATTTCCAGTGTATTTTACGGTTATTTGTATTATCCCGAAGTAGGAAATAATTCCACCTAAGATGCTTTATCATTTAGGACTGAAATCTGGTTTCATTTAAATCAGTGGTGGAAGTTTGACTGCTTTCAGTGAGATGCGGTTCAGGACTTATGTGGCATAAGGGCTTGAATTTGTGGTTTCTTCTGAATTTTGTGTGCGTTTTGGTTCTTTCCCATAGGGCAATATATTGCTCCTTCTTCTGTTGCTGTTGGCACACCTTGGAAGTAAAAAAGTGGAAGCCAATAACTTATTCTCATCCAAATAATCTATTGCACCTCTTTAGCAAGATTTTTTTACTGTTTCTAAGAAAATATTCACAAAATGCTAAAGCACACAGCAGACTGCGAAGATAGGAGGGTGGAAAATATTTTGCTTTGAAGGAATACTGAAGTATTTCAAGGTCTTACTGATCTGTACAAATTACATTTAAATGTCTATGGCTATGAAGGAGAGCTCTCATACAAAATTGACATATAAAATTCATAAGGAGTTAATTGTTCCTAAAATATTGAGGAATTGTTCCTAAAATGAGTGAGGAATTTTGTTAATGCAGTAGCCCAAAGCACATTCTAGTGATCGAGCATGTATTTCTGAGTTCCTATATGAAAGTACAAATTCATTGGAGAAATGTGATTGTTAGGATCTTGCCTTCAGCATTCAAATGATGTACTTGGAGCTCCTGTTACAGCTTCTAACTAAACAAACTCACTCTTTCTCTCGCCTTTAACTCATTTGTACTGATCGCATCTAGTTTTCATCATCCTTCAGATCATTTTCTTGAGGAAAAAAAAAGTCACAGGTCTCCTTTCAAACCATCTTCATAAACTGCTTTCTACCTTGACTTCTAATTACTTATGCACTTAGCATGAGAACAGATGTTTTTTAAAGAGAATGGCAGTTTTACCAAAGGATTTTGAGAACTATTTCAGAACGTTTGAGCTTATTGAAAAGGTAGGTATTCTTATTTTATAATCCTTCCCTTTTAGTCACCGTATCTTATTACCAATATCATTAGTAAGGCATCTATTGGCGTTAGCAACTGGTAGGAATTCTAGAAAGGATTTTTATGGAACTGGAATACATATGCTGAAAACAGCTTCTTATTTTTCTGCTGCATCATTATTATTATTATTTTCATCATCATTATTATCATTATTCCCACTTTTCCCATGTTGCAAGTGAAGCAGAACGATCCTACCTTCTCTTCATATTTTTACAATTTTTTGCTATAAAATCCTTCTTAGTGCTTCTTGATTTTTATAGTGTGGTCGTCAGTGTAAGGAAGACTTTGTTTATCTTTTGATTCTGTGGTTAGAAGACTTCCTTTTGGAGAAGAGAGAGGAAAGGTATGGTGAGGAGGCAAGGAAAGGAGACAGCAGAATAAAGGATGAAAATTCTCTCAGAACTAATTTTGGTATCTCTAGTGATGTGAGGGTGTCTGTGAAGCAGAACACAGCACACTGGCACTTCAGATGTCATGCCAAAAGTTACATTAAGTTACAGCATTGCTGACCATAACATATCTGCTTTATTTCAGACGTGTAGTGCACTTTTGCTGAATGCTTCTTTCTCCTCTCTAGCTCCATCTGATGGAAGTACTTCAGTACGTGAGTCCCCAGATGTGACAGCGTCTCAATTTATACTTTTCTGTATTTTGTATTTTCTGAAAGTTATAAGTTAGATCACACATAGTATTCAAAATATGTGTATGCTCATGCACTAAAGTATAATTGGGGAAACCTTGTAACAGTGTAAATAACAGCATGGGATAATGACCAAAGCTTTATCAGATCTCTTTTTCAAGCAATAATTTTAAATAATAAGTAGTAAATGCCATAGAAACCTCCACTGCAATGAGAAATGGAGCTATATAGTGCCA
This sequence comes from Arenaria interpres, assembly GCA_013399435.1. Classification (NCBI taxonomy): domain Eukaryota; kingdom Metazoa; phylum Chordata; class Aves; order Charadriiformes; family Scolopacidae; genus Arenaria; species Arenaria interpres. Next base: position 18,706 of record VXAK01004883.1, read on the forward strand.
GAATCTGATTTGATTCTCACGAAGTTGTTAAGCATTGCAGAAGAATATCTGTTCTCTTCTGATCTACCTTTTTTTGTCAAATATTTTGATTTGTCATTAAAAAGAGAAAGAGATCCTCTTGGAATGATGCTAAACTATAATTTAAAAGAAAATAAAGAAAATATCCAAGTGGCCCAGCTATTAGGTTCTCTTCTGTTATGAGTCTGAGATTTGGAGACTTTATTTTTGCTTCAAAACTAGTTTTCTTCTTTGCTACAGACTTTTGTTCTTCTGTGTTTTTTTTTTTCTTCCTGTATGGAACTGTCTCCTTCTTGCATCAGTCAAAAGGCCTATCAAAATTCCATGCCTGTGGTTATCCTATAAATTATGTGGCAATATTGGAAGAAAAATGAATCAAAACCCGTGCAAACTCTGCTTGCTCTTTTGTTGCAGAATATTCTGTTCCCTCTGGCTTAGAAAAAAAAAAAAAATTCCCCAAGGCATCACCATGCCATGTCTCATGGCTGACAGCAAAAAGTGTTAGTTTTGTGATTTGCTAGATTCAGATAAGGACAGTGAAATTTCTTTAAGATAGCTGCTCTTTACACAGAGCCTGGGTCTCTCATATTTAACGTCTTTCCTAAGTGAATATCAGCAGATATTTAACTGGTGTTTATGAAAGGAATGACCAGCTGGCTTATTGTTGGTGGACATATCCAGGTTGGCTATGCAAGTGAAGGCCCAAACGGGCCAGATGTTTTCCATCATAGCACACTCTCAAAGTGCTGCTCTTACGCCTGGACAAACCCCACACATCAAGCAGTAATTGTGCCCTGATTTCTGTTTTAATGCACATTGCAGCATGAAATAAGTTACATTCCATCTTGTTGACACAGCGTGCTTCAGCTGCTGGTGGGGCAAGTTGTTTCTTCACTAAAGCTGAACTAAGAAATGTCTGGCTTTATTAGACAGATTATCTTATTACTGTTTTCTTGGCAGTTCCTAACAATGGCACTTGTATGGCACCATGAGAAAGTGAATATCCAGAGCTCTGAAACTGCATTAATGAAACAAATCAAAACATACATGCATTTCCAAAAAGTTATTTTGGGACAGAATTCAGAGACAATATCATCTGTGCAGCAGCAAAGAGAGGGCTAGCTTCATGTGACTGCATTTAACTTCCCCAATAGTGGAAGAAACAGAGAAAACTGCCATATGACAATTAAGCTCCCTGAACTGTGGTAAAAGGAGAATCAACAAACGTCCTCCTCAGACATAACCATCCATGGTCTTACCTATCTATACTTTCTAGTCTAACTTGGGGTGGTTGATTTTACCTTCTCAATACCCCGTAGCTTAAACATGTGTGAGCAATCAACCCACTTGGCTATTTTGGCTGCCTCTCTTTTCCCACTGCAAAATTCAGTGTTCCTTTTTATATATCATCTCAGCTTCAAGGCTGGGGGGCGGGGAGGAGGGAGGAGGGGAGGACACAGAATACCCTGTATCAGCTTAACATATGCAGCCTAAGAATTCAGGCACTCTTAGAAGATAGCAACTATAATTTGAGCCTCCTCAGGATAAAGAAGCACTGAGATTTCTATTCTCTGGGCAAATTCTCTAGCCTTTCTCTATACTGCTTTGTAAAAAAAGTCTGCTTTCCCCTTCTGCTTTTTGAATAAGTGGGTGTTTTTTGTGTAAAGTGAAGTGCATCCTGTGTTTTATGTGTCTAAAATACTGTTAGATTGGGTCATTGAGAAACTTGGATAGAGAATTTAGGCACCGGCATGCTTTATGGGTCCCATATAGATTGGACAAGCAAAAGATACCAAAAAACCATTCAGTTCAGCCAAATTATGGCCAAGTGCTGGTAATACTAGCATACTAGAATACTAGCAGAACTTTTAAAATATTGATGGGAAACACAGTGTTCTCTTGCCCTGTATTGTTATAGTTATGCTGTTTTCTTATGAACTTGCCACTTGGTGTTATTTGCTTTAATGTGTATTTTCATGTTCATAATTTATTGGATTCATTTGTTGCTGCTGCTCTACTGCAGTTTTATCAAAGGTACTGATAAGGTGGAGGTAAAGTATCTTTACACTTGTATGTCAGTTATCTTATACGAGTTCATATAGTTGTCTTCTGCAAAGTCCATCTGAGCTGAGGCTAAAAATGTTGGAGTCCGGTAAACAACATGCACTACAAGTCACTGGTTCCTAGTGCACGCAAGAGAGCTGCAGACTACTCAGACATTAAGGGGAAATATATGAGCTTTGACTTTCTCCTCTTAGTGTCGGTTAGAACTGAATCTTTATAATGGTAGCATTCTAAGAAACTGTGCATACCTGTTGGGGACTGATTTTTTCTTTGACTGTAAGGACAAAATAGTTCTATTGAAGTAATTAGAAACAGATTGTGGCACCTTAGACAATTAGCTTTACCAGTACCTGGAGAAATTGTCTATTTTCTATGTGCATAGCCCTTCTTCCACTGCTGCTGGTAACAGAGTAGAAAAGGTGTAAATGGAGATGGTCCTCCCTTCTGCAGTTCCTGCTGCCATCCTGGTAACTGCAGGAGCAGAAAGGCCACCTTTGCTGAGGTCTCTTGCTTTTTGCTCTTCTTTCTTTTCAGTAAGGATAGCAATAGGCCCAGGCCTAGTACAGCCCCTTCCCAGGAAGATACAAAATATTAAAAAAAGTTAGAAAGCAGAGGTTGCTTAGGGGGTAGAGAGTGGGAACTACGTGGTTTAAGGAGTCTGAGGTGGGATTTCATACTCCAGAGAACTGGGGAAACTGAAGGGGATTCCAGTTCAGGGTATAATGAGTAAGTGAAAGTATGTCTTGCAGAGCCCTTCACTTCCATTGAAGTATTTCAACCCATCTGCCATGCAAGCTCGTCAACTCTCCTCACTCCCCCAAACTACCTTTCTTCTCTTATTCCCCCCCGCCCCTGCAAGAGTCCAAAACCTGCTTCCATATCTTTTCTTAAAGGGTGCAGAAGTCAGATGTGATTCAATTCAACCGGTGCAGAAGTTCCAGCCTGAGCAGTCTCCACACATGGATTAGATTTCTGGATCAAGGCCTAAGGCTGAGACTGTAGCCAAATATTTCCTGCTTTACGTGCGACCCCACAGTGCATGGCTGTGTCCTGGGAACAGTGCATTAACTTTGAATGTTGCAAATCATGTTTCTCTTTAAAAACTAATTTTCCCCTATGAATATCCATTGAAAATGGTACTAGCTTATGATTGACTGTTTGTGGTAGAGAATTGCTGGTGGTAATCCTGTTTGGCTTTGTGTTCTTCATTTTACTTTGGGAAAAATGTAAGAAAGACTCTACAGTTTCCATTATTACTATTTTTCAGCTGGTATTTCTGTGTTGGTGAACTTTGAACAAAGACTGCAATCCAGAAATGGACTATTCCATTTCACTATTTACAGCAAGTGCACTGCTCACACTGGGATTCAGATGATTTTCCTAAATTTGTATAAAATAGCTCAGGGAATTTTGAGTGCTAAGGACACTGAAGGAATCCTTACTACATGCAAGAACTGACTATATGTAGGACCTTTTCATTGTGTACAGTGGTTTCAAACTACCTTTAACCCTTGGACATTCTTTATCTTAGTCCACACATTTTATTTTGTTCTATACATTTGTTGTATGCCAAAGCAACCTCTCTCTTCTGCTTGATCTACTGGAACCATTAAAGAAATAAGTTTGCGTATTAGGTTATTTGGCCCATTAGAACCCAGAATATCTTTTTCACTCTGAGGTTGGGAAAAAAAAAATATGGGCTTTTTAGACAGGGGAAAAATAGAGTGTAGAGTAATGTGAGGGAGGCTCAGGCTCTGCAGCACTTTTCTATTATCATTATGAACGTTCACATTATGCATGTTCACATTTTGTAGGTAGGCCTTCTGACAGAAGAGAGTGGCCAGTGAAGCCAACCACTCTGAAAGACTTTTCTAAGTCAGCACAGCCAAATTTATGCAGTGAGCTAGTGAAGTAATTTTAAATATCAAGAGAAAGACTGATTAGAGAAACTAAGAAGATGGAAATGAAAGATAAGCAAGTATTTTGGAGCCTTTCCCCTTAAACAACCTTACAGAAGTTTTTTCATCTAAGTATGGTTATTTTATGGGATTGCCTCATAAGAGAAAGAAATCAGTAGTGAGCTGGCTCATCAAAAAACCCTGATAATGTAAAGTTCAAGAAGTTTTTTCTGGATTCCTGCACTGGTAATATATTTAGGCTTGTAAAAATCTCCATCATTACCTAAAATTTCAGAAACAATTGGTATTTGTTTGTCAGTTGCAAAGGATCAGCTTTTCGTTCTTTCTCTATTTAAAATCTGTGCTAATGCTACTGCCAGTCATTACTGGTTTACTGCTTTTTTTTTTGTTACGTTATCCAGCCTCTTTGAACACCACCAGCCTGGGCATTTAATCAAAGAGCCTGTCTCTCTATAATGATCTGAGAATTGATGAAATACTGTCTGGACAGACCATGTTACTTAATCTTTGAGAATAGAGTGCAGATTTATTATTTTTTTCAAATTAAAGCACTAAAAATGAAGCAATCCACGTGTTAAGTTATTCTGGTATTGGTTCTGACACAGAAGTGACATTACATTTATTTATAGACTAAAGTAAATTTTCTGATTAATGTTTTCTGATTAACATGTCATTGAAATGAAAATGATTTGAGAAAAACAAAGGGATTTTAGGAATTATTAAAACCAAAAATATAATTACTTTAATGTGATAATTACCTTTGTTAAATCTGGAATAAGTATATGAAGAACAATCAGTTTTTTATATACCTCAAATTGTTAAGTAGTATAAAATAGGGATAATAAACATGGCGAAACCTAAATACTATATTTTTCAAGATTAATCAAGCTGAGAATCGTTACAATTATAATTCTAGTGGCTAAGAGATTTGGTCTACCATATTATTCAAATTATTTAACTGCAGAAAAGTTTTAAAACTAAATTTTGTGATTTTTAAATACTCTTTTCTATAATCATGTAATAAAAATTAGTTATCAAGGTAGCTCAGAAAACTTTACAACTGTTTTGTTAGAATTAAAACTGAAGGCACTTGACCACTTTAAGTACAGGTTCAGTGTTTTATAGTTATCAGCCCACTAATAAAAAGTTAACTTTCCTGATTGTTTCCCACTTTAAAGTAGGTAAAAAGGAGACTAGAAATGAAGGCTGTAGCTGTGAGGATTTCTTCCTAAAGTTCCTAGACTGGCCTCTAAACAAAATCAAAGCAAGTCTAGTTCCAGGAACATCAAATAACTACAAATTCTTTATTAATCAAAAGCTGCAGGATTAGTAGAGTTATAATCTCAAACAAAGCACTTTGTTTACCCCATCATAGCAGGTAGTAATGCTTGGTTTGTTTATGGCATCTAAAACTCTGTGGGTTTGGACCCTGGTAAAGTCAAACTTAAAATTGTGCTTGAGTTGAGTTAAGATCAAATTAGTATCACTATCCTTTCATGAATGTACATCTTTAAATAGATTTCAGATTCCTGTGGCTAGATTCCCCAGACTAAATGAGCTGCCCTTGGCAAAGGACTGGAAAATGGAAGAGGAAGTGAAGGCTTTAAGGCATTTGTGGTTCCCCTCTCTCCAAGCTGGCAGACAGTCAATCCAGTTCCAATGCAGTGTGCTCAGATGCCCCTGGCCTCCAGGAGCAAATCTGGCAGCCAGCAGCTGATGCAGGCAAAAAGGCAAGAGCTTCTTGCTTTTGCATGTGAGAATGGGGTACGAGAGGCAAACCTGGGCTAAGATCCCGGCATTCTGTCTAAAAGTTATCTATTTCTCTAATGGAAGATGACATTAAAAATATTTTTGTGTGCAGAGAGTGGATTAATACTATCATTAGGATAAAAGACCTTAATGTAAACTGAACACAATTTTACATCAGGTTTATGAAGAAATTTGGAGGGACAGAAGATCAACAGGAGGATTTGGGAAGGAACAGATCAGATATGAGGATGCTGAACACCCATTAAAACTGATGTTAATGGTGTAAGAGGGTCATGTAGTTGACAATAACTTGCGTTGATTATAACTTAATACACAGACAACTACAGCTCGTATTTGACAAATGAACACTGACTATAATATACTTCATTTTGAATGCCTTGGTTTCTAGGAGCATCTAGGAGAACAGATGTTTAAATGTACTGAACATGATGACTCTGTAAGTTAGTGAAAGCTTTCATCTTGTGAACCTATGAACAGCAAGGCCTCGGGGTCTGAAGTTTAAAATTTAGTAGCATCACATCTAAAAATCTCTCTCTCACCCTACTTGCATCAGTGTCTCCATTCATACTGTAAATATTTTTATATAGTTATATATTTCTACATAGTTTGTATATAATTTCAATTGTATTTGAAGATACTTCAGATATGTGCAGAAAAGAACAAAAAAATATGTGATAGGTATGTGATAACAACTGCATACAGTTGTTTTTAACATCCATCTGCTAAGCTGACAAAAAATGTGTAGTCTGTTGTGTACAAACTGTAACCAACATATTAGTGCAGTGTTTATTGTCCAAATCTGGGTGCAGAATTTTACAATGAATCCTAAAACCCTTTTATCTGAAGAGAGAAAAAGGAATTAGACACAGCCTAATATACTGCCCACTGATTTAAGGAAGCTGAAACAAACAATGTAAATGCTTTTCAATGGAAATGCATATATACATTTGCATAGATGTTTCTCAATATTTTGGAACATATATCTCCACAGAAGAAAAAAAAAAAAAGAAAGAAAGAAAAAAAAAGTAGCTAAGAAATAATGTTTCAATTTAAAAAAAAATGAATCAGCTTGTCAGAGCCACAACCATTTCTCTATCCTTCACAGGCAGAATATAGACACAGAAAAACAATCTTGAAGCAAACAAAGTAGCTTCAGTCAGATTCATAGTTCCCTCACACTTTTTTTCCTTTAAACTTGATTTATTTTTAGGTTTATCTTTCCTAGGGCTTTTAAAAAATTTGAACGATGATTTGAAAACACAGAAGAGTCAATAACTAAGTAAATGTCTTCTTGTGGGAGATATAATTTTTCTTGAAGGTTAAAGCCAAAAGCACTATGATTTGTAAGTTAAATTCCTTGCTATTTTTGCTATACTTCTTATTTATTAGCTGGATTTTCAACAGCAATGACCAAGGGATTTTCAAAATGGAGGTATGAGCACATAAAACTGGAAATAAAATGTAACTTCTCTGTAAAGAAATCCTTCAAACTGATTTTTTTAATTTAGGGTATCAAGTTTCTACATTTCATTCTTCAGAGCAGAAAGGTTAACCAAATATTGCAGATAGGCTATTACAAAACATTTTCCTCCCTCCACAAGGATCATTTTTTGCACCATGCAGTTCACTGTGCAATGTTCTGTTGCGATGCAAACTATGGATTTCTGTGGCTATGGGGCCTCTAGTTGAGTGGGAGATCAAGAAAATTCTCTGATGATTTTGTCAAGCAGGATCTGTTTCTGCCAAAACAGAAATGGCCCCTACTCATACTCTTTCCTACAAATCAAAAAGCATATGGACTTTTAAACATACTTTTGTTATATAGTAAGTTACTTTTCTGCTAAATTCTGTTATTCTTTCCCCTTCGGTGATTATGTATCTCCGCTCACATCCTTCTACCCAGTGATCTCAGTTTATTCCAATTCAACTCCCATCCACAAGACGCTTAGCATTTACATGCCTCTTTTTCCACCCTGGTAGTAGGAACACATGATTGTAGAGAGGAAACTACAGGCTTTGGGCCACTGCCCAGAGCAATTTAACTTGTGGAGTCATCACATAGGGTAGATAAAGACAGCCGAGTGCATACAGTGGCTATGACTTCATACCTTTCAGTGTTAGCTGATACACCTTTGAACCGCACACAGAGCAGCGAAATGCCTTTGTGAATAACTGCTGACTGTTATTTCCAAAACATGCTTAGGTCCCATTAACACTCTCTAGACTCTTATTTTTTAAAACAAATTAAGCTGATTTTATCAGGGAAAGGAACACAAAACCTCTCAAACCACAACTTTTTCTGTACTCTTTAATTTAGAGTTTACTAAAGCCATTTTATCAAATGAAATTTTTTAAATAGACTTGTCAGCTGTTCATGCCAGAAATGACTCTAAAATTAATTTTCATAGTTGAATCGCACATTTCATAAGAAATTGGAAGTGATGGTAACAGTGCTACAAAACAGTGGGGTTTGCAAGTCTAATTTGACTATAAGATATATAAATTCATTTTCTCCACGTTCAAACCCCCCAGTGGAGTTTAAGTTCCACCAGCATAAATCAGTATTGCTCTATTGGTTTCATCAGAGCTACATTGGCTGACTCCCATTCAACTCAAATCTGAGAAAGTTTAGATAATTAGCTAATGTAAGTCACTTACGTCCTTGACAAGTTTTTTTCTAAACTGATGGACACCTTTCATTCCCGCTTCAGACTTCGGATATTATTGAAATGCACAAAATACCAGTGCAGTTGGATCATATGTTCAAGTCACATCCCTAATTGTTAGTTGCGTTTTATAGAGATGTATGATGCCTCGTCTACAGTATCCCCACCTTTATCTTGGTACCTACTTTACTTCCTAGATCATAAAAGATCATGAAAATCCTTCACTAAGAAAGAAAGGACATTGCATTTATTTTATAACTTGCAGCTTTGATGCAGACCTGGGAGACTCATTAGCAGAAATTAATTCGTAAGTTGTGGAAAGTTTTCTTGTCATTTCAGTCAGATTAGACAAGAGTCTAACATCAAAGTAGGGCTATGAATATGTATTTTTCCCAGAGTTCTGTAACTGTTTAGACTGAAAGGTCTCTCATACAAACTCCAGTCCGTAATTCAACTTGGTAGTGGTTTCTACTATTATACAGTACTTTTAGCATAAACACAAATGCTTTACTCCATTCAGTTTATTTTAAACTTTTTTTTAATGTGAAGCAGTTCCTTAGATTCTCTTTTTGTTTCTGATTAGTAAAATTAGACAATTATTTCTTGAATGAATTAATGAACACTATTTTTTTCTGATTTAAGAGCAATCAAATAAACTATCCAGGCTTTTCATGCATTAGATATAAGAGTCTTGAAAGTATCACCATCACTGTGGTTTGCAAAATCACATCAGGAAAGTACTGTTTATGGAATGAAAGTAAATGAAATTTTAGTAGAAACTAGTGAATTTTCTGTCTTGGATGGGTTTAGGTAATACATATTAGACAATTGTCAATGGAGGCACTGTGCTACACTGTTCTGTTCCTACAAACAGCAAGTAAAAACCTCCCATGTCGTGTCATACTTTTTGATGGATTTGTCCTTAAAAAAAGTAATAGGATCTGTAACTTTCCTAGGTGCTAATCCTAAGAACGTGAAGCAAGCATCCATTCCTCTCCTTGGCTTTGTGATGAGTTGTCAAAATCACGTACTTAAGTCCTTAGACAGAGAGGGCATGCAAAAGTGTACACATGCTTTGAAAACTCAGCCCAAGCCATTTTATTTTTGTCTCTTTGCCAAAGAATGCTAGCTATTTTTGAAGGCTATTTACAAGTCAGAGGAAGTTCCCACCAGATTAGAACTGTTTTAAGGAAAGTTAAAACCTGGGCCAAACTATTCCGCAGTACAGAATCTTTTTAATCTGCACATACAGTTCTTGCGTCTATAAAAGGAGCTATTTTTTGATAAGGAAACCAAATGCATTGAACCTGCATAGTAACATGTCTTTGTCAAAGGCTGTTGTTACAGTCCCTGTGGTTGGTAATGTAAACAAAGTGCTGTAGGTCTGTTTTGATGAAAGATTGGTCAAATAACTATCCTTTTGCTGGATAGCAGCAAATGCTTTGGAGAACAGTTGTAAAGATTCTGGTATCATTTTACTGTGACCTGAGAAATGAAATGAACTGGCTAAAAAAACAGTGAGTAAATTAAACCTGCATTTAGTTGTAGGCAAAATGTTATGTAGTGTAACTTCATTAATCTAACTATTAATCTAACTTTTTTGTTCTCTGGTATGTCTTCATCAGTGGTAAAGAAATAAAGTCTCTGTGATTCATAAAACAAGTTGAAAAAAA
>VXAK01004885.1:0-14088 GCA_013399435.1 Arenaria interpres
GATAATATTCTGTAATGTGTGTTGCCAGTCTTAGGCTGCTTATGTTAGTTGTGCACACACGTTAAAATTGTTAAACTTTGGGGGAATTACTGTGAAGGCAATTTAGGAGCTTGTAGCCTTGGTACAAATAGCAGATCATTTGTGTTCAAATGGAACTTACAGGATTGTTAAAGTTTGTATAAACTGTGGGAATCATCTTAAGTCAACATCAGGGTATGTTAATAAAAGGCATGCATTTGTTGCAAAAAAAAAGGATCAAGTCCCAGTATTTCTCTATTTTATTCAGAAAAATTAAGAACAAGAGGAAAAATATGTACATGGCTGCTGTCAGTTATGCAGATGTGGATTCTTTGTTGTGTATCTTGCTCTGTCAGTGCTACCTGTTAATGCATAATAAATGTTTACATTAGATCACAGTTATACACAGGTAGTGTTCACCTTCTTAAAGTCAGAATTTTCATGAATGCTACATTATGGCTAACTAACCAGGAATTAGTAAAATAAGAAATTTCAAAAATACTGGAACTGGAATGTATGGTAGCATTAGGTTTTGAATTTAGTTTTTTCAGTCTTGTTTGGATTTGTGTTTTCTCAGTGGAGGGGACATATTTATCTGCTTACATGCACATTTAATGCATGTGTACCTCTCTGAGATGTACGAAGATTTAAGTATTTTAACAGTGTTTTTATGAGTTTTTAAGACTATTTAAAAAAAAATGTAATTTTTTGGCATACTTATTTAAATAAAGGCTTTATACCATTGTACTTCCACAGATGAAAAATTAAACAGCAGGAGATACAAAATGAAAGAAGAAAAAAACATTTCTTAAAAATAGAATTAATTTTGTGTACTTTTAATCTGTAATTTATAAAAGAATATCCCCTAAAAGTTAATTTATATTAAATAATTGTAAATAGTTTGGGAAAAATTGATATTTCAATTACTTGTTTTCAGACTTTATGAGATTACTCTGTAAGCTCAACTGTTCAGAAGGTATTTTCTTTTAAGAGTAAGTTCAATAGCTTGAGAACTGTAGAACTCGATCTGTATGAATTAAGACAAAAAACCAAAATAGTAGATGACTTATTTTTTGACACTGTTTTTTTTGTCTAGATTTTAAGGAAATAATAATAAATATTTCCTTCATTGAAACTATAATCCCTTTGGGATTTTTTTTTCCCTTTTAAATTACGAAGAAACAAAAGGGAAAAATAATGATGTTATGTTTGCTTTCTATATTATCTCTTGGTTTTTCTCCACTGATCTAAATAAATTAATGTATTTCATTAATTTTTCACACTGCTTCACTTGCAAGCAAAGTCTGAATTGAAGATACCTTTGAAATTTCAAAGATCAGAAGGGGCTACAAGGAAGGTATTAATGTTTCTGTAGCTATTCATGCTTCTGAAGCTATTCAGCCAATTGATGATAAGGTGGTGAAAGTAATCTTGCATGAGATGAGCAGTGCAACATAAAAAATACTTTTTTTCCTTTCTAAATAGAAAACACATAGAGGAAATGTCGTGTCAAAACAGGCCAAGAATGTATGCAGACTAACATTTCTTCAATATCCACATTTTGTATTCATCATTAATCATAGAATGGTTAGAGTTGGAAGGGACCTTGAAGATCATGGAGTTCCAACCCCCCCTGCCATGGATACCCCCTACTAGACGAGGTTGCTCAAAGCCCCATCCAGCCTGGCCTTAAATACTTCCAGGGATGGGGCTTCCACAAATTCTCTAGACAACCTGTTCCAGTGCCTCACCACCCCCACAGTAAATTTCTTTCTAGTATGTAATCTAAATCTCCCCTTTTTCAGTTAAAAAGTCTTACCCCTCATCCTATAGCTACACTCCCTGACAAAGAGTCCCTCTCCAGCTCTCTTGTAGGCTCCCCTCAGATACTTGAAGGCAGCTATAAGGTCTACCCGGAGCCTTCTCTTCAGGCTGAACAACCTGAGCTCTCTCATTCTGTCTTCATAGGAGAGGTGCTCCAGCCCTCTGATCATTAAGTGTGCCTGAATTAGGTTTTGCTTACTGACTGACAGCGTTTGTCTATAGTAAGATCACGATCAGGTCTTGTGGTAGTATTCTGCTGCCACATCAGGTACATGGCTTTGCTTCAGGGTAAGCTAAAGATGTGTAGAGAGCACTTCAGAAGAAATAAATTAGCCATTCTGAGAATGGTAGGGCATTTACATAGGACATTTTAATCATAGCTCTTCAACCCTAATGCGTGTCTGATCCAAACCGTTTCCTGAACGCTAGAGCAAAACATCTAGGAATAATGTTGTCAGCTGCCTAACACTGGGATCAGTGACGTGGGAGCTTTGAGCGTGTTTCAGTACGGGCAGCGTTGCTGCAGCTGTGCTGTTTGGCTGTGGCACCGCTCATTGCGACATTGTGTACAGTACTTGGAACTTAAATTCAAAGTTCAAATCTTAGACGGAGTTCTTAGGAAGGATATTTGTTAATATGTCTTAAACTTAGTTATGTACATTTATCTTCTGCAGTGTAACTAGGTTTTTTCATTTATCCTCAGCATTTATTTGACCACTGAATATTTAGTCAACTGATGGCTTGCACGGATCTGTAAAACTAAATGCTTTACAATGCTGTTGGATAGCTTTTTGAAGACAGTAAATGATAGTTTGTGTAATACTAAGAAATTTTGGGGTGATGGTTTGTTTTTTTTTTTTTCCTTAATGAAGATCCTTAGCTACATTGCATTAGTTTAGGTATGAAGTGGAAAGCTGCTTCTTGACGCTAGATGGCCTTTGAAACCAGAACAGCACCTCTCTGGTTTGGCCATTGAAACCAGAGCAACATCTCTTGTTACAAGTGTGTATCCTAACAGTTGAGTTGCTGAACAGTGGTAATCTGTTATGTCTCTAAAAGACAAGAATCTTAGGATAACTACAATACATAAATGAATGATTGGATAATGAAAGATAATGTGCCAATATATGTAGGATTTTGAGCATATCGTTTGCATCTACTTATTCCTTCACAGGAGAAGTTTGATGGACTTGAAAAATCGAAAGAAAACATTCATCTAGCCAGATAAACTACACAGTATTATATTTTCCTTGTCATTGTATGGAATGTAAAGTGCCCCAGTGCCAAGCTGTAGGAGATACTCCACTAGCTAGCTACATCTGGCTCCTTGGCAGGGCCTTCATTTATAGAGTTGGCAGTACTGTGCTTATGTGGCCTGCATGCTGCTATTAGAAATCCTTCTGGTCTTTTTGTATTTTATTTTGACTTAGGTCGTTTTATTGTACTAGGCAATTTAACAGGTTAGCAGTTAAGACAGTTTAAAACTTTACTTTCTGCCTGTTTGCACACTTCTCATATGACCGCTGTGCAGTTGTTGGAAAGTTTCTTAATTTTGAAAGAGCAAGTCATCATTCCCTTTTAATTGAGACATCATGATTACATGTTTTGTGTTTTAATCATCTGCTATGTGTCGCATATGGGTGTTCCTTTCAGGCTCCCAAGTAAAAAGAAAATTGTGTTCGCCTGAAAAGCAGTATTTATGTAAAAATAAATATATTTATGCTGATTGAGAATACATGAAAGATTGGAAATGGTGAGGAAGTGATGAGAAGCTTCGGCTGCTAAAAGGAAGTTTCTGGAACAGGAGAATCTGACAAAATTGCTGGAAGTTAGTACTTTTGCCGAAGTATAGCTGCCTGTTTGCAAAAGTAATTAATAACAAGCCTTGGGCACTGGTGCAATTTTTTCTGGATTTCTAACATAGAAAGTGTAACAAGCAACTAAAACCCTTGCCCCGGGTCATGAGAAACACCGTAGTTATGTAATACTATAAATACTGGTAAATCAGCATTTGGGAAAAATCATAGCTAATGTATAGGAAATAAATACCATTTTATGCAGAAAAGTTCACTTAATCTTTGACTGTGAGGTTGCCTGTTCCTTCTTTTGGCTTGTCTGGTATTGACCGATAGATCGTGGTCTGTTCCTGTATTGGTATTTTTGTGTTTTAAAGTAATTACATGCGTGTGTGCCCTTCAGTTGGTTTGAAAAATAGTAAAGCTTCAAAAATTACCTAACATAAAAGTATAGATTTTGTTGTTTGAGTGGTTGGCTTTTTGGGTGCTTTGTTGTTATTGGTAGGTAAATTTAGGACAGTCCAAAACTGCTGCTAGTCTTAGTTGCTGTTTAAAAGACCCGTATACATTAACATTGTAGTTTGAAATGTAGTGTGTTTTTGTTCAGATTATCTCCTTCAACTAATATATAGAAAACCCTTTCAGTGAATGGGAAATTTTCATCTTTTTTTCAGGTGGTAGGATTTATTCTGTTGAGTTCTTATTTTGGTCTTACAAACTGTACTGAATTTTTACTGTATGATCAGGCAAGAAGCACGGGAATAGAGTATCAACAGAGGCCCTTTTTGCAAACAAAATGCTTAGCACTGTCTGAAGTGAAGAAGCAGAGGGCGTTAGCGAATGCCACGGAAGGCACGAACAGGGAGCTGCTGGCAGTCTGTCGGGAAGCTGAAGGGACAATCAGATGCAGGTTAGGGCATCGCAGTTGTTTAGCGCAGTGTTTGGCAAAATTGCAGCTTCTTTGGCAAGAGGATGTCCTGAAACAATGTCTAAGAGTAATGGTTTCTTGCACAAAATGTGATGACCTGTATTGCAATTGGTATGGAACAATACATTTTACTACTTCACTTCTATGATTAAAAACTCCGCAGAATTGTTAGTACTGCTGAGTTTTAAAAGTACCCTTTTAAAAAAAACTGTACTGTGTGCAGATTTTCCATTTACTTTTCTCCAAATGCTCTAATGATCTTTCTAGAGAAGTAAACTGGTATTTCAGTTCATTTCCCATAACTTATGAGTGAGTAGTAAACAACTTTCCATTTAATTTTGTTGTTTTGGACTATGCATAAGGCAGCAGGTAAAGCCTTCTAGTGTGACTGTCTTCCATCAGCATTTAGTACTTCTTCAAACACTTCAAACTTCTGTCAGCCTAGTTACACTATTGTGTTTTGGTTTGACTTAAAGCTTACTAGGATGGAAAAAAAAAAGCTTCAGGAGTTGAGAAATATAGCAAAGCCTGGTTTGGGAGAGAAATAGGCTTCAGCTGGAGGTTGGCTCAAACACTTGTTGGAAAAGCCATTGCAAAATCTAAAGAAATAGACTGTCACTAGTGATTTGAGGACAGTATAATATTCTTTCCAATCTAAATTTGTGACACAGATGAGAATCTCAATAAAACAAACATTTTGGAGACTTTATCAAAATTTAGGTAAAAATAATTTTAATGGGAAATGTTTATTTTTATTGTGAACTGCCAAACTTTCCTTGTTCTTATGAAGCGTGCACTGCAGAAATTTTCCAGGCTTCAATTTGGGAAGGTACTTAACTCCTGACCTTAATTTCAAATCTGCTGAAAATCAACAGGATTTTAGCATGAAATCATGGTGAGAATTAAGCTGTTTTAAGGGAAACAGATACTCAAATGCCACTGTGAACAGGGTCACGGTTTTGTAGACATTGTGCAAGCCAGCAGATAGAAGAGAACAAGCAAATAGTTCTTCCTGGTGTTTGCAACCAAAATGTGGGAAGATGGGGTTCATCAGATGATGTGCGAAATGGTTAGTCACTCTTGAACTTCATTTCAGGCTTTTCTAGAGCCAGTAGGACGAAGTTAACTGGTATTAATTATTAATTGTGGTTGCTGCTTGCTAATACCACAAGTTACTTGAAGTTTTATTAAGTCAGTCTGTGGAAAGCAGTTTCGCCCAACTGACAGATTTTTGGGAAATTTTCTTTTACTTTGATAAACTCATCACTACAAATGTAAATGTGTTTTGGCTGATTAAGCTAGATTTTCTTTTCTCTGACTTCTTAAAGAAGATAAGTGTGAGATGAACAGAAGACAAAGTTCCTTTATTTTAATTTATTTTTCTGTTAACTTTTTGTATAAGTATATAGTCTGTGCTAGGACACACATTTCCTTTCAGTTAAAACATACTGCTTATTTACTGAAGTGATAAATTGTCATATCACTGACCTGATCCCAGTAGTAGCAAATCTGAAACCAAAGAGTGTTGTGACCGTGGTAGTTGCATGCAAGAGAAATGGAGATACATTTCTTTCCTTTTAAGTCTCTTACTACAACTGGGGCGTTACTGGAACCCAAGCCTGAGATATTTTCCTAGGCAAAGCCTGCTAGAGCAGTCTTTTGCCACCCACAGTGTCTTCTGTTGGTGCAAGAGTTTTTGGGGCAGAGTAGTAAGCCAGACTGGTAATAAAAGTGTGCTTAAAATAGCTGCTTACCATTGTCTGTTAAAAATAACCCTGCAGAAGGAGTTTTTATTGGTTTTAAGGTTATGCTAATGTAGCTCAGGATTATCCTATTTATGTTTAATCCTATAACTATACAGTCTTTTGATATTTCTGAGAGAGATCTGATTATTCATGTGGTAGCTGTGTCATTGATATGTGGAAAAAACATGTGCTGTTAATTAATACTTCACTAAAGGTATTTCTCTGTCTTACAGATGCATCAAGCAGTCTTTTTATTTAATGAGGTTTTTCATAGAAATTTGTAATGGCGACCGTCGCAGACAGCTAAGTGTACTTATTTCCCCCTTACGAGGAGAAAAGTGAGAGATCTTTTAAATATCGTCTATGTGTTCTGTTCTTTGCTCTTTGTGTAAAGAGATTCTTTGTTTCCTTTTTGGAAACTCATTTATTCAGCTTATTTCTGGAAACACTGATAAGCAAATGAAACCGTCAGTGGACCAAATGGCGTAAAATATGACCTGTAGTGTATCTGATTTGTGTCATTATGAAAGATACTTTATTGTTGCTTTGCAAGTTGTCTCTTTCATCTTTGTTAGCTTGTAATGTCAGTGTGAGTTATTTTCAGACAGTATTTGCCATCTTGTGTTCCCTGTGAAAGCTGTGTCCGCGTTTTCCGAGAGAGGCTGGAGAGCAAGACAGTTATGTGCAATATTTGTTCCTCTCTCTGCATGGGAACAGTTTTGAAAATGTAAATATTTTTCTTCCAGTATAAGAGAGCAGAGAGAGAGTAACACTTCCCAAACGTACATCTTGCTCAACACTACGTGCCATAATGCAGCAATGACAGCTCTCACATCTCTGGTTAGACAAGGCTTCCAAGTCTTAACAGTAATAAAAAAAAAGGTGAAAAAAACCTGTTGTGAATATCAATTCCAGAGGCTAATCTTCTTCCTCTCCAATTTTTGTATCTTTCTTTTATATGGGCGAGAAATGGTAGGACTAGTAAATGCTGAATGCTCTGCTGGATGATTTGATTGTATTGAGAAGAGACTCTATTCTGAAATTGTTGGCAGTTAAACAGGACACAACAGCTGTGTACAGTGGCTATAATCTTCAGATAGTTCTTGACTAAATTATTTCTGTAGTGAATTATTTATGATCATGTTCTTGATTTTTAACATTATCAGCTAAAACCAATGATTCTTTTGCAATCCAAATCTTGGAAAGCTTGAAAGGGGACTACTGNAATCTTGGAAAGCTTGAAAGGGTACTACTGTAAGTTGGCTTAATATTTCTCAAGAAAAGAAGTGGTTGCAAGTGCACAAAGTAGGTCATTAATTTCTGAGAATTTTAGTTGATATATCCAGGATGTTCTCATCTAGGCAGCTCTCATCCAGAGGGATAAAAAACTTGGAAAATCGTTAAGGTTTTTTTTTTTTAAATATTCAGAAATAAATCTGTTGCTATTGTCAGTTGAAGATTTGGGGTGGGGAGTCTGCCCTCTTTGAAAGGGGGAGGAGGAGGATTACTTACGTAAAGGAGGATGGAGAACATGCATGGTAGTTCAACAATGAAAGTTGTGGGCACAACTGTGTTTGAAAGTGACTTCTTGATGGCTGTTCAAGGCAGTCTTTCTCATCAACTTCTGTTGCAGCTCTGATCAGTTGGGCTTTTGCCTGATCTACATGGTGGCTCTTCCTTTCTCTAATATGGAGCTTTTTTTCTGGAAACAAGGGAGAGGCTTCCTTAGAGGCTGAGAGAATTTGAAGCAGATGATGGCATACCCTAGCTTGTCAGAGAAGATTGATGAATTGTGACAAGAAGATCTATGGTAGAGGGTGAGGTAAATGTCATGCACATGCTTCACAATATTTTCAAGAAAGCAAGAAAGAAAAGTAATAGCTCTGGAAGCTGGTGGCATGGGGCTTGTGACAGAGAAAACGATTGTAGGAGAAGGAAACCATCATGGAGAATATGTAAGTTAAACTGAGTTGCCTCGTATTATATCTTACCAGCAAGCAAAATCCGGGATAGTTGAACACTTCATACTGTGTAGGCCCTTCAAGAGCAAGTTAGGAAGGGAAGGCCCACCTTTTCCATTTTCCTGTCAGAAACATATCCCATGTTTCCTCCCCTCCCCATATGTATCTGACAGGTGTCTTTAGGTAGACCACTCATGGCTTCTTCAGTATCAGGCCAATCTTTATGGTTTGCTAGAAAAGGCTGATTGTCTGCTCATGTTTTGTGAAGCAAGGGCATCCAGGTGATTGCTGCCTGTTAGATGCGAGTCTTATTGATAGCCTGGGGTAGTCAGTAGAGGCTAATGCACAGTGCAGAATTCTCTGGTTGTGCTGAAGGTGTAATACAGTAAAGCGACTGTAGTTATTTAATTTGGAGAAGTAACATTTCCAGTTTTCAGAAAGAAAAATAAGCTGCTCAGAACTTTTGGTTTTGAATGTAGTATTGCTTAGAGAGCAACACTGAGAAAACAGGAATTTCTGAAACTTGGAGAAAGATGTGTTTATGAGATGAAGGAACAGGAACAATTCACATTTTTTGCAAATATTGATTGGTATTTTAATTGCTTTGTCTTAATAAAATGATCTTATTTTCAAATTGTAAAATACTGATCATGTGTTTAAAATAAAAATTGCCACATCAGCAACTGGCTCAAATGCTGCCTTTAAAATAAGTGTGCTTTATATATATCTTTGAAATAGCTGAGTTTTTGAGTTTGTTCTTAAATCACTCCTTCACAGTTGAACTGTGCTAATTTTTAAAAAGCCTTTAAAGTTAATCTGTAGGAGTTGTTTGGTCTTTCTTGTCATGTTCTGTGCATATACAACTATAATATTAAGTTCATTGTTTTCTCATTTTATAATAGCATTTAAGTGAGAGTGTGACACTTATATTTGCTCAAATAGTTTATAATCTTGCGAGCACGCAGCTAAGTTATGCCTTAAAGCTATGTAACATTGTAAGGAATGGAAAGAGGGATTCATAGTGTGATTGGAGCGGTCACAGCACCGTTTTGCCGTATCTCTGCCTGACTGTAGATAACGCCGGTGGCTGTAGCCATCTGGTGGGTGTATTCCAGCTGCTTTAGTTGATGCCTGGCTACAGCAGTGGGTGTTGCTGTAGGAAAGAATCTGACCCACCGTTAACTGACACTGGCATAACTGCTCTGCCATTCTTCAGTAAATGCCATTCTTTAAGTGGCATTCTCTGTTGTGGAGAAGCAAGCTTTTTAGGGAGTGGTGGTTCCTCTTTCCTAGAATAAGTGATACATTTAGAAAAATAGACAAGAGCTTGGGTACATAATCCTTTTATCAGGTCTAAGAAAAAGCTGTGTTATATGTTGATTAGCATCAACAACAGAATTTCTCTCATCTTTGGTGTATCAGACCAGAGATACCTGTAGAAACTTGATCTTTCTTCTGCACGGTGCAGCTCAGCTGTTGATGTTGTACTTATTCACACATTTCTGTTAGTAGAAAGCCATTTGTGGTCATTTTAGTACTGACACTGTCATTTTAAATAAACATTTTATGATGTAATTTAAGGTATTTCTGTTCTCTGGTGCATCACTTGAGGTGAAAACCTACATGTGTAATTACGATCTACTCAGATGTAAGATAGCATGACTGGATGAGTCTCTGGCCATGGAAAGCAAAACATTAGGCTATATGATTTATCTTAAACTTGTTTTACATGTATGCATGTTGGCACTTTCTTAGTATAAACATTTGCTGAAGTCCTCTCTGTAACAGCTGGACTTTTTTCTGAGGTTAAATCAGTGAGTAGGATTCTGGCTTTTGTAAGGTGATCTTGTAATGGTGCTGGTCTCTTCTCACAGGTAATTAGCAATACATCAAGAGGGAATGGCTTCAAGCTGCGACAGGGTAGGTTTAGACTGGCCATTAGGAAAAAATTCTTCACAGGTCAGACACTGGAATAGCCTGCCCAGGGAGGTGGTTGAGTCACCATCCCTGAATGTGTTTGAGAGCCGTTTAGATATGGTGTTGGGGGATATGGTGTAGGGGAGAACTTTGTAGAGTGTGGTTGATGGTTGGGCTCGATGATCCCAAGGGTCTCTTCCAACCTGAATGATACTATGATTCTATCTCACAAGGCTCTATATCTCACTTAGAGCAAGTGGGATTATAATATTCTTAAATCTCCTACATGTGAAGGAGTCTTAGATTCAAACTGTCTAATTAAATCTGACATCAGTGCATCAATGGATGTAGTATCAGTATTCCTGGCTGTGCATTTAAAATTGAAAGAAAAACGTGTACATTGTGGTAACATCACTTTAAAGTCATTAGATTTCACTTGATCTTGGAGAGCACTTCATCTGAATTTCAGCATTTCCTCATATAAGCTAATCATCGGTTGTTTTTTTTAATGGCCATTTATTTTTTTATCATGTATGATGCGGGAATATCTCTGCCTGACAGATTACTATATAGCAAAAGGCAAGGAAATGAGTTACAAGAAGATACGATATAATTACTTTTAGGTAAGGCAAATTCTGAGCTTAAAAGAAGGTGCAGAGGAGTATATTTCACAGTGTCAGCCCTCTCCAAGCTTCTAAAGTATCTGATAGCATACATTGGGCTTTCAGCAGTCATAAAGTTGCATGAAAAATATGTCTTGAAACATCCTCACTTTCTTGTTATCTGTTTTAGTTGTTACTAATTCGGAATGTTTAATCACAACTGAATTTACTCATAGGAGTAGTTGAAATGACAACGCTAGCTTAGTAAATCTCTTATTTCATGTATAGGTCGCTACTGAGCAGTAAATACTAAACCATTGTGAACTGTTGCGCTTCATCTTATAATATACTTTCAGATTAAATTTCACTTGCCATTTTATTCCTCATTATGACGCTCTGGATTGCTGGTGTCTTCAGTGATCTAGTAGTATTTTTAACAGACCTTGCTATTTTTCTCTTTATGCCTTTTCTAGATTTCTTACAAGTCCAGACCTCTTTGAGTCTCCACAGAGAAATTTTGTTTAAAAAAATACCAAATTACACTGTTTTTCTGTTTAGTAATTCACAAGAGTTTGGGTTTTTTAAAACCCTGAAAGACTTAATTATATTAGTTTGTGGAGGTAGGGAGTGTGTTATCATAAGCTTTTCAGGAATCAAGGAGGTACAGTAATCCACGTACTTCTTAACACCTTCAAAGGCCTGTGACAGATTTGTAAGATCTAACTTGGTTTTGTAAGAATTCTATTTATGCTGCTGTTTTACTGTATTCTATCCAACTGTCTGCTGCTTCTGGTTTCCACTCCTTTTGTTGCACAGAAGTTGTAGTTTTCTGCTTCATAGCTCCTGGATTTCTGTCGGATCCTTTCTGAAGTACTGTCAGGCACCTGTTCCTTTGATACCAATGCTATTTTAGATGAAAGTTTATGCACTGCAGTTGGGCAGTTTCATAATTCAGAAGTTTCGGGTCTCTGTCATCTGGTTGCAGTGACTTGGTATTTGTTTTATCAGGATGGCTTTTTGTGCTGACACTTAAGTTAGAGACAGTTTCTCAAGTTTGCCCTTTGTTCAGAGAGGCTGTAGCATTGAGGTCTTTTAGGTCTTCCTTGGTCACTGCTTAATTCTTCCGTGTGTTCTTTGAATACCTGCTTGTTTTAATTAATATCAATTAAATATATTGGTACTTGGCATTGTCCCACCCCAGGTGCAGGATGCTTCACTTCGCCTTGTTGAACCTCATGAGGCTCACACAAGACTTACTTGTTGAGCTTGCCCAGGTCCCTCTGGGTGGCATCCCATCCCTTGGGTCTGTCAGTTGCACCACTCAGTTTGGTGTTTTCTGCAAACTTGCTGAGGGTGCAGTCAGTCCCACTGTCTATGTCATTGATGAAGACGGTAAGCAGTACTGGTCCCAGTGCAGACCCCTGAGGGATACCAGTTCTCCAAATCTCCATCTGGACATTGAGCTGTTGACCGCTACTGCCCTCTGGATGCAACTATCCAACCAATTCCTCATCCACCAAACAGTCCACCCATCAAATCCATTTGTCTCCAATTTAGAGAGAAGGCTGTTTGGGCGACCATGTCACAGGCCTTACAGAGGTCCAGATAGATGGCATCCATAACTCTTTCCTTGTCCACTGATGTAGTCACTTCAGCATAGGAGGCCACCACTAGGTTGATCAGGCAGGACTTGGCCTTGATGAAGCAGTGTTGGCTGTCTTGAATCCCCTTACTGTTCTCCGTGTGCCTTGGCATAGCTTCTAGGAGGATCTGTTCCATGATCTTCCCAGGCACGGAGGTGAAGATGATAGGTCAGTAGTTTCCAGGGGCCTCCTTTCTACCCTTCTTAAAAATGGGAGCAATGTTTCCCTTTTTCCAGTCAAAATAATGTAATCCAAGTAATCAACTGTAGGAAATAGCTAAGTTTGTCATCTGAACTTTTCATTTCATTCAGATCTAATTTATAATATTGTAGTATAACTACAGATACGATGAGACATATAAATACTGTTACATGTTCAGCATAATAAAATTGCTTAGGATTTGGTGAGATATGTAATCTAAATTCAAGACAAGTTGTAATACCCATCAAAGCAGCTCCTCATATAAAACACTGCGTTGTTATTTATTTTATATATTCTTACATGCTGCAATCAGTTTTTGTAACTGGACAGTGTTCTTGGATCTTTTTCAGGGTTCAGCTGATCCTTTGAACAGTGCATTCCACCTGACGTACAACATGGTATTGAACTTGCTTCGAGTAGAGGAAATTAACCCTGAATACATGTTAGAAAAGTCCTTCTATCAGTTCCAACATTACAGAACTATTCCAGAAATAGTAGAAAGTAAGTATATTACTGTATGTTGTACTCACAAGAGTCAGGATAAAAGATGCTGCCCTGTGAGACTGGGTAGTTACACTTCATTACGCTTGTAAGAGTTTATACCTGTGCAGCTCTTGTCTTCCCCGCCAGCAGTTGTCATACACCATTTGCTGTTGTTACAGTTTATAGTCTTTTAATAGTTATAGAGTAATTTCCTCATGTTCTTGGGATCTATATTAATATGCACTGTCAGTCTATCAAAAGAGCTTTCTTCTCCTAGGAAGACAGGAATGGTTGTCACGTTGCTAAACTGTTGGACAGGAAGAAGGAAAAACAATTTAAAAATTCATGCGGCTTGTTAGAGGTGCAGAGAAGAAAAGTCTTACTCCATTTTGTCATGCAAAACTTAGCTAAAAGAAACGTAGTTTTAGCATCTCATTACAAACTCTGAAAAGAACTCAGGTACACTGCATTCTGAGTTATATAGGAAAAAATGTTTAATGAAGTACAAAGCAAAATTCAGAGAGAACTGAGACATTATTTGCACTCCACTGAGTAAGTAAATTTTAAGCCATGATCTTTAAATAGTGTGTTCTCATGAGCCAAAGTCAGTTTCCAAAGATCCCAGCCAGTGTTTGAGAGTGAGGCCTCTTTCAAAACTTAACCCAGAAAAATCTTAAGAACACGAGAGGTAACCACTTCCTTTGCTGCTGATGAATGAGCAGTTCATCTGTTCAGTTGTTAATAGAATATTAAGAGTGATAGTGTGTGTGTAGCTTTGATAGATGTGCAGAGAGGGGGTTTTGATTTCCTTTGCAGAGTTTCTGTTAGTTTGCAGGTTCTGTATTTAAGACAGTAGTAGTCAAATGTAGTATGTATTTCCTGAGAACTTCCCTGTGCCAGTTGGCATGCCTAGATCTTCGTTCTGGCATTCCAACAGTGCTGTTTAAACAAAGAAGTGGAACTGGAGAAC
>VXAK01004894.1:2260-18511 GCA_013399435.1 Arenaria interpres
CAAATTTTGCATACCTCCTACATAAGTTACAAGAATTGGACTTTTCACAACAGTGGAACACATACCAAGTTAAAAATACATACCTTTATGAGATGCATTAATTCAGTAACAAGTCTTGCTTTTTGGGTATTTATTTCTTTGATCTTTATATTTGCCTGTTGAGATTCCTTCTCTAAGTCGATAGCATCTTGTTCCAGCTGTTTTAAACTATGGGAGGAATCAATATTTAATTAATCTTTATTAAAAATGAATTGTTCAAAAATACAAAAATCATTAAAATTGGTAATGTTAGATAGCAAGAACAGGAATTTGTATACCTAAACATTCCCAATCTATGCACATTAAACCTAAAAAAATCAAAAAACAACAACAAAAAAAATTAAAGAAATTCTGATTTTGGCCACTAAGGGCATCACTTAGCAACCATACTCCTTTACTTCTGTAAATTTCAGGATTAAAAATTTTTTAAAAAAACCCATCAATGTAAGGATGGCACTTTTCTTCTGCTGCTAGTTCCTTGCAACAATACAACACAGAAGAGTTCAGTAGGTCTGCTTAATTCTTATACATAAACTAATAAAAAAATTGGTGTCCTCAACTTAATGCAGAAAACCAGAATTTTCACTCATTTTAAACCTCAAACACAAGTAACTGTGAAGAACTTCATATGAAATAATCATGATGTTTAGTGAGCTGCACAGCATTTGGGGATCTTCAAAAACGGCCAAACAGGCCAAAAGGATGATCCAGGAAACTACCAACCAATCATTCTTGCTTTGATCCCTGGGAAGATTGTGCAGCAAGTCTCCTCAGAAAACCATTCTAGGGGCATAAGGGAGAAGGTGATAAGGAAGAATCAGCAAGAATTTACCAAGGGTACCTTCGGTACCCTTACCAGGGTACCTGATGAACCCAAATATAAAACGACTGGATGACAGGAGAAAAAGTGGTTACCATCTACCTCAATTTTAGCAAGGAGTTCCATTAGGTTATCTGATAAAAAGCTCACCTGCACACCCAAAAAGGAAAGACAATAGCAGGTTGGGGAAGGCCAAATACCACCCTACCCTGGCTACCCTGAGGTCCACCACAGGAGCCATTAGCCCATGAAATGTCCATCTCCACAAGCCCAGAGGAACACAGGGGCACCCTAGCAGGTGGGAATCCAAATCAAGGACTCAGAGGAAGCAACAGCCTGTCCTAGGGCAGTCTCAACACCATTGACCACACGTGAAACCCAACAAGTTAAGTCAACACCACAGCACACTCTGGACTGAGGGTGACATATTATGGGATGTAGCAGAAAAGTTTTTTCCAAGTGCACAGGACTTAGTATCGGATATTCAGGGGAGAAACCAAATATGGGGAAAAAAGAGGGATCTAGATGACTTGGACAGAAACACATGTGGGAAAACAGAGAGATACAGGGATAAAAGGGACTGTTACACATAAATAGCTGGCTAGTCAATATGCTTGTCCAGCCATGCCTAACTGGCACTTTCCCTTCTTATCCAGTTCCATTTTTCACTCTTTTCCTGGGTGAGGGACCCTCTATCCAGCATTCCTGTGTATATATGGGAGCGTAAGTGCAAGGAAATACACTTAGAGCAGTTAGAGCAGAGGGCTTGCTCGTCCATGGTGCCAGCAACTGGCGAGACCGGAGTGAGTAAACTTAAGTCACTGGAGTGGGCCCACAGGTCAGAGGCCTATGTGTTCATGGTGACAGCATCTGGCACAAGTGCAGGTGTGCAAGCGCGCATTTGATCCCTAAGGAAGATCAAGTCGGACTAGCTGGCAAGTAGGTGAAGTGGCCTGGGAGACAAGGAGGTATGTGTGTCAGTAAGGGTGAGACCACAGGAAGAGATGGCTATTGGAGGGCCCAGGGGAGTCCAGCCTAGTTGCCAGCGACTGAAGTTTGCTGTCTCTAGGGTTGAGACCTGGTGACGTGTGTATGTATTTAAGGGTAAGCTGACAGGTGTACTGGCTATTGGGAGGGACTAGGCAAGTCATGGCTACGTCTGCACGTTTGTATGCCTGCGTGTCTCTGAGGGCTACTGGGAAACCAGGGAGGCCCAGCCAGTTCTGTATGCGTGAGTACATGAGTGTGCAAGGCAGCCTGTACAGGCAACACAAGCAGGTCTGCAGCCTCAGGGGTTTGCATGTCCAGGTACCAGCAACTGGGGAGACTGACCACAGGGACAGCTACTGTGCCGACTTGAAGTGTCTGGACCCAGCTGCTGATGATCCACATTGCCCGTATGTACGCGCAGGAGTCTCGCTAAGGGAGCCCTGTCCTGTGCAGACAGAGTAGGAAAATTATGAGGTGTTGTGCTTGCCCAGTTGCTCTGTGTGTCTGTCTGTCCTGTGCCACTGACGCTGTGTGTAAATATGTACATACGTGCTGTTTAGATGTGCTCTGTGTGAATGTGTCTTCTGCAGAGACGGACTCGGTCTCACTAGTGGTTGCACCTGGGAGCATTAAGGTGCATCAGCCTCACCTTCCTCTCAGGCTGCTGGATCCAGACTCATTCCCCTAACTTTTTCCAATGCTGTTTTCCACAATATTGTTGTACTCAAGTTGAAAGACTACAGTTTGGATGGATGGAAGCCCAGAAGAGTCAAAAAAATAATAAAAAGGTGTCCGGATGGTCAGGCTTTGAGGGTCATGGTTAGTCTGTTGTATTCTGCCTGGAGGCCCGTATAAAGCTGGGTACCACAGGATTAAGAACTGGGACCTGTCCACTTTAACATCCCTGTAAGTGACACAGAGGAGCCACCAGATGACACTAAACTGGGGGAAGCAATAGGCCTGCTGTTCAGAGGGGTCTGCTGAGTCCGGAGGAAGGGGCTGACAGAATGCTCACGAGACTCAGCAAGAACAAATGCCCAGTCCTGCCCCTGTGAACGAAGTGGGTCCGGAATTGATACAGGCTCAGGACAGAGCGGCTGGGGAGCTCTGCAGAAAAGGACTTGAGGTACTGGGGGACAACGAGATGAGCATAAGTGAGCAGTGCACCCTGGCAGCAACAAGGTCCTCCAGCATCCTTTGGTTGTATGAATGGAAGCACCCGCAGGAGGAAAGTGACTTTTCCTCTCTGTTCAGTACTGCACCCAGTTTTGTCCCCTGTCCCAAACGTCAACAAACTGGAGCAAACTTGGGAAGCAGCAAAGATGACTAGGGCCTACAGCACAGGCCCTGTAAGGACAGGATGAGGGTGCTCAGCTTGTTCACCCTAGACAAGAGACAGCTTTGGGGCACCTAATAGCAACCCCCAACTATTCTTCCTACAAGCAGGCCACTGACAGGACAGAACCAGGCTCCTATGAAAGGTACATAATAGACAGACGACAAACAGTGGACACAAGTTGAAACAAAGAGATCTGGACTGGATGTCAGGAGAAACTTTTTGCCCATAAAGACAGTCAACTAATGGAACAGGATATCCAAACTGGTTGTGCAATATCTGGGGAGACTTTCAAGGTGCAGCGGGATACAGCTCTGAAAACCTGATCTTAATTCAGGTGTTAACATTGCTTTGAGAACACAGATGGACTACGGATTACATTAAGTCCCTCCCAACTGAAGTGATTCTGTCATTGTATATTACTTTCAAAATTATATCCAGCTTAATTCAGATAATCATATAAATTAGAAACATGAACATTTGAATAGTTAGTCACTGCAAGGATTATTTAAGTAATTTCTAGATCTACAGAAAGACATCCACAGTACACAAGAAAACTGTCTGTAATTGTGTCAGGATTCTTACCCCTATTCAAAATTAAAAGTGTAATTTTTTTCGAAGGGAATGATTTAACCAATATTTGTTTAGGTAAAGGGTTCACCTCCTGCCTTCAAATTGTATTCTGGCACAACCACCAACTTTCAGAAAATGGAAAGTAGTGTGGTATAACATCATATGGGAGTATTTGAGGGTACAAGGTCTGCTGGGACTGTGTTACAGGAGGGGAGGGAGGGAAGCCTGGGGCAATCTCATCTACACTGCCTTCTGGGAGCAGTAGCTTAAGTGAAATACCTCTTGAGCTATGACCAGGGTTTCCCTTATGACAAAGCAGTAACAGAAGAACTAATTGCAGAGGCCCACAAAAGCAGGTATACATTAAGAGAAATACTGTGGTCAACCAGGATCCAACTCAATCCCTGACATGCCTCCTTAGTACCATTTTTGTACATTATGGTATTACTAGATATGTGCTACCAAGACAGAAGACTATAGTAATATTGAGTGAATGAGTGCAATGATCTCTCACTGGAATCCTATGATTTCACTACAGGAAACCATTTGGAAAATTGTTACATGGTTTCTCAAAGCTGTTTTAATCTCCATTTCTAAACACCTTCTTTGTCTCATCACCTGTATCTGATGCTTAACAACTGGTTACTTTGCAAAGGTAAAAGCACACTGCAGTAAGAGGAAGCCAAACTACCTTTGTTATTAAAATTGCTCATGTTTCTTAGATAATGTGGTTTGTTTCCTACCTATCATACTTCACACCAATTTTTGATTCCAACTGTCTTCTCCTGTTTCCTCTCTCTACAAGCTCCTTCTTCTGTTGCCTGAGCTCGTTGTCTCTGTGTTCCAGATATTTCTGTCTCTCAAACAATGTAGTCAAACGCATATCCAATGACTTTAACGTGTTATTGATGTCCTGAAATAAAAGAACACACACCACTAGCATTCTTACTACAAACATGCCACACTAACACGTGCAAGTAGGGTATGCTTATTGGACGATAAAATGGCAGAGAAATAAAGTCCTACCTGTAGCTGGTTTTCCAACTGTCTTCTTTCATCTGTGTCCACTGAACTACTGAGAAACTGTGCCGCCTTCAGGGACGTGTTAGTAGAGAGGACTAGGTTTGTATAAGCAGATACTTTAACAACGTATCTTTCATCTGCTGTGTATATTTGCCTAAGTTTGGTTTCTTGTATGACCTAAAAAACATACAAAAATATTAGTCTGACAAAACCATTACGTAAGGCAATGCTTTTCAAAACAAGGAATAAACTAGCTAAAACCCACAGTAAAAAAGTTCAGTTTATGAAAGACTCCGATTTGTTAACCAGCCCTTCCAAAAAGATGATGTTAAGTTTAACGTGTCATAATACTTGTAATTGAGACTGGTCAGAAAAGTACTGTGATCAGTACTTTGGTCTACTGACCACTACTGTGGTCAGTAAAGATACTGTTAAACAGACCATGCGTCTGATTATTCTGATATTGCAAATAGACACTGAAAAGACCTGTTAATATTTGTACTGTATCATGAACAGGCAGTACAAACATTAACAGGTCTAAAGGAACCGGCTAGACAATCACACTCACAGACTCGTGGTCAACGGCTCAATGTCCAAGTGGTGACCAGTGACAAGTGGTGTTCCTCAAGGGTTGGTACTGGGACTAGTGCTGTTCAACATCTAAGTCAGTGACATGGACAGTGGGATTGAGTTCACCTTCAGCAAGTTTGCCAATGACACCAACCTGTGTGGTGTGGTTGACACGCTGGAGGGGAGGGATGCCATCCAGAGGGACCTGGACGGGCTTGATAGGTGAGCCTGTGTGAACCTCATGAAGTTCAACCAAGCCAAGTGCAAGCTCCTGCACCTGGGTCAAAGCAATCCCAAGCACAGACACAGGCTGGGTAGAGAATGGATTGACAGCAGCCCTGAGGAGAAGGACTTGAGTGTGTTGGTGGATGAGAAACTAAACATGAACAGGCAATGTGCACTTGCAGCC
Organism: Arenaria interpres; assembly: GCA_013399435.1. Classification (NCBI taxonomy): domain Eukaryota; kingdom Metazoa; phylum Chordata; class Aves; order Charadriiformes; family Scolopacidae; genus Arenaria; species Arenaria interpres. The sequence continues at coordinate 8,021 of VXAK01004894.1, forward strand.
CAGCTGTATCCTGGGGCTGCATGAAAAGAAGTGTGGCCAGAAGTTCCAGGCAGGTGATTCGCTCCCTCTACTCCTCTGGTGAGACTCCTCCTGGAGTACTGCATCCAGCTTTGGACACCTCAGCACAAGAAGGACATGGACCTCTTGGAGCAAGTCCAGAGGAGGGCCATGAAGATGATGAGGGCTGCAGCACCTCTCCTACAAAGACAGGCTGAGACAGCTGGGATTGTTCAGCCTGGAGAAGTGAAGGCTCCAAGGAGACCTTACAGCAGCCTTCCAGTACCTAAAGGGGGCCTACAGGAGAGAAAAGGAGGGACTCTTTATGAGGGAGTGTGGTGATAGAACGAGGGGTAACAGTTTTAAACTGAAAGAGAGGAAATTTAGATTAGACATTAGGAAGAAATTCTTTACTATGAGGGTGGTGAGACACAGGAACAGGTTGCCTAGGGGAGTTGTGGAGGCCCCATCCCTGGAAGTGTTCAAGACCAGGCTGGATGGGGCTTTGAGCAACCTGGTCTAGTGGGAGGTGTCCCTGCCCATGGGGGTTGAAACTTGATAATCCTTAAGGTCCCTTCCAACCTCAGCCATTGCACGATTTTATGTTCAAGAGTTCCCTGTCTGTACAAGCTAGACAACAGATGTCCAGCACAGAGGAGCGAATTAGCATTTAAGTTGAAAACTATCTTGCGGGTTTATATACCGTTTCCCACATCAATTCCAAGCAAAGCTATGCAACTGTACTTTCTGAAGTACAGAAACTGAACATTTTAATGTATTAAAAAAAAAGTAGCTTGTAATCATTGCGACAGGTCAGCATTGTCATGTACTAATAAATGTTTGATCAAAATTTTGCCCAGAATATCTTAGGCACTTGAAGTAGAAGTTACTATAATAAACCAACTTCATTTAACTGACCTGGAACAGCATTCAGGTGAAAGATGTATTTCACTTTCTGTGAAGTACTGCATTAGACTGACTGGATCTGTTAAAATGTCTTGCAATATGTTTGTGTACAGTGAGCTGTTCTCACTTCTAAAGACCAATTAGAAGGCCAAAGCAATTTTTTGCTTTCTCCACATTAACTTCCTAAAGAATTTCTGAAATAGAACTCTAGACTACTGGTGTGTTTGTGCTATCAAGACACCTCACCCTTTCAATCATGTTTCTGGTCTTCTCTGTTCCCACAGCGACATCATGAACACGGTACTGGGAGCAAAGATAACTCATTACAGGATGAGGAGCATCAAATAACTCTCGCAAGTATGAGAAAAATCCATATCGGCTGAAGAGGAGAAAAAAAAGCATGCATCAGAAATAAAATTTGGTAGGTAAGCAAGCTGAAGTTACTGAAGGGTCACAAAGAAGTCTTGCTAACCCAGAACTGAACTGCTGAAAATCTGACTTGCATAGAAAATTCAAATATATAGCAACAACACCAAAACACTGTATTTAAAACCATTCCCCATTGATGTAATCTGACACATACTGTAATTCTTCAATAGGTCTCGAAGGTAAGTTTTCAGCACATGATTCAGCAGGTGCACATACAGCATTCACTTTTAGTTTCTGATGATCACGCATCTAAAAATAGATTACATTATATTTTTTGGTAAAAAAGAGCAGAAAAATTCACTATATGCAATTCAAGTATTTGTTCTTGGTTCACAGAATGGGATTTATTTTAACTGACAACCTCTGGAAGAACCCACAAAAATCCACTCTGGCTCAGGCATGACTAAGTTCTCTAAAAGCCAAGCTCAGTTGATGTCTCTCCATGAAAATACCATGCATTAGAGAAAACAAAAGCAACCAAAGAAATCCAGAGCCAGGTTCTCAACCAAAACAGCCAAGCTGGATGTAATAAGGAAGCCCCCTCTTTCAGGCTGTATGGCCATTTTGCACACATCATGGCAGAACACTGGCTACAGAGGCTCTGAAAAGCTGATCCCCACAGGTCAGAAAAGATTGAGGATACAAATGAAAGCCCAGTTCAGCTGTTAAAAGAAACCTTTGACTGGGTTCTACAACCATAGAGGCAGACAAGCTCATAGAACCTCAGATATCACCAGTACTGTTCACATATATAGGAATTACTAGCTTCTGTAAAGGGCAGAAAAGGTCTTAAAAAAATTCAGGACATTTGATCACACTATTATCACACTATTCTGTGGACAGTAGTTGGGAAGTATTATGACAGTTAGTGCTGTATCTTGTGGCTTTTTTCTCCTGCGTCATCTCTCTGGTTCTCAGAGGGAGCAATCTCCTTATCGCTCCAGGAAACAACGGTATCAAGAAAATATAAGCTTGATTTGCTGCTTGGATCACTGTGTTCTCACAAAAGATGTCCTCTCGCCTCTACAGTCAGGAGGCACTGGAAATGCTTTCTCCTAAATTTGAAGCTTCCTGCTCTTGTCATTCTGTTGTACATAGTATTTTCTTCTCAGTGACTATTGTCTTGTCAAGGAAGACAAAAGTTATTTCTAAAAAGAACTATTTTCTTAATATTCCTGCATCCTTCCACTTGGTTCAGGCTTTAAAAAAAAAACCAATCTTACCCCAGAAGAAAACCTTAATCCAGAAGAAAACCTTTGAATACTTTCTATCAGCTATTGTGCAGACCTTGCCAATCAAAACTTATTAAATATAGATCTACCTGGTAGACTCCAAAGTTTAGGGCTCCTAAATCAGTATTTAATCCATTTTTAAAACTGGTGCCTACTTGCCTCCACAAGAAACATTTCCATATCTTCTTGACTCTCAAAAACGAAAGCCCTCATGTCATTGGCCGAAATGTGATTTTCAACATACTTAGCATGTCTATTGTCTTTCATATTGATCTGTTAAAGAAAGGTAATAAGAAAGTGATTTAATACAACTGGACTTAACACCTCCCCCAACATATTTTAAGCAGTCAGATGATATCCAAGCCTACACTTAATGAAAACAAAGACGTTTACATGTCTCTAAAGACACATTCCCTGTCTTTTTGCAACCAACTCTCTTGGGAGGAAATCTACAGTAATTCATATTATCTTAGTTTTCATGCTTAGTTTTTTAACCATCCCTATCCTTTCCCAGCATCCACTGTCTTCACCATACCACCTCTCCCTCTTCTGCTCCACCCTAACCTTACGATTGCAACCACCACCATCTCGTGTCTAGTGGCCCTGATCCAGTACTACTGAAGGTATCTCACTATTCAGAAACAATTAAACTAAGGAATCAAAACCAAAAAATGCCACACTCCACAAATTATTCATGTGCAGTTCTCTTTGATTTGGACACAGTAAACATCACCAAATAAAAATACAGAACTGTGAATCCCTAGAAAGACAGATTGATTGCGTTCTCTTTGAATACTTAAAAAATATAATTAAAAAATACACTTGTAACATGAGTGAAGCTTTTCATACCTGAATGAAAAGTTAAGAAAGTAGCATACAAAGCCAAAATTACACAGCACTACACTATTCAATAACCTCAAGTTAGCTAAAGGCTGGGTGCACTTACTAGCAATTTGAAAGCCAGAATTCCTTAAGTACATGACACTAAGTCACGTAATATCAAAGAAAACAAATTCAGACATTAGTGGATATTACAGACATTAATGAGGTGTTAAAGTAAAAGCAAAGGTATCATATCAAGGCATTTGTAAAATTAACTTGAAGTGGTCTTTCAGGAAGAATTGGAATTTCTGATAACAACAGGAAATACTTGGTATTTTATATGAAACAGAAGTAATTTTGAATAGTTCTCGTGCATGCACAAAGCATAAGAATTGGTGTGCAAATATTCAACATTCAGTTGTTGAATTGTAGCATTATACCGTCAAAATAAGCTTTGCAATTCTGAAGAGGAAGAGGAGGAATGCTCTAGAGTTCTCCATCCTCTGTACATTATATGGAGCACATATGGCACGTGGCTGGGATAAGGGTGAAAGAAAGAACTAGAAAACCAATAGTCTTTTTGAATATTTAGTCCTACTATTCCTAGCTAATACAGTGCCTGTCAAAACAAAACACAAAACAAAACTAGGGATAGATGAGGTGTTTGTGTCTGTAGCTGGCTGTTCAAAGCAAACCAAAAAACCACATGGGGCTCATGACATATTGTCACTGCTGCTGAGCGGGCTGCGCTGTAAGGGGAGGTATTCAATTGTAACTACCACTGATTTTTTTTAAGCAGCAAATAAGACCTACTTCAGTCTAAATAACTGGATGTGCCTTAGAGGAAATCTGCAATGAGGTCCTTAATAAAGGACTGATTCTTGAGGAGGGAAGGGGAAGGAAAACCCCCCATCCTACTCAATGCTGAGTATTACTACATTGCCTAAAGAATTAAAATTACAAATAGTTCACCACACTAACATAGCCTGCATTTAATTGTAAATTTCAAGATGTGTTTTGAAAATCTTAAAAGTCATTCTTGAAGTATTGCAAGGTGTAAATAAACTAAACATTAACTGGTTAGAGTGATATACAAGTAAATTTTCTTACTTCAAGCATCATAGGTTCACAAACTTCTTTTTTAAACTTGTCTTTGTTTTTTCTTAGCCACATAAGAGCAGAGTGTGTGTCTCGGAATCTCCCTTTAAGATTCTCTTCCTTCATATTCATTATATTATTAAGTTGTCCAAGACGATCAATTATTCCTGCAATTTAAGGCAGTTTCTTAAACAAAGTCCGTAGCAAGTGCACATTATAACTAGCGCTTCCCATTATTTATTGACTATGCTACTCCAGCAATAAAGTTCTTAGAAGATTATAAGAATTAAGAGCTTTTATTCCCATAATCAAGATGCTGCTTGTTCTAAAAAAAACTTAAGAACTATTAAAGCTCAAAATCTAAAATAAAACAAACTTACCCAAAGTATAACAAAATGTGGTAAAATGTGGTAGCACAGTAAAAACATAGGAATTTAGTCCTAAAAACACCCTTCTTCAAAAGTTATTCTACCTTTGTATTTAAAACCAAAAACATGCCAACAGAAAGAGGCAGCGGGACTAGCAACATGTAATCTCTGAGTGTTACTTCATGCTTGCGGAAAAACAAATATGTGACAATGGACTGTGTCCAAAAGCATATGCTACTCAGGAGAAACAGAGATTGAGTACTTTCTGTGCTTCTCAAGGTAAAATACGGAGTGTCTCCTTCCCTAGATCACTTGGTCTCTCCATACCTCAGTTTCTTCTTGGATTCTCTGACAAGTTAAGTGCCAGACAGATAGGTACGTGCAAATGTACTATGTTCAACGAGGAATATATAAAACAAACCCTACATGCCAAGTTACAATTTTTCGATTTTGTTTCTTAGCAAGAACTAATTGTAAATCCTAGGCTCGTATAAAGGACTTTACTATAATTAAGGTTAGCTCAAGTTCATCTAGACAGGACAATCACTAGCTAATATACTGCCAAAGAGATAATTTTAAACACTGCATCTTCAAAGCAAACTGCTTTTGCTTCAGGTTTGGTTTTTTGTATCCTGCTAGCATTCATTTAATAACAGGAAAAAAACTAGACTGCCAAAGTAGTCACCTTACCTAGAGATCAGAGGAAACTAATTTATTTTAAGGATAGTTTTAAGGTCAATTGCCACTTTTGAATCTTCTTGTTCTTTCTATTTTGCAAGCAGTTTCTGTTGCTTTTAATAAAGCGGATAACAGACAAGAACACTGCTATATATGTAAGATACAGCTATGAGGCTTGAGGTAAACGTGTCAAGTTATTTCACTACAGCAGAACAAATAGATTCTGTATAAACAGTCATTAAAAAAAAGGAAAAGAAAATAAAATCAAGAAACAAAACCCCAAGTAACTTACTTTTCTTTTCCCTCTCTTGGTTTATTTTCTCTGCTCTTATATCACTGATATCACCATCAATATTTGCCCTTTCTTCTTGTAGTTTTTTCAGCTCATTATTAATGGCGTCAGTTTGTGGCTGAAGATTCTCAGAGACTGCCACCGTATTGAGCTCATTCTTCCAGTCTTCTATCAACTTGTAAGTGTTGTGTATTTTCCTCTGTCTGTCCATTTCTTCATCTTTTTTCATTCTCAAAGCCTGATGAATTTCTTCAATCTAAGAATTTTGAGTATTTCCAACATTAGAGGAGTTTAGTACATGAAACCTGTAACAAATAACTAGGGTATCTGTGCAACTGGTATTAAATGGTGATGTAACCATGCACTAAACCCATAGGAGCCTGTTATAGTTCCAATAGACCTATAAGAGTTAAAGAACTGACAAGATTTTTTTAAGATTTAGGAACAAAAGCAAAAATTCAGTAAGACTTGAACTCAATTTTTGAAGTTACTTTAGTTTCACTGAAGCAGAAGCTTAAAGCTTAAGATCTTCCTTAGCACATTTGAAAGTTAGCCTAAAATTACATAAAACCTATAGCACAAACTCAATATGCAACACTGACTCTGCACCCTTATACATTTAATTTATAAATTTCTTGACCAAGCACTTAGATGAAGTTCTGTTTTACAACATATCTTTGTGTTTCTTTTTAAAAAATGCTGGACTTACATACTCAACAGAAGCAAGAACTTCCGCCTCTCTCATACATTATTTGTAGGCATGTTTACTGCAGAGTTCATTACTGTACCATAGAGGCTGTAGCTTTTCAAGGAAAGCCTGTAATATTTAGTAATACATAGTATGTATACACACACTCTCTATTCCTGTTTGTTGTATTAAGGTAACTGATTTTACATAGCATACACCTGACCCTTAGTGACTAGCAGGCGTTGCAGAGACTGGAGGGAGCGAAGTGTGGAAGCGCTTGCAGCCTCTTCAGAGAAATTTACCTCTCTACTAACAGAAGAGCAGGCAACCCCCCCTATATCTGTGTTTTACTGCAGAATTTAAGAAGTATCATTCCGTCTGAATACAGCATATGCTGTATCTAGTACTGAATAAATACATTAGCAAAGAAACACCAATAAAGTCACAAATATCAAGACTCACTTGTTTATCTTTCATCTCCAAAGCATCTTGCTTCTGTTTACATTTTTGAGAAGTGTCTTTGATTTCAGTAGCCTGCATAAAGTAAGATATTTAAATTAGGTAGTCACAAGTTCAGTTAGTTATATTTATAAAAAGCAGACATATTTTAAAGAACACTCTATATATGCATAACTAAGTATTTATTCAACATTTTATTACTGACCAAGTCATATTCATCAGATTCTTATTATTCTTACTTGTACCTGTAACACATATTTTCAGCAATTTGTGAAGAACTGCAAAAATGGCAGACAAACTGTTCACAGCCATTCAGCTATAGATCTGCAAATTCAGGCATGACAGATAGAGGAAGTCTCCTAACCTAATCTGAAATTAAAATAACTCCATCCTCAATTTCAATAAAAATGTTACATTCAGATCCTTACACTTACAAAATGTTCTTGCCTCTTTTCTCAAACTAAAGCTTATAGAAGAAGCTGAAGAAAGCTTATATTTGAAGCAAGAAAAGCCTAAATTCCAACACACAGGACAGCCAAAACAGAATTTGTCAAAGCCACTCCTCCTCTGAAGTGCATTGTGCTAAAGCTATATCCTACTCAACTGAGCTTGACAACTTGTTGGCTCATGTGTAGGCATGTCTCTTTCTCTATCCCTCTCAGCTTCTACAGGAGCTGTAGAATAATATAGGCTGGAAGGGACCTCTGAGCATCATGCGGTCCAATCCCCTTCTCAGTGCAGGTCTTATTAGGTCCACTTGACCAGACACTTGTACAGCTGAGTCCCGAGCACAGTGAAAGCGTACTATGCTTTCTCTACAAACTTAATTCCTCTTCCCCTGAACCCTCAAGACTGCAAACAGTGCAAACAGAATACTGGAAGGAGGATGGAAGGACTGTAAGTTTATTCCAGTGCAGACATGGAAACAAACAAGCACAGCGCTCCTGCTGGAAGAAATGTCTTCCTACAAACAGAGTCACACTGAAAATGCTGACATATCAAGAATGGAGAAAATAAAATTAGGCAGAATCTTTTCCCTCCCACAACCTGAAACACACACAAAAATTTAAAACTCTGACTCTACAACTCTTTATATGAAGGCAACATAGAATAATACATCATGGTCTTGCAGTCGACTGTAATGCATTACTGATTCCATGATGCTCTCTCCAAAGACCTCAGGCAGGGACTCTGAAGAGAAAGCTCTCTCCCAGGAAATTGACACAAAATATTCACAAAACAATTCTGAAGGTTCTCAAAATCAGGACACTAGTAAGAAACTGGAATTCAATTTATATAAACACCTACCTTGCAGAACAGATAATTGTCTTGCAGAACTGTAATTGTCTTTAAGGTTTTCATGGTACAACCAGACCACACTTACTCATACTGTCAAATACTGCTAGAAAAATTGTGTTGGATAGTCCACTCTGTTCAAATGACTTCCAAGAGCCTAAAGCACAAACTTTTCTAAGCTTCTCTCACACAATTTGATCAACCTCTTCCTACAAAAAGGGTCAATTTTTTTCCCCCTAGGATCTACACATCCTACACACCCAAAGCACAAACCCTTTACTAAGAATTCTTAGTCTAATCAAATCCTTAAAAGGGTTTTAACATAGAGAGACAAGAGAAATAGTCATGCAGTGTCTCGATACATTAATTTCTTCCCAGATTTAGTGCCACCTTTACTTTCAGTCCAGATCCTTCCAGGCAAAATCTGTAATGCCATGCCTGGCTTTTTGCCAACAAAGTGCAAACAAGACATAATACATAGTTTATCTCTGCTCTCACATATATATCCTCAAGCCAACAGCAAGATCTCAAGAAGTAGTCAGGATTATGGTTATTTGATAATGGATATAAGCCTGGACCAAAGGGCCTGAAGACAATTATGTTCCCTACAGGTCTATGTGCCTAAGACAAAGAGGACTTAAAATGCTAAACTGCTTTCCCTTAATGCCAAATTGAAATTTGGCTTGAAAAAAACCAACTTTGGGGCCAAAAATAAAGTTATACTGTTTTTATAACAGCATCATCCATTAATCAACTCCTGCCATCTTACAGCATAATTATCTGTGAAACACTCATCACATTCTTGCATCTTTAAAGATAAAATTCTAACTTAAAATAAATTCAAGCAGCATCTATAAAAAAGGGAAAAACTAATGAAGAATGAGTAATTTAAGCAATTCTAAGGTAAGGTACTTAAACGCCTTAAGGTTTTGCCTTAGGTCAAAACTATTTCCTGACAGTGTAAGCAGCATTGATTCTCCTTTAAAAGAACTTCATCGTCACAGCCCAACTAAGGAAATATGTGGGACGGAAACACATTTCAGTACCCAAAATGAGCTACTGTTAAAAAAAAGTTCAAAAAGTAGCAGTACACCTCTAACACCTTGTTGATTTCTCTGATGTCATACAGATTTTTCATGCCATAACCAGGTATACAATGTATTTCCCTAAGACTTTTTCCATTATGTTGGACTCTACTGGGGATTCTTAAAGATGAAATACTTATCATTCAAATTAGACTTGGATATAACATTTAATATTAGAACAAAACTCAAGCTTAGAAATGTCTCATTATTATATTGTACAGCATAGTATCAGCTATACATGACAATCAAAATAATGATAAGTAGTCTCTGGAAAGTAGTATTAGAATATCTCAGTAAGTCTTCTACAAGTTATTTATTTCAAATATAGCATCTTTCCTTTTTCCCATCTTTTTGGCTTCTGGAATACTGTAGAAGAAAATACACCCAACTCATTCTGTGGGCCCAAATTAAACACCACTTCAGTTAACCTTGTGAATCTTTAATATGTGAAAGCTGTATTCTGCAAGTTTAGACTGAGCAGAAAAATACGTTGATTCAAGAGTGTAAGTCAGTCAGCTAGTACATGCCCCCAAGTTATTCTTTCACAGCTCAGTAGCAAATAGCCTATGCTGAGCACGCTCCCTGCAAGTTAAAACTAAAATGCTGGTTTGTCCTAGGTTTCTCATACAGACTATAAATCATACCAAAATAGGGTAACTTTTATTGGAATATAGCCCAATACTTCTAAGAACTGTGATAGCAATGGTTCAGTAGAATTCTTTCCTGTTTGAAAAAATATACTAGTATAACATCAACTGAAATGAAAGATACAAGTGAAACCTAGCAGGATAATACCAAGCAGTGAAAACAAAGCTTAGCACTTCACAAACATGAAGGCCCTTACTGCATTATGAAAATTAATTTCAAGCTTCAAGCTGTTAACTTCCCTCTAAGGAAGTACACTTAGTCTTAAACAACAAAACGCCACAAAACAAACAAAAAAAAACCCCAACCACACCCCAAAAAAGCCCACTTCAATAAAACCGCAACATTTTTAAACTTTAAGGCATTTTGAATCAGAGCATAATGAACACTTGCAATGCTGTTGAGCACAAAATTCAAAGAATATATTTAGCAACGGACTTTCTTAATAATAATAGTAATGTATTTGGGTAAGTAGTATTGCCTGGTATAGTTTACA
>VXAK01004899.1:0-19614 GCA_013399435.1 Arenaria interpres
TTATTTAAAACTTAACACTCTGAAAGGAATATTATTTAAATAGTATTTATGTACTTTAAGGGGGAAAAAATAAACACCGATATTTTTATTGTATGGTAATAGACTTTGCCTGCAGTTACCACCATTACTCCTCAAAGAATCAGTGTACTCAGTTGTGAACTCCACACTGCTAACTAAAGACTGAAGTGCAATTTGTGCTCTATAAAGTCCTAGTGAAAAATTCAAATCCCATCTCTGTATGATTGATAAACAAAAAATGGCCTGCTTGCAATTGGTTTCTGTTCAGCACTCTTCAGTCTAATTCTCTTATCTCTGTGCTGTGTACCAATGCCACAGAAGTCAGTGTCTGTATTTTAGGAGTTTTTTGTTATTGTTACAGCAATCGAATAACCTTCCTGTATAACTGTTCCATGGCTTCCATGGAACATAGAATGTGGAACATGTTTCCATAGCTTATCTAGAAAGCATTTTCTCCCTAGACCATTAAAATTAAGTTTTTCCTTGCAGAAGCATTTAAATATATGTTCCAGAAGTCCCTTCCTGCTTATGTTCCTTTTGGTTGTGTCTTACAATAGTGAGTGTGAATGTTTTTTACCAGCAAAATGAGTCTTTGTATTGAAAATGATTGTTAGTTTTAACGAGTTAAAGGAATTACCACCAAATTCCCACCTGATATTCTAGTCACTGAGGTCTCCTGTCACCTATTTTGCGTTCTTGTAAAGCATATCTGACAACCTGGTCTTTTTCTTAACTCATTGTTCTCAACCTTTATCCTCTTCCCATGTAAAAAGATTGCAGGTAGAATTCTTCTTCAGGCCAGTTGTTTCTCTCCAGTTCCCCCACCTAACCACTGCAGATGAGAATTTCCACACTGTGCTCTCCTTGTCTTTTCCCCAACACACATAAAGCTCCTTCTATTGCAACTTTGCTAATTCTATTCTGGCTTCCCTACTCCTGGCAAGTTTCTGTTCATTCATATATGTTGCCTTTAATAATGAATTTAAAAACAAAACAAAACAACAACAAAACAAAACAAAAGAACCAACCAAACCACCCAGAAAACCAGAAAAACCTCTAAGAATTGTAAGTTTCATAGTAGATGGGACACTGAATTACTAACAGGAAAACATTTTCTTTCTTTAATATAGAGCCATACACTACCAGTATTTACCCACTGGCTGCTCAACAGTAGTGTCACCTATACCCAAGCTTAATAGACTTCCATTAGATCAAGTCCTCCCCCGTTAAAATTCACATTGAAGATTTCATTTTTTTAATGAAGAACGAAGTGTCTCTGCATTTGACAGAGGAAAAGTTGCAGACGCTATTCTTTCTCATTTTGAAGAGTAATCTTACCATTTCAGTAACATCCAATTCAATAACTGCAGCTACTCAGATCTGACTACAGATGTCTCCCTCTGTACTTTCTTTGCTATGACAAATAAGAAATCTTACTTTGCATCACTTGCTTTGTTATCATTGCTTCTGTAAATTCAAGCAATTTTGTGCCTCAGCAGAATTTTTGGATTGTCATGCAATTCTCCCTCTTAGGTGACTGTGACTATTGCAGGTGCCTAGGAACAATCTCCCATATATTTTGCCTTTGACCAAAGTTAATGGGTCAAGACTTCTGCTCCTTTAAAAAGTGCACCGAGGATCATGCAAATATCATTTTACTCACAACAGTAATCTATTATTCAAACCTTTCATTGGAATCAAGATGTTTCTTTTACTATTCTCCTAGTTTGGCTTTGTTAATACTTTGTTCAAAACCAAAGACTACAATATTTTAAAATTTTTCATTTCATATATTGACTGCTATTCTGTACTCATTACAGGATTAAGTCATGCTACCTGGCAAGTAAAGATAATGAAAATGATCCTGGACTTCCCAGGCAGTGTGCACAGAAGGAGAAGCTGTGGGAACATCTAAGTTAGCTTGAATGTAAGGCACAGGTTTGCACAGGCCAGGCAGGCCTTCAGTTTTAGAAGGGATTAATGAATGTGGAGATTTTGAAGACTTCAGAAACAGATTCAGCTTCACAGTGGCAATGCAGATGCACAAAATATTGTGTCACAACCATACATTTAGCACACTACCATATGTTCTGATCTGCCTCTCTTATAGGGCATAGGTAGGTATTTCCTGAAATACCATCACCCTCAAGACAGTAGACTAGAGATGCATAACGGGTCACTGCTGTACTCCTCAAGAATAATTTCTGGCTTAATTAGAGCCTTAATGATATTTTTTTACATTATAACTAACTAAAAGAAAATATTTTATTTTCTACACTTCACATAAAACTTTCTAAAGAATTACTCAGTTTTCTACGATTCCAGCTTCAGGAATTATCCACAGTGAGAAATGTGGTATATATTAACATTCAGCCTATCAGGTGCTAACATGTGTTATAGGAACTCTTTTTCATTACTGGATCATTCACTGTGAGGTGATGAGGTGGTTTGTTACTTTAATTACAAAAAAAAATAGACATATAATGCAAAAAACCTGAAAGGACCACAGTCAAAAGATGGCGGGATGGAGACAATGGTGTACACAGCAGGCAGTGTGGAGAGAAAGAGGATGAAAAGCAGCATAGCCATGTAGAAGTTATTGGATCTGGAAGCCTTGAAGACTCTCTCTTGGGGAACATTGCAGCACATCACTGCCCAGCACTGCAAGTACATGGAAGTGTGGAGGCGGAATACGTTGATCGCTGGGAGACATGGCGCATAAAAAGATCCCATCCTAGAAGAGAAGCAAAGACAAAAATAATCACTTCATTGTAGGACTTATTTCTTCATAGATATGCCACCTATGCTCTATGTCAATGTGCTTTGCAGCCATATACACTGTGCACTCAGAAATCAAGTTCATAAAACCATCTTTGTATTATTTTTAGTGGTCTGGTTTCTTCAGTTTTGCTTCAAGAAGAACTGGAGGCGTATGGAGAGAATTCTGCGTATGAACTTCTTGTTTCAAAGTTACAAAGTCCTCTTTCTCTGCAAATTAAATGATCCCCTGGTGAAATGTTTTCTTACTTTTCCCATTAGTTTAGGTATCATCTCATTCGCATTGTATAAGAACAGATAGCCCAAAAGCTAGGTATTACCAAAATGATCTAGTTTATTATTTTTCGTAATACACTAGCACCATTTTAGGAAGGATATTTTTGCTTAGTTGACATTTATTTTATTTCTGTTACCGTGGTTATTTTGTGGTTCATTCCAACAAACTGTTTATTGATTCTGTTAAGTATTGGTTTTTTCCTTATTACGTAGGGTGGCATAGTCATGACACTGAAACAGATGGGACCATTTTATTTTCATCACACCTTGTTTCTTATGCCATGCCAACGGAAGAGCAGCTATTTCCATTTGTCTGGCCAAATTATACAGAATGTAAGAGATCAGATATTTACTTTTTCTTAATCATTGTCCAGGTCTGAGTTACTTTGCCTCAGAATGCCTCAGTATGCTTCAGTTTTTCCATCTAAGAAAGTAAGAAATAGATCTACATGGTTGGAAAGAGGCCTTCCGAGTTCATAAATATTATGACAGACTATTATATTATTATCTCTCCTTCCTCTTTTAATGAATCTTCAGTGAAAAGATAAAGGGTTTGCTAGTCTACAGTTGAAGGGAGAGAGCACCTCATAGCCCTGTTCCTGACCCGCCTAGAAGTCAGTTGCAAAATACTCCTCCATTTCAATGTGTTCAAAATATGGGTAATGTATGGCCATTAGCATAATATTTCAGTATAACGTTTATTATATGGTAGAATTATTTTTTTTTTGTCAAAGTTTATTAATATGGAGAAAACTTGCAAATGATTTGCATTTCACTTGCTTTGTGAAAACACAGAGATAGAGAAGAGTTTCCCTAACCACATGGTTTCTCTCTTATATGCAAAAATAGATGCACATATACATGCTTCTTGTAGTCTTTCTAGCTCTGTGATAGCCTGAGCTCACCAGCTGCATCTGAAACTCTTTTTTGTTCTGTTTCAGATGAGCACAAGCATGTGCAATAGAATTTGTAAAGCTCAGACACAATAGAAATAAATTTATCCTACCTATGTATTAATTATAAACATGATTTGGGCAGTGAACGTTTATTATCATTCAGTCAACCTTTTTTACTCTTCTGATGTATTTTGTTGAGTTTAAATTATCAAACATTATTTTGAACAACACGACAGCTCTAGTGCCTTACTTGGCCCTGCAAATATCAATTAGCCTCTAAATGTGGTCCCAACTCTGCAATAACCAGCAAGCAGAAGGATGCTGTATCTAAAAAGCATCACAAAAGCACAAGTCACAGTTTCTGTGCTAGAACATGTATATTGGGGCATGGCAGCTTACAAGTGCACGTAGTCTCTACAAGTAATGAAGTATAAAAATGAAAGGGATGTATAGAATTTTTGTTAGAGAATAATCAGGAACTGACTCCCTCATCAGTACTCAGCGTCTCTCAGGTAAAGAATTATTTCCAACCTATCTTACAAAGTGTTAGTTACAGCAGTAGAAAGTATTAGTGTCATCAATTGTGTATAAAATATTGCAGCTTCATCATTTTGACAAACAGTAACCTTAGAAATGTTTCCTATCAGAAATTAGAAAGATAGCAACGTACCAATTGCAAACTTAATCTGCTTCTCTAGGTGCAGGACACAATAGATGTGCCTCTCGCATGCCAGCAGCAGGGCTGGACTCCCTCCAGCCATACTCTTATAGCATGCCATCGCTACCAGGCCGTAAGTTGTGTCATGCTCATCCTCAGCAACATACCCTCCTTCTGAGCAAGTCAACAGTGCTGCTGTTGGGGCACTCAGTGCATCCCCCCAACACGCTTTGATTGCAGGGGCTGCAAGACATTTGTAGCCTTTTTATTTGCCATATTTCTGCAGTGTTTGTTTGACATGCACACGACACACAACCTTTGGGCTTTACAGAAGTGAGGGCTTTCACCAAGCAAAAAGACTGATTAGCAAAGACAGATTAAAGGTAAAAAATAAGATCTTAGCAAGAATTAAATTTGAGAATTTAACAGTGCATGAGGATGACCATTTCTGAGGAAGACAGAGCATCTTGCATGAGGATTCTACAAGCTGGTATTCTTTATTACCCATGTAAAGTCCAAAAATGGGGTGAAACAGACTTCGTCTCTAAAGCTAAGGAATAGTACGGAAGCAGTAGCATTTTATGCACATTCACATTCCCGCACAGAAAATTGTACATACATTCTTTTTAAGGCCTTTTTTTCATAGGAAGCATGAGAAAAGAGTGGTAAGGTTTTTGAAAGGCTAAAATTCAAAGCAGAACAGTACAGGCCAGGTGCTTGCTCTAGCAAGCAGTCAGTCAAAAAAAATAATAATAAAAAAAAATTATTCACCTGCATAGCTATTTACTGGTTGGTTTTACCAGGTCATTGCAAAATCCTGATGTGTCTGGTCCCATAATCTTAGCCCAGAACTAGTTTTGAAGTGATCCCACTAATGGTTGTGTAACAGAGTTTGATATATATTGCATTACACTTCCATCAACTAAAGCAATGGGACAAGATCAGCATTTCAGAACAATCTTTCAGAGATACAGCTGAATCCTGTAGTCCTGCAGATGTAACAAGCTTTGCCACACCTACCAGATCATGCCTTGGTTAAAGATCAGTCCCAGCACATTTCCACTTATATCAAACTCAGA
Organism: Arenaria interpres; assembly: GCA_013399435.1. NCBI lineage: Eukaryota > Metazoa > Chordata > Aves > Charadriiformes > Scolopacidae > Arenaria > Arenaria interpres. The sequence continues at coordinate 5,706 of VXAK01004899.1, forward strand.
ATATGATGGCTGAAAGAAATAATACAGATGCTTTCATTAGGCTTCCACAGAGGGTTTTAAGATGACTTACAGCAGATTAAAACTGTCACTTCCAACAGCAGCAGCATATTGACATTGTGTCGTAAGGCCTCTTGTTACAATTTAGCAGTGAACCATGAAACAAATTAATATGACTTTAATTCAGCTTGTAGTATTTTACTGAAAACATTTTTGAAATCTGTTCAGAAGAAAGAGGATTAAAAAGACTTCTGCGTACTAGGTAAATTTTAAAGCAATAATTCATAAATTTTCCATTAGAGTGGCTAGTGGTGGTCATCTATAATGTCCTCCAATACAGCACCAGCCATGAAGCTGCTGTGATTTAATTCTTGTTTGAACTATAACTCTATCCTTCATATTTTAAGTTTAACAGTTACACTGCTGAAGAATTCTTTTTAAGCATTGACAGATGTTGTCAATCCTTGTCTTACCTGCTTAATATGAATATCGTATTTCTAATTTGAGTGTGTTTGATACTAATTTTTACTTCAAGATGCAGCCACAGGGTCTGATTATTGCTTTGTCTGCTGAAAAAAGTCATGTATCATAAATTTATGTTTCCAGTATAGACACTTAAATACTGTAAAAAAATAATTATGTAGTCCTATATTTCTAAACTATTCATCTGACTATTTCATTCCATTTTTCCAAAAATTTAATCATTTCCACATCTCTTCTTTTACCCTATTTATTTTTAACTCATGAATATTTGCATCTGCAAACATTGAATACACTGCATTTAAACAATGATTGTAATACACACATCCATATTAGTTTCTATGAATATGAACTGGAAAAAAACTTTCTGGTAAGAACTTTTAGTTTACACCTAAATGTCTGATTCAAGCATATTATTCATATGGCTTTGCATTGTCACATTTCGTTTAGTCAGCTTTCTCATAAAAAAATTTTGCTACACCATAGCTGGTGACTTGCAGAATTCACCATAGTGGGTGGACAAAAAAATCATGAATCATGAGTACCTTCCAGGTACTAATTACACAGATAACTGGTAAAGGGAGGAAGGAGCATGAGATGCAAAAATAAATATTGCCTTACGGCTGAACCAAGACGAGGTTATGCTATTAAAATCACCAATTAAAGTAACAAATTTTAATTGGGCTGTATTAAATTCTTGGAATATTTGGAGCCCCTGCACTCTTTCTGTGTAGTTTTGTGATGTGAACACAGACATATATGTATGTGTTTGCAGCAAACTGCTATATTTGTGTTGCATGTATTTGTGAATCTGCTTCTAATATGAGGAAAGATTGAATAGGTGATTAGTGGTATTCAATGTAGAAAGAAATGGACCAAGGAGAGCTGTATGGAGGGATAGCATATCATAAGTGACCTGGAGAGATGAATAGGATCATACAGGACCAAATAATGTGTGACTGTTCTTCATAATATAAAAGCTAGCATTAACAAATAAAATAATTTTAAATTTAACTTTTAATGGCTTTCCACACAACATGTAAGTTAATTTCTGCAATTCTTTGCCAAAGGACACTGTGGTTGTCAAAAATATTTATGGTAAAGAAAAAGTCTAAACATAATGGATGACAGGATCATGGCCAGTAACCACAAAGACATAGGTATAGCTACTTTCTAGGAAATATTTTAAGCTCAGATATTACTAGAAATTAATTATTTTCACTTTGCACTTCCAATTCTGGCTGTTTCAGGCAGCTTACTGGACTTGAGGACTATAATGGACCAGACCATTATAGCCGCCATGGCCATACATACTGTCAAAAAAAATTTTCAATAATAAATTGGATTCAGCATCCCTACCAGCAGATGTGTTGTTGACACTTTGAGAACAATAATATATCACAGAAATAAAATGTCCCCTCATTGTTGGATAGACATGCCACAGCTTTCATTTACAGTGTTGAAGCCCTTGTGTGTGGTCTATGAGGTTCACTCTTACTGCTTATTGCCTGTCTTAGTATTCTTTACTCTATATACAGATGAATGGCTAGAAAGAAGGGTACTATCTGTGCAGCACTTTAGTCTAGACCCTTAATTAAAGTTCTTTCCTTTATAGGCTTTGTTCTATTAATTGAATTACTGAGTTGTATTCTATTAGCATCCCAAACGGTAACAAAAACAAAGAGCAAAAATTAAGTCTGAAGTGTTAATGGATGAATGTATGCATCTTCATTTGACAACTGGTACTCCTAGTTCAAGCCAAGCTGTTCTACAGTTCACTGTGTGGCTTCCAACACCAGGAGATTGCAGACATCTCACAAAAAAATACATATAGTAGGTGCATCCAGCTGTTCTGGATACCTGGGGTCATCTCAAATAACACTAGGCTCCTGTGGTTGGGCAGGTCATGCAACAAAAAGTCCTTGCATGGAAAGGAGCTGATTCAGAGTATATAGCAAGGCAGAAGAGGCTTCAGGAAGCCCAAATGGAAGCCATATCATCCTAACTAAAGAATCTGCCCTACAGTCTTCTAAATGGCTTTCAGCCTTGCTCTCATTCAGACTCTTTCATTGATTGTGGATATCCTGACAGGGAAAAGGTCCAGACTATTACTTCAACATCTTTGGAAAATATGATGTCTGAGCTATTTCCTGTCAGACGTAGCACTGGTTACAACAATTCTTATGTTTCCCACATCCAGCCTTTGCTATTGTGATGGCTGTGGAACATTTGAAAATATGAGGAAGTTCCAGAGGCACTTTAAGTATATGAAAATAAATGGTTCCACAAGCTGTGCTGGCTCTCTGCCCATGATGCATTCAACTTCCTGCATTTGATATTGATGATGATATTGATAGTGATATTGATATTGATACTGATATTGATATTGCAAGGGTTATAACTTGTTTGTCTACAACCTGGTTGGCTGCTAGTCTTTGTCTCCAGGCCTATACGACTCCTGTTTGAGACATGCTGTAGAATTACTGGGAAGAAACCTGATCCTTGTTATAAAGGATGAAATTTTATAGAGACAACCAACAGCAATGAGATGGTTAGACCAGAAAAATGTTTTCTTTCCATAGAAAACACAGAACTTTCTCTCCACCTGGAAAATTACCATTTCCAAAGAGGCTGCTTTTAGTAGAATAAGAAATTTTTGTGCGTATGAAGGTAACATTTTGAGGAAAGGAGGACAAAAAGATGTCAGAATAGCTATGATGGTTGTCCATACAGATGTAGCCAAGATAGCTTTAAATGACTTACCTTTTTTCCATACTTCTCAGAAAGTGAAAAAGAAGCTTCAGGAGCTTCACAAGCATTGGCTATTGACACTTGACTATTACTCAACCGGTGAATAAAGCAGCATCAGAACTTTCAGTGTAGGCATCTTAGATAATTTCATCTCTCTCAGATCTGTGTAGAAGCGTGAAAGTCCCAACTCCCAGGTGAAGAGTTCTACACCTGCTTATGTTACGGGACTTTCTTACTTTATTTCAGCTAAAAATATTCTAGCAAAAAATATGTATAATAAGATTTCTGGAAAAAGTTCTTGCATATTTTTCTCCACAAACACTGGATGCCTCTGTATGATAGAAGACCCTGTTTGAAATCCTGTAGAAATCAAAGAGATTGTATGGTGTAGAACAGCGAATGAGTTTTCAAATTGGAAATGTGTGAGAAATGTGTACTCAGTTTGTACCCAATGAAATGAAAACAAAACAAAACAAAAAACCCAAACATTTTGTAAAGTTACAAATGTCTAAAGAATAAGATAAATATTAAGGAATAGGCAAATTCTGAGAAAAACTAACACAATGTTGCTTAGCGATTTTGAAGTTGATGTGTCTAGCCAACTGTTAATTCTGTTGGATTGAAAACAAAATGTAATTTACTACAAAAATGTGAGTTGATTTTAGACATTTAAAATAACAAATCAGATACTTACAAATCCATACTCCAAGTCCCAGCACCAGCAGTAATTGAAAAACCTAACAAAGACAGCTCTCAAGAAATCACCAATTAGAATTGTGATGTAAGTTGTCATTGTGTCAGAGACTGTCAGCCGCACAAATTCCTGTTAGAGCAAAATTTTCTTTTAAGAATATAGTTAAGCAATTAATAATTACAATAATAATGAGATACTGGACTAGATCCCTAATTGTGCTTGCCCTGCTTCAACATGGAAAACACTCTGTTCCACCTCTATTTTCACTGATTCTGACAATACCAGGAGAAAAACTGTCCCTCATTCGGTGGAGGTAGCCTTTCCTCTAATTTGTGCTTGCATTATCAGATGACACTTCTGTCATCTTACTTGGCTAAAGATAGAGATGTCTTCTCAAAAGCACACTGCTGTAAGAGCTGTCTTACACATAATTACTTGCTGAGCTATGTCTTATTTTTATCTTTTCTATAGGTCTGTTGTAGTCAGAAACTGATTTTGCCTGATCAAAATTCTAATCAGAATTACCACATATATTAGGGGTTGTGATGAATCAAGCTTTTCAAAGTTTCTAAACAGGTGTTGCAAGGCAAAAATGGGACGAGGAAGGGGAAGGTAAATGAAAAGAACAGTGAAAAGGAGGGGGAAAAAATAATTTTTTTTAGCGCTGTCAACTACCGGAAGAAAGAATTCCCTACTAGACAGGGTCCTAAGAAACTCAAATAATTTTTTCTCAACTTTTTAACTCTGTAAAAAGGCCCACATCTTCTTTTCCTCACATTTTCCCACCTTAATGTCACTCATTATAGAAATAAAGAGGGTTTAGGTATCATATCCTGTAACAGACTATGATCTGTTTTGAAATATGAGCTCAAAGCAGTTATATTACCTGTCCTACCATTGTTTCCCAGCATGGCCCTCTGGGGACATCTGCAGGGTCCACCTGTATTGGAGGAGCAGTCGAATTTTCTGGAATAGTACCATTGTACAGACTGGCTTCCCATATCGTCATGTTATACTTGACTATCTTTTCTTCTTCCAACTAAGTAAAGAAATAAATTGGTAAAAACAAACAAACATAAAACAAAGAAAAAAAACCAAACATCCCACAACACGAACTTGTTACAAATTCTCAACCTTTTCTCCTCCAAGACTCCCATTATCAGCTCAGGCATGCGTGTGATTTACAGTACAGAAAGAAAAGAATGTCTTTCACTGACATGTCTGTGACTCACTGGAAATCATCATCCTTGCCTAGGTGCATGTTAAAAATAATGAAGGGAAGTAAATAGCTTGCCTTGAGATTGATCTCATCCATTAGGCCGATAATGAAAGTGTAGAGATTGCCAAGAAAAAGAGCAAAGATTCGTCCCAGCTGCCATCTTAGAGCTATTCGAGGGTGGTAGTTTTCCAGAGAACTAATTACATCAAATAAAGTTGGACAGAACATTCCTAAAAGTGACATAACCATGTTCACCTGAGAAGGGAAAAAAGAAAAAAAAAATTTACAGTAAAATGTTAGCAATAAGTTCTTTTATTATTATTAATTAGGATTGAGGGTATATTTCCATTACTCTTTTTTATTTGGGTTTTGATTTAATGAAAACCAAAATCCACNGCAAAACCTATTTTCAATACTGTTTTATGTTACACCTCTACCACCTCTTCCTGATAGATGTCCTATAAAAAGCATTCCTATAAAAATACTGCACTAATTTTTCTGATCTCACTTGGTGTTAATTCTAGATGTCACAGAATTATAGAATCATAGAATACCTCATTTGGAAGGGACCCATGAAGATCATTGAGCCCAACTGCCTGCTACTTACAGGACTACCTAAAACTAAACGAAATTACTAAGAGCATTGTCCAGATGCTTCTTGCACTCTGAGAGGCTTGANCAGATGCTTCTTGCACTCTGAGAGGCTTGATGCCATGACCATTTCCCTGGGGAGCCTGTTCCAGTAACCCACCACCCTCTCAGTGAAGAACCTTCTCCTAATGTCCAATCTGAATTTCCTCTGATGTAACATCATTCCATTTCCTCATGTCCTATTGCTGGTCACTGAAGAGAGGACATCAGCACCTCCCCCTTGAGGAGGCAGTAGACTGCAATGAGGTCACTCCTCAGCCTTCTTTTCTCCAAGTTGAACAAATCAAGTGACCTCAGCTCATCCTTGGAAATCTTGCCCTCAAGGCCTTTCATCATCTCAGTCACCCTCCTCTACACACAGTCTAATAGTCTGGTATCCTTCTAATATTGAGACACAGAAAACTGCACACAGTACTCAAGGTGGTAGTGTAGAGTGGGACAATCACCTCCCTCAGCTGGCTAACTATACTGTGCTTGATGCACCCAAGGGCACAGTTGAGCCTTTCAGTTCCCAGGGCGCACTGTTGACTTATATTCTACTTGCCATCAACCCAAGGCCCCAGATGTCTTTCCATGAAGATGCTCTCCAGTCTCCTGTCCCCCAGTTTGTATAACCAGGTTTATACTATCCTAGGTGGACAATCTGGCACTTGCCCTTTTTGAATTTCATACAGCTGTTTATTGCCCAGCTCTGCAGTCTGTCTTAGATCTCCTTTGCTCACTGCATAGGCAAATTCAAATCAACCCTGCTTCTTTCTGCCTGATTTTCTTAGAAAACTCTAATAAGATTAACTCATCAACTTAGCAGTATCGAAATGGAACAAGTTTACTGAAAGAAAACTGAAAAAAACAGATAACTAGATTTTTTAGAAAGTTTGAAATACAACATATCTTATAAATTCTGAGAATGCCTCAAACAAGTAAGACATTCTAGTAATGTAAAATTCCTAAGTGATTGCTGAAAATTATTTCAAGCCTGCTTGAACCTTTTTTTCTATTTTATTTTGTCAGCCAAAAATGAGAATAATTGAAAAAATATAAGATTGCAGTTTTTCCATTTCAATTTAAAATAAAATTTCATTACAAAAAAGTGTGTCTTTAAAGGACTAAAAACAACAAACAAGAAACAGAAAACATTGTCTCAATCTAAGTCACAAAGATTGTTGGAAAACACAAAGATGTTTATTTGGAATGAATCATATTAAAACTTTTAAGCAAAAATAATTTTAGTCACAAAAAACTTAATGGTTCACAGAACTCTAGTCTTCCAATTGCTCTGAAACAGGGATTTCTCAGCCATGCTAGAGTCCTTTTTGCTAGAACTATTATAAATTGTAATACATTTTTACTTTCTGCTACCAAGAGAATGAGAACTGCTCTTGCTTCTCAGAAATTATGTCAGTAAAAAAGTACTATGTCAACAAATAAATTCACTAACAAATATATGCATTCACAATCTTAAAAAGTTTTATCCATAAGACTAGTGTTCTTAATGAAAAGAAATAAATGACTTGCTTTTTGCTCTTTTTCTATTCTTGATTATTAATGAGTTCTAGAGCTAATTACTGGATTTTTGCATTTGTAAGCAATCAGTAGTGCATTCTGTGCATGACTTGTAGCACCCTGTAAGAAGTATGAGATTTTTAAAAATTTATTATGGGAATTCACTGATGTTTCACAGAATCACAAAATCATAGAATGATATGGAGTTGAAAAGGACCTTTGGAGATCATCTAGTCCAACCACCCTGCCAAAGCAGGTCCACCTATAGCAGGTTGCACAGAATGACATCTAGGCAGGTTTTGAATATCTCCAGAGATGGAGACTCCACCACCCCTCTGGGCAGCCTGTTCCACTGCTCTGTCACCTTCAAAGTAAAGTTCCTCCTCATGTTTACATGGAATGTCTTATGTTCAAGTTTGTGCTCGTTACCTCTTGTCCTGTCACTGGGCACCACCACTTCACTTAAACCACCAAAATAATCAAATTTTAGCTAGTCTGACTAGTACCTAGATTTTAACCAAAATTCTACTATCAGAGAATTTAACAAAACCTATTTCCAGTACTGTTTTATGTTTCCTATGTATTTAGATAGTGTTATTTGTAACTGGCATTACTTTGTTAAAATAACCAGAAGTCACTGTTACATCACAACACTCAAAAAAGAAAAAAAAAAAAAAACAAACAACAAACAAACAAAAAACTTGTAGCTACTATCTGTTGCAACACTTGTGTTTATAACTGAAAAAAGGTAGAAGGTAGAATTTATATTTGAATCTTCTGCCACCTTTTACATTATTATATTAACAGCTGTATTTGGTTTCATATATTAATGCTTTGAATAAATTTTCTCTTATGAGAATTGTGGATATTCCAATTTTGGTGACCAAAACATTGGTCATTTTTTCCTCATAATGTATTGTGTAAACCTTTTAGAAACATAGTTTATAACAATTATTATCTCAGTCACCATTAAGTCAAAGACTTTATGCCCAGTATGGCCCCATATGGCAAAGCTGCAGGATTCAACTACAGGCAGCATGACCAATCATAAATTATTAAAATTCAATCTTATTGTAACACGCTGTATATCCTGTTTATCAATAGAAATGTGCTGTCCTGTTGTGTTCCTGCCAAATCTCAAATCAGAATCCTCACTGATTCTGGTATCTCATATTCTCCTGCGGCAACAAGTTCCAGGAGCAAATGTGGGCATAAGCACCATGTGTGTCCTGGGTCACACCAAAGGTTTGCCTAGCCCAACAGGTGCCCAGGGATGAGCAAGAAAATGGCAAACATTAAGTCCTAGATTCCAATTATATTCAGTTTCGGTATTTGTTCAGTCAGATGGGGTTTTTTATGTATTTAGTAACCTCTGGAGGATTTATCTTTCAAGCTTTAGATCAGTCTTCCTTCAGACAGATGCAAATTTTAACATTCATAACACTAGCACCCACCTTCTACCATTCTTTTTCTTTTACTTTTTCTGAACCTGGCTTCTACTCTTTACTTAGTTCCCATACTGGAAGAAACAGTGGATATGTATTTTGGAAGAAAAGGTATGTCCTTTCAGGAGTTTTAAGTATAGTATCTGACAACTTTATTGAAAGTTTCCTTGGACAGAAGTCACTTTTTCTTTCTTTGCAAAATTCAACATTTTCTAAATTTTTGTTAAGTTCTGTCTTTTTCACCGCTTATCTGAAGCAAGCATACATTTTCTCATTTAATTTCAATCTACATTTTTCCATGTCTTAACTATTCATGCTTCCTATCTCAAGAGAATCTCTAATTCTGTAGAAATGACGATATTAAGATAGGAGGTGAAATGAGGCACAAGAACTTGCAAAGCAGAAAAGTGAGAAATTATTACAAATGCAATTTTTACTGCTACAAAATGTAGTATACTGAGTTTTCAAAATCTAAAAACTATGATGGGTTCCATATTTCAAAAGCATAAACATTTCTCATGTAGTTTCACAGATATATTTTTGGTTTCTTGTGAAGGATTTTGCTGAACAAAAAAATTATCATTGAATTTTAGCCACTTTAATCTAATATGATTTCAGAAAGGAGCTCACACATGTTCTGGACTTCTTGTTAACTTGAAGCTCAGTTGCTGGAGCAGATCTTCTTCCACTTTTTTTGTCAGTGGCAGTTTCACTGCTTTGTGTGACTTCAAAATTGTGAATGATATGTAAGAAGAGAAGCTGTATGTCAGCATGCATACATGGTAGAGTTACAGTTGATAGACAATGTGGTCTTATATTCACTATCTGCTGAGTGAATCTCAAAAGCCCTCTCTGCCCTACTGAGAATTTTCTCTAAGAAAGGAAAAACAACCAAGAGGCACCCACTTATTAAAACTCTGGTTCAAAACACAGTTTTTTATCTCTCTGTGACATTAACTACTCCAGATACCAAGTCCCCGCATGGCACTCTGACAGCTAGAAAATTACTGCTTAGACAAGGTTTTCCAGCTGCTATTAATCCAGTAAGAAATCCTGTGACTGCTATCATATCTAAGCATAGCCCCCCAGCCCCTCTCCCCCCGGCACATTAAACTCTGCCAACACAACATCAAATATTGAACTCTGACTGTTTGTTGGTTAAATAAGTTCATTAAAAGTAGTCTAGCTAAAATAAATAACATCTTCCACTAACAATGATTTTAGTAGTCATAGATCTGTCTAGCACCTGCTGCAGAAAGGACTAATAATGACCTATTTTTCTAGTAAATATAGTTCCATTTTTTAAAAATAAATTAGGATCAGAAATTGCATTTTGTACTAATCGAAGCTGCCTGATGATTTCTAGAATTAAACAGAACATTGACAACATTGCCTAGTAACTTCAATAGAAACCTACTCCATATCCGTTACTAGGAACATTAAAGTAAATAGCAGGATATTTTTGGCAAAAGATCTATGGGGTTATTTCAGCTTGCGAGATCCCAAATGTTAAACCTATATTTTTTTGTTGTTGGAAAAAAATTGCTGTGTAAAACTTATGCCATCTTTTCCCAACTGTTTTTGATGATTCTGGTTCAGAGAAATCAGTCTGTCCACTCATAAGTTTTCTCTGCTTTTAAGTAGTTTTATTCTTATACAGTACAGGAATATATTTAAGAAAACAGGGTACCTCAGTATCAGAGGTATTCATACTGCCTTCTAGTTCTGCAAACTATCTTCTATCAAATGAGAAAAGTCAATTTTGTTCAGCAAATTTCATCGAATTTCAGAACATTTTATGAAGGGAATCAGTATCGTTATTCTCCATTCTACCAAAATTTCCATGGTCATGGCTAAATTGTCACGTGGTACAGAATTGTCATTTTACCATGACAAGCCACCAGGTCACAGCCATGTATGAGGAGCGATGCAAAGGCTAATGAAAATATCTAACATCTTTAATTCAGATACCTACTTTACAATCCAGCTCAGAAGATGAGCTTTAAGTAACAAACAGCTAATTTTACAACACCCACAGCAATGTGTTTGCTAAGGAAGTAAAACCTGCCTGGGTTTTTCATGTAGCAACACTGATTTCAAGTGCTTACTGCACACTGTTATAAGAAAAAACAATTGGTTTCACTCTACAACTTCATCACACAGGGCTGCATCTGCTCTAGAAGAAAGCAGATAAAGCACAATAATGGTATTGGACTCTTGGACTGGGCAGCTGGAACTGGAATGCATGAGTTTCATTCTGTTGCTACACTGTGGAGTTGCATCCACAAAGCTTCAAGTAACTTTGGACATGCCTGCAAAGCAGTAACTTTGCTTGGGCCAGTCTCAGGAGAAAAGCAACAGTAGAATAAGTTCCTTGAAGATATCTTGTGAGTCGATAAAGTGGCTGGAAAACAGTCTTAGTAGCACAAAGGAGGAAAGATAAAAGCCTCAAATAAAAAAATAGATACAAAGGGGTATCTGAAAGAAGCAACCAAGGAATAATCATTTTAATGAAGCAGGAAACAGAGAGACAAGAACTATTCTTTTGTTAGATATTTACCACCCACACTCAGAGCATTTAATTTCTCAGGAAAAAAAAAGGCAACATGCAGAGTAGAGGAACACAATTTCAAGCCACATCTATTTTAGAAATGTGCTAGCACGAACTTCATTTCTTTCCCACCACCCGTAGTTCTCCAGACCTTCCAGGGCAAATTTCTGGGATCTTCTGACAACAAAAAAGATGAGGTAGCCACTCCCAGCAAGTGTGCATAAGGCTAAGAAGTTAGCAAGAACCCTCAGGAATCGAGTCAAGTGAATATTTTCCTCTTTTCTGCTCTCCTGCTCCTCCACAATAGCTTCCTGCAGTTGTTAGAAAGAAAAGAATATTATGAGTACTTTAATAGTCAAGATCCCATATTTCTTCCCCAGTTGTTAGAAATCAGTTAAATAAATTACAAAGATGCGAATACACAGCTGAACATCATGTTTTGAGCTGAGCTTATATTGTCCCATAAAATCTGTTTTGGACCCTGGTAAAGCCTGGGGTTTTAGCTCTGCAGAGTTCGCTTTGCTTCCATTGAATGTGTGCCCACTGAGTCTTGTTACACATGTACTTGCGTGCCAAAAAGAAACCAGCATGTCCTGTCAGCTTGAGAGGTGCTATGAGGCTGAGTGACCCAGCAGGATAAATGTGTGATTAGCTGCTAGACAAGGAACTGTCATACCTTAAAATTGTGCATTTGTGAGAAAAGAGCAGAAGGTTTTCTTCTAAAAGTCAGCCATTCAGAAGGAATGAAAGTACCATTTAGATGAAAGAATCCCCAAAAAGACAAACAGTGCACAGTTTCAGACCACAGAATAAAATGTTTACCCTTGGCCGGGTCTGATGAATATTAAGACTCTCGCGTAACTATAATCTCCAGCTCCTGTTTTTCCCAGAAGAAAGAACATTTGCTCCGAAGTGTCCTCGTGAAAAGGGATTTTGATTACCGCTTCCCACTTTGATATAGAGGTCAATTGCCCAGAGGGGAAGCTGAACTGCATTGTGATAATTACTCCGCGTGGCTTGGCTTTCCTTATGTCTTGTGTTTGTTACATAACTGAAAGGAGATTGCAGCAGCTCTTCTACAAAAAAGTTGGCAAGGTGGCCAGGGTGAGGTGGTATATTGGCTATATCACCACTGCAGAATGGAAACGTTGTGTGTGATTGGACAGTGCAGCTAGTGCTTGGTCCTCCAGCTCCCGTGCTGTATGTTGTTGGTATGACTACAAGTCTAGTATCTTGTTCATTACCTGGCAACACCTTGCAGATGTATTACCCGTACATTATTAAATTAAAAATTAAATTTTTGCTTTCATGTTGCATTGCTGTGTGCCAGTGACCCCAGTGTACAGATACATTCTTTAATACATAACAGACAGAATATATCCCCTTCACTGCTTTTACAGTGGTGCATCTCGCATCCTGCCCAGATTCCTCACACAATGACTCTTGAAATCAACATATGCTATACACTGAAAAGAATCCTAAGAACACCTTGTATTGCCTTGCAAACAAGGCTATATTCCATAATTAATTTGAAAATAAAAATTTTAAAGTGTGCAAGGAAAATAACCTTTTTTTCTTACTGAAAAACAAGTATATACTAAAAATTCTGAGGCCAGTTCTTCAGACACGATTAATAACCCTTTACAGATGATTCTATTGCTTTATCTTATGGTATCTCTTCAGTGTAACAAGAGAAGATGCTAATGTGAGGTTAGCAAAATATTACCAGCATCTTAAAAAAAGTTTTTCAGAGAAGCACCATAGAAACTGGAAGCTATCAGAGATGAGAAAGAGGAGAAGATTATTTTTCATATTAGAATCATTTTTCTAAAACTAGTACTGCAGTTATAAAGAACACAGAAGTTGCCATTAATACCTTTACTTCCACAATCGAAAGGAAAAAATTTAGATGATAAGACAGAAAGACCCAGACTCAGAAGGGCATTATAGAGCTGTGCAATTCTAGTTTAAGCTTCTAGGCCCAAGCAACAACTAATACTTGACCTTAGTTCCATGTCATCCACACCAGTGTGAAGGAAAAATCAAGTTACCTCTCCTTAGTGAACTCTGTTTTACCTTGAAGCTTGTTGTGATGGAGGCAAACTTATTATCTGCTGTCTCAGGATTGCCAATCAGGTAGTCCCAGCTTGTGAACATTTTCCAGCTGAAATTAAAACTAGTGTCATCCCCGCCACCGTCTTCATTTGCATTCCTTGCCATTCTACAAAAGCCAGAAAGACAGAGGAAGACTTTGTTAGAACTAGTTCTGCTATGTGAGCAGGATTTTTAAACTGTTCCCAAATTCTAACATTGTTCTGAAAAAACCTATACTATTATTGCAGTCAATCATGTTATACTAAATCTGGAAAGTTCAGTCTGAGAACTGAGAGAGAAGGATGGAGATTTTCATATATAGACAATTTATGAGATCACAACAGACATTTCGATGAGAAAGAATTTATTTTATTAACACCTCAGAGAAAATCTGCCAGATAAGAAACTCAACAGGAAAACCATATCAAGAAAATCTGTCAAAGAGGAAGCTGCAGAGCATTCTGAGCTGCAATAGATTTGATTAAAGACTTCACAAAGAGAAAAAGGAATTCTAAAATAACAAT
>VXAK01004908.1:3272-24189 GCA_013399435.1 Arenaria interpres
TAAGCAGATACTTCTGAACTTGCAGGAGCAAGGGTTTTATCAATTTTTTGTTGTTGTTGTTTAACTGTCAGTGTTATGAAAGTTTTCTTCTTTTCTCCATAAGGACTTAGAACTCTAATAGTGAAAGTTCTAGGCACTGAAACAGCTTTTAGTTTTGGAGCATCAGAATTTACTTTGAGGTTGAGGAAGAGGAATGGTGCTTTTCTAAAGAAACTTGTTCTGCAGTCATACAGTTAGGTTGCATATGTTCACCTTGTCTCTGAAGTTTTTCCTGTTAGCAAAATTGTTGTTGGGTTGTTAAATACAAAGGCGTTGTTAAAAGAAGAAGGAATAGGAGATTTTATTGGAAATGTTTGAAGCATCAGAAAACTACTAATAGAAAGGTTAAATGTTGGCATTTTATTAAAAAAAAAAAAAGTAATCTTGAACTAATTTAAAGTCCACAATTATCCTGGATCACAGGTGGCAAGAAGTTTTAATGATAGACTGGCCCAGGCCTTGAGGTAAATTATGCATAATTATTCATAACTGCTATTTTTGGCTTGCTTGCATTTGTCCTAGACCTCTGCCTGAGGAAACAATTTGAAATAATTAGTGTGTGAGTGCATTGACAATGATGAATGAATCAAATGCATCTGGTGCCAAACGTGGATCTTGATAAGAAGCAGATAACTTTGGCAACTGTGGATTTTTTGTTTTTAAATCTCTGAGACTGGGAACAGTTTGTTCATTTTATTAGGCTGACATGCTCAAGGTGGAAAATTACCACTCACTGGGCCATGATCAAAGCACAGCTAGGAATTCTAGCATTGCGAACACGAAACAGTTCTGCAGTCTGTGTGCGCAGATATTCAGGGCAAAGAAAATGATGGGGATATTAAGGCGGAACATTTTGAATGCACAGGTCAGAAAAGCCAAAAGTTAATGTTCCAACAGCAAAATGCATTGTTTACATAGGTTGCAGGCACATTTTACGTAAATACTCAGCAGCGTAAATACAGCTGTATGTCATTACTCAGGGAAAAGCAAAAGCAGAAACAAAAAGATTCTGTTTGGAGTCATGCATTGTAACTTAGTTAAGAAGGCTTCTGGAGTCTTCAGGGGTGTTTGTTTCTTTCTCTGGCTTGTGTGCTCAGTTTCTCATCTATGTAATTGACTTTACATGGTTTTACATGCGGATGAATATGAGCGTCTTTTTAAATGAAAGTGTTTAACGAAGAGGGGAAACAACACACTTCAATTATTATGCTCTATATAACTTATTTTTGTCTTGTTGGGCTAATGAAAGACCTCTGTTCTGAGTTTCCTTGTAATAAATTGAATAAAACAAGAAGAGGACACAAGATAGTGTTCAGGTCAGTGACTCAGTAATTTAGCTATGACTGGCAATCTCTCAATGCAGAGATTATGTGGCTTGTAGTTACTATACTGAAATTACAGCATTGGGAGTAAAATTCTCTGAAACAAATGTGACTCTAAAGAAAGATTTTTCTCAGACTGAAACACAGGGTATAAATTTGGCAGAAGAGCTGACAAGTTGGGAGCTGAGCTGTTTATCTACTTTTATCTCTAGGTGTTTCAGGTAAAGTTGTTACAATGAGTATTTAAACTTTCCAGCTTATCAAGTGCTGCTGCACGGGCTGCCTTTTAATGGACTTTCATGGTGACATGGCATTTTACACATTTGATTGGATCATAAACTCAAATAGTAGTTTAGTAGGGCTTCTAGCTAGCCTTCCATCTTCTGCCTCTATATGTAATTAATGTTTTTCTAGTGATGAGAATCCTAACATTGCCTCAGAAACTTACACCTGTGTGGATAGTACTCACTACAGAGCTCTAATGTGTGTTGGATGCCTTTGGCAGAATATGGATATAAAGAAATTTTTGGCCATAAGGAATATCTCTGTTCCTATGAGAAGTTTTGCTGTGATTATATGTTTTTATGGTCAGATATTTTTCTTGTAAACATCTCTCAAGGCCGTATCCATATACCATAAAATCATTGAAGTTTTTTGTTTGTTTGCTTGTTGTTTAATCTCAGTGGTCTCTGGATCTGCTGCTTGGTATTAATGTGGGAGTGTAATGTGAATGGCTGTATGTTCAGAATATTTAATTGACCAGTTCAGAAACTTAGAAAATGTGAGCCCAAGTATTAAATGCTGATTCAGTGCGTAAGCACCATTCAACTTGTAGATTCAGAGGCACAATGTCTAACTAGCATGGGTTATTTTATATTTTTTTAGCTGCCAAAGATCCCAGAAGCAAAACTCCTTGCAGTCCTGAGGCTACCAGGTTAAAATGTCAAAGGAAAGGCTCTGTCACAGTCAGACTGCTGAGAGCTTTTCTTGTTGCCTACGTTCTGCATTTTGCCTCTCTTCATTACTGGTGAGCTTTTGTGTCCAGCTGCTGAAGCTGATCCTGCTGAAGGTTGTCTCTCTGCAACCTGGGCTGTCTGCTGAACAGGTGTCCTAAGATGTATCTAAGTGGATACTCTGTATCTACCATACCAAATCCAGGGGCACCTTGACCTCTGGCCAAAAGTTGGAATACAATTTTTTCGTCACCCTGTAAACTGGCATTCTCCAGAATATCTGAATCCAGGCCAGATCTTACTATTCAGCACGATTTCCCCCCTCTCCTGGAACTCAAAGATCCCGTGGGAAAAAGATGTATAATCACCTAATAAGGCGGTATCATAATGTATATGTACAGTGGAGCAGAGTTAGATTTCTATGTCTCAAAGGGCATACAATTGATTCACGTTTCAGTAGCTCTTTGAAGAATGAGAGGAAATGCTGTTATTTTCTGCATTCGTGTCTTTTTGAGGATCTGTTAGGGATGCTCTCTTTCAGTAGGTGTCACTGGCCTTTTAGAAGAGAGTTTGCAGCTCTGGAATCAGCATACCATTTGTCTTCTATACTGTTAGGATCTTTTGACCTGCAGGCAAACCCAGCATCTTGATTCATTCCTGCTTCCCATTAGCACTTCATGTTCCATGGGAGATGGAACAAGGATAGTGTTTCTTGGTAGGCAAAAGTGTTTGCTGATAGTGCAGTAATTTTTAAAGTATGATGACTGGAGCACTGGCTGAATGTCTTTTTTCAGCTAGCAGGACTAAGATAATTAAAAAATAGGTCGTGACCTCTTGTAAGTAGTTAAAGCTGTTTATAATCACAACATGCATGTAGGTTTTTACTTTCTTGAAAACCTTGCCACATGTTGCAAAATGCTAATGCCTGCTCCAGTTCACTCAGCTGAGTTTCCTTACCTGCAGTGGCTTAAAATGTAATGAAATTCAGACTATTTTGTCAGTGTTACTGAATTATATGTTAACAATTAAATTTAGTAGCTTGTTCCACAAGTGGTAGAACAACGCCGTTTTTATTTTCTCCAGATTGATATCCTGATCCTAGCTTGCCTACAGATATCTTGTGGCTTTTCTCCTTTGTAGCAGTGCCATTACTCTAGTGTCCGTCGTCATTCTTTTTGTAGAGTTTCAAACTGATTCCTGTAGACATTAGCTCTCTCACTTTGCACTTGTCTTCCTTCACTGTCCCCTGAACTCCAATGGGCAACCGACAGTCCTCCTACGTTGGATTTAGCTCCAAAGAGTCTGTGTGTATGTGTGCGCACTAACTGGATGGCAGGCCAAGCAGCTGTTAAGCCACACTGTAGTGTTGCCCTTGAAAAGGAGCATTGCATTTACCTTTCTGCTACTTTTTACAAGGCCTATAGAAATCCTTTATGACCCCACTCTTCTAAAATTTAGTTGAAGTCAGCCAATAGGTTCCAAAGGGAGAAGAAAGAAAAAAAAAATTGGTTGGCATAATTATGTAAGCCTCGTCTCTTGAGCAAGCCAGACTAAAGCTCCCTAATTTCTGCCTTTTGCAGAGAAAGTAGTGTGTGATTAGCTGAATCTTATCTGTTTCTTTGGGATCTTAAAGTTCTCCAAAGTGTGTTGCATATCTGTCTGATTCCAAAAATTGTCAAATTTGCATGCAGATCTGACTAGAACTGAAAGGTGTGTGAAATCACTTTCAGTAGTCAGCTTCTTATTCCCTAAATGCCTGATAAGGTTCATGTAGGACGTGTATCAGGAGTTACATGGAGTATATTGTACTAGTAAAACATTAGCTCCAGACACCCTAATCTTTCTGCTGAGTTTGGATGCCATAGACCTTGTGGAAAAGTCTAAAAGCTTTTGCTTTGAACATGTTATTTGGAGAAATTCTTGAGAAAATGTGTATACCTTCTGGAGCAAATACCACTGCCGGTATTATGTCCATAGGATTCTCTTTGCAAGCATGCAGTTTGCACAACAAATGGTGTTCTGAGGGTTTGAGAAATATAAATTCGGTCTATTACCTTTATTTTATAGCAGCTTAATTCTGGCGTTCTTTGTCCCAGCTCGTAAAAGGAAACATTTAAGAGATTTTTTTTTATTGTAGGTAGGTGTGTTCTCTGTGCACATACTCATAGCAGGCTCACCTGCTACCTGAAGAGGTGAGTCTTGGTGAGTATTTTTCTTTTTCAGTAGGTCGAAATGATACAAATGTGGATTTCTCAGTTGATGGTTAATAAGACCAATTGATAGTTCTCATAATTAAAACACGAAAAAGATAACGGGAATGCCTGCTGTCCTAAGTAATGTATTTGCAGGTGGAAGCCTGGCAGGTTCGATTTCATGGTGTCACAGTGTAAGTGCAGACATCCACGGAAAAAGAATCAACCGCTGAATCTGATCAAAAGTGAAACTAATCAGGATGAATGATGTTTTCTAAGCGAAAGAAGTGCTCTCATGCTCAGTAAAAAGAGACAGAATGTTTGTTTGGGGTTTTTAATGTGTATTTTTTGAACTTACTGTAATTGATGTTTAATTCTTGGTTTCTCTTTTTTATTGTTGCTGCTGTGTTTGTTTTTGTTTTTTTTTTTCTTGTGGAAGGAGTGATACTGCAAGGATTTGCTATAGACCTAATTTGCTTTCTGAATCCTGAGTTTGGGGGAAATTACTATTTCTCTTTTACAGCCATTTAAAAAGTAGAATTTTCAATGTAATGAAAATTAGAATCTTAATAGACTTACATAAGTAAATAATTTAGTCTTTAAAGGCTATTCAGTGATTCTAGTGTCTGAGGCTTTCACTGTCACACTGTGGACTGAGTATGGTAATAGCTGGCTTGAAAGTTATTAGCATCTTCTTATATATTCTAATAGCCACACAGACATTGAGGATGGTGGGCTTTTTTGTTTGGTTTGGCGTGGTTTTGGTTTGGATTTTTTTTGTGATGGTTTTTAATATGGGCCTAAACAGAAAAACCTTGTCAATCATCCTGTATCCCTGCTCTGGGTTGCCATATCAGCAGCCCATTGTGAGGCTCAGCATCCTCAGCTATTATTACTAGCTGCCTAATCACATCAGCTTGCAGTGCAGGGCTGGGGTGGGAGGCTGGGGAGGAGAGGACACTGGCACAGTAAAGCCAGTTGTCGCTGACAGCCAGGTAGGTAACATGCAATTTAACCTGTCTCAGCTGCACCCTGCTGTGCAGGCAGGCCTGGACAACAAAAGGCACACATGTGTCCTTCATAAGCTTCATTAACTCTTTTAGAAGAGAGAGTGCTACTTTGACATATTAATTAGTTGCCATGCTTTCTTTTACTCCAAGTTAACCTTTGCTTTGGTCACTTGATTCAAATTACTGATAATTGCAAGGCTGTTAGAGGTCTGTTTATGCAAAATGTACTTAAAGGGGCTTTGCTGTCTGAATGAACAAGCAAATGTTTCATATCACTTGTGGGCTGCTGGATTGTGCTTGCCCCACACTCCTCTCTTTAAAAAGAGAAAGAGCAGCCAAGGAGAAACAAAGCAAAGATAAAACAACAGAATACCAAAAGAAGTTACTGCTAAGGAAACCAGTTCTTCATTGGAAAATTAATGGAATAGTGAAAGAGTGGTCTGATATGAAGTTGTCGGGCAAAGAAAAAAATTCCTCTTATTTTCTGCATTATATTACAATATACTGTGCTCAGAAGTTACTGACTTTCAGAAAGTTCAATCCGTTTTTTTCATTTTTTAGACTGCTGAATAATGCGTTTTACTCTCACAGAAGAGAGTGAGATTTTGGATTGTTTGTTTGAAACTTTCTAGCTAAAGTATGACTGAAAAAACGTCCAGATGAACTTAAAGTGGTATAGTTTCATGGATTTAAATTTTTTTGTATAAATGTTTAATATTGTGACATATTTAATATTTTCCTTAACAGGTGTAAGACAAAAACCCCGAATATTTTTTATAGCATACTTTTTTTTTTTTTTAACAACGAAAGCAAACAATGCTTTTCACAAAATGTTCTTTTGACGCTTTGTTTCAACTTTTCTTTTGTTTCCACTATTTCAGTCAAAGGTACTGCTTGGAATCTCTATAGAGTTTTGGTTGCCCCCAAACAGGATCAGGTTTTTGTTTTTATCTGTAAGTTACTTGAGTGAAAAAATTTACTTTGACCTAATTTCTAGGATTACTTACAATGTCTAGTTTCTGTTAGCTAAATATTGGTTGATGAGTACTGGTAGCTCAAACAGAAAGATGGTTTCAGCCAAACCTGATCCAGTTATTTCTTCTTAGCTAAAGTCTCAATTTTCAGAAAATAGTGGCATAAAAGTGAACTCTGTCAATTTGTATGTACAAACATTTGCATTCAAATGTTACAGAAATGGTCACTTGAGTTTTCTGATTTGTAGTTACTTTAAACCAGGACATTACAGCTACTGTAAAACAGGACACTTAGACTGATAAAACACGAACTTCTGTTTTGAGATGTGTTGTATTATTCTTGCTGTGATAATTCACTATAAAAAGCATAGTACCCTTTCTCTCAAATCTATGCTGTAAAATAGCACCTACCATTCAGACTGAAAGCTTTTTCTGGGCAGAGATGAGTCATTCTTACATATTCCTTTTATGCCTTGCACAACAGGATTGTTCCTTCTTAGTACTGCCACTTTTCAAGTAATAAATTGAGAAGTAAAAATACTTTTTCCTGAACTTATCTCCTACAAAAAAGTGCCATTATCTCACTGCCAGGAACATTGTTTTCTTTTTTTTCTTTAGGTGACCTACTTTGTAGAGTAGATACTTTTTAGAGTCCTTCCCTTTTCCACAACTAGTCAGTCTGTATTCTTTATTGTGTAAACCTTGGTTTCTTTGTCATTTAGTACATTGTAAATAATTTTAGTTCTGGCTAAATCTTCAACTTTAAGTTAATGCTATATTTTGTAAATGTAAAACAGGAATGCTGACATGGATCTTAGGTTGTTTCTGTGAGACAGATTGTTTTTATACAAATATATATTTAAGTTCATCAATGTAGAGAATAAGATTGTTTTGAAAAATTAGAAATTAATTTTTAACTGTCATAGTTTTATGCTAGGGTATTTACATTGTTCATGGTAGGAGATTTTCTGGCTGTTAAAAGATGTAAAGCACAGTAGCAGATATTATATGCCAAAAGAAATGTTGTCTCAATACCTAAAAATAATGTACTGCAGCTTTCTAAACTGGAAAAACTCTTCCAGTCTCTTCATGATCTGCTACTCTTCCAGAAGACCTGCAATAAAGGGAAACTGAATGGTTTAGTAGTGATATGGGGAAAGAAAGGCTTTTTATAGTGACAAGACAGCCTGAACAAAAATGGCATAGGCTCCTTTCCTGCTAGCAGTTTTAGCTGCTAGGTTTGTGCTGTGCTTTCTCCCAAACTTGGTATGAGGTAGGTAATTCAAAATATTTTTCCTGCCTTTACACATTTTCAGTATTGCAATAACTCAGCAAGACCTTTTTTCATATAGCTGTATAGTGTGCAGTGTTGTGTTCTAAGATTTGATGCAAAGGATCATTTCAGCACAGGTATGTCATAGCCCTCCACAGATACATGTGACACAGGTGACAGGGGTTGGTCTTCACTGTAAGGAATATAATCTGTCTCCTTACAATTTTTGAAATTATTTGCTTGTTGGATGGTTATTGTGCACGGCTGAGGTCTGTTGAATATTGCTTTTCATTTAATGTGCTGTCTGTGAGACAATTAGATGGACTTTTTAGAATGAAGCGTGTGATGATGGGGGATGTGTTAGCATGCAGTTGTCTTACATGACCATCATTCTGTTCTGTCTCTTTTTCAACTTGTCACAGTTCATTTTACTGAGGGGAATTCTAGCACACTGATATGGTTATCATCTTTCTCTTCCCCTAGTTTAAAAAAAAAAAAATAAAAAATAAAAATTTAAATATTTCCCAAATGTTGATCCCAGAATGAGTCTGTTCATCCCAGAAGTCTGCCCACCGTTATAGAGCTCTCTCAATCTGTTTCTTATGCTTTTCTCAATCAAAGCAGGTGGCTGTGTGTACTGTTGATGAGTTTGGCCACCCCCAAAAGTGATTTGTTTTTTTTTATCTCTGGTGTTATGCAGAGAATGCCTCTTTCTATTTGTAAAAGATACTTGATGTTGTCTTTTTAAAAATACCCTTTCTTATGTGTCCCAGTTGCCCTATATATGCCAATGACTACAGAAGTCTGTTAAAGACCAAATTGTCCTAATTAGGAGAATAGCTGAACATGCTTGCTTGTACTGTTCTTTAGAGTCATGAATGAGAAGTTGTTAAATGCAATCTCATTTCATTCTTCCCTATTTGGATCACACATGTGCAGTTAGCCCAAAATTGCTGTCATGACTGAATTAGCGCTGTTTAAATAAATGACTGCCAAGTATAGGCTGGAAAGAGTTAACAGAAATTGTGTCCCTACTATGAAGTGAGAATACCTTCCTTGCTGATGAAGGGCATGGGGCCCTTAGGGTACAGACTTGTGGAATAGAAAATGTTGTTGATTGAGACTGAAGGATCATAGAAGAAGGTGTCTGTGAAAGTGCTTTTATGTAAGAACAGAAGACCTTGGACAGGTGTTCTGAACTGACTCCTGTTTCTCATCCTTGGTTTAGATCACAGTTCACTCATGATTTAAAGAAGCAACTTGGTGACCTGTATGCATACAGATGCTATAAAGTGCAGTTACCAAGTTACCAGTTTAACCCTGTGTCACCTGCATACTGTGGTTTGTGCTGTGCTTGCTGGTGCTATTGTTAAGATGGGCAATTTCTCTTGCACAGTCAAATGGTTTGTGCCAGACAAAGGATGTTCTTCTGAGAATCAGAACGAGGTCGTTCTGTAAATTATGCAGGAAACCATCAGTGCTGGATCTGTTATAAACTCTTTGCTGCAGCGTATATGGTGGTATCAGTGTGAAAGGGTTAATAATCTAGAAAGCAAGTATGTGACTCTAGGTGTCTTTTACCAAAGCTAGCTGCTTAAGTTTGGGTCATGGTGAACTGATGATGTGCTATGAGCAGGGGAATCCAATTTTACTAAGTAAAAATTCCAAGTAAGTTGGTCCTCCCCAGGTGCAGGACTTGCACTTCTCTTTGTTGGACTTCATGAGGTTGCTGTCAGCCCATTTATCCAGCGAGTCAATGGCAGTATGACCCTCTGGCACGTTAGGCATTCCTCCCATTTATGTGTCATCAGCAAACTTTCTGACTGTACACCCAGCTCCATCATCCAGATCATTAATGAAGATGTTGAATAGGGTTCGATGCATTATTGACACTTGGGGTACACTGCTAGTTACTCGTCTCCAACTAGACTTTGTGCCACTGATCGCAGCCTTCTGAACTTGGCTGCGTGGGCAGTTTCAGTCCACCTGAAGTCTGCTTATCTACCCTATACATCATCAGATTTCTCTGTGAGCATGTTACGGGACACAGTGTTTGAAAGCCTTATTGAAATCCAAGTAGACAGTATCCGCTGCTCTCCGCTCATCTACTAGTCTGCTCATTTCATCATAGAAGTTTGCCAAGTTTATCAAACATGACTTCCCCTTGGTGAAGCCAATTCTGGCTCTTCCTGATGATTTTCTTGTGCTTTGTGTGCATGGAAATGGTTTCCAGGATTGGTTGTTATGTCATCTTTCCGTGGATGGAGGCTAACCAGCCTGTAGTTCCTCAGGTCTTCCCTGCTCCCCATCCCTCTATTCCTGTCCCAGCCGTGGAACTGGCATCAATGCTGTGCTCATTGATTATAGTAGCCATTCTTGTGGCTTGTTTAGGGTTTTTTTGGTTTGGGTTTTTTTGCCTTTAGTCTGGTTTTGGTGTGGTTTTGCCTGGTTGTCATTCAGATGGATTTTTCCCTGTATCAGCTCCCTGCGTTGTCACTTTCTTTTCCGCTCCCTGCATTAAAGTAGGAGTAGGGCAGAGCAGAATCAGCAGTTAAGCTGTTGTAGAGCTGTGACTTCACTTACTGTGCAAGTTCAACCAGTTTTCCACATGGAGATTAGAGGTCACACACACATTTCTGTACTCTTTACAGGAAAAAAGACATTGGCTAGAGTATTAGGGCATGGTATTTTGGTTTTGGTGTTTCAATTTCAGCCTGCTGTTACAGTAGTCAGGCAATGGTTCTTTCTGAATGACAGTGTCTTGGCACTAAGTGAATTTTAAATTATGCCTTAGAATTTTGTGTTAGACAATCTCGAAAAAACCAAATGCATGTCCAAAATGTCCCATCTTGAGTATTGCAAGATTGTCACTCTTACCTAAATTGCCATGCGCTGTGTCTGGAGCTACCCAGTTTGCTGTAGTCAGGCTACATTTTGGCTCCAAAGAACATGAGTGTATTGCCTCCAGATTCTGTCACTTTCACAGCCTTCTGATTTAATTCAGAGTTGCCTTTCTGGCTTTTGGAAAGGTGCATGAATTTGCTACACTCTCTCTCTGTTACCTTCATTATATCTGCTTGCTGATCCAGACCTTGGTTTCTCTGCTTTTTCCCCACACTTCCAAGTGGCTGGAAATAGTTCTTGTACAAACTACCACATTTTCGCTTACAATGCCTGCTTTTTCCCCAACTTTCATTCTTTCTTTGTGTCTCTCACTTGATTCAATTACAGCTTTCTTTCTTTGACTCCTTTGTCCATAACAGTTTCTGAATCATACCCACTTTTGCATTGGATTTTATACCATCATTTATTCTTTTCCCTTTTCTGATTGCAGCAGCATTCTTGTTTCCTCATTTCTTATCACTTACTGTCCTTCTCTCTGTTGCCTTGTCTTGTAAGCCTGACATCCTTCTGTCCTGACTTTTTCTCTCCCACCTAGGTTTCTGATATATTTGTTTTAGGGTTTTTTAATATATTTCCCTAAAATATGTATTTTTGTTTTCTTTCTACTTGGTAAAAAATATCCTTGAGATAGAGCAGGACAACCAATTTGTAATTTGTTCTGTGCATTTAGATTTCTTCTGTAAAAAAAGTTGATTCAAACTGAGATTATTCATAACTATCATTTGAATGCTTTGTGTGAACAAACTTCAGCTGTTGGTGGCTCAGAGTGAGACATTCTGTGTGATTAATCACATACGTTGCAGGCTGATGTTTCTGTTTCTTTGCTAAGATTACAAAAACTTTGTCAAACCTAGAAAACTGTTTTGCTTGCTTTTCTTCTCTGTCCCCTCACACCTCTATGAAATAAAGCAAAAGCATTGCTAAAACCAGTATGTAATCCCTGAACAACAGCAGCAAGACTAAAAAGAGAATCAGTTTGGGATTTTTTTCTGAGTACTATCTGCCTGCTAGTGCAAAAAGGAAAGAAAAAACCCCACCCTCAAGAACAAAATTACAGTGTTAAACTTGAATTTAAAAACTTGCATGTGCGAAAGGCAGTACAAATCGCAGCTAAGTTGTGCTTTTACTCTCTTGTCACCCTTTCTCAAAGCAGAAAGCTTTTGTCTTTTTGTCAGTCCAGTGTTTTTTGTGGGAAATTGAGTTTTCATAGAGTTCAAAAATGCTTTAATTAAAAAAGAAATTACAGTACATAGTAGGTATATATGGGATATGTAGTATGCCCTTTATAATAAAAAAATGATGCTTCATTATTAAAAAAAAAAAAGTTCTTGTATTATTCTTAGGTACTTAGGCTTTCTGTCCACCCAATTATATCTAGCCATATGTCTAATTAATGTCTAAGACAGTTGTGTTAAGTAGACATGTAAATAATATTTTATTATTTTCTTTTCAAAATCTCTGCATATAGTGAATGAAGTGTTAAACCTGGATAAATTATATTCAGGCTTGTGAATCATGTGTTTTCAGTATTTTCACTGACTTTTTATATTCAATTTAAGTAAATAATTGCTGATTTATCAATAATGGAAACATACTGATTTTCCTGTTGGAAGTATTCTTGTTTATGAAGTGAAATAGATGCAGTGTAATTACAGTAAACACAGTTTCTCATTTAGTATGAGATAATACTGCATTTCAAATTAGCAGACCAGAATATTCCAGAATGTTTGATGCATAAATTATAAAACTGCTGAGCACAAAGTGTGTATTTAGCATCACCTGCAGATAATACTTCCATGAATTCAAAGATATGTTGTGTTCTCTTTAGTTGTAAATCCTGCCTTTTTTTTTTAATTATGAATTTTTTTAATTATTATTCTGACAAAATGAAGTGGAGGCAAACAAATTTGTATTTTGGGGCTGTTTGGGGGGCAAATTACTGTTACAAATTACTATTTTCATGGCAGAACTGTTGGACTCACCTTTTGGCTTTCTGGTATATGAAATATTTTATATTTCAGGGTTTTGTGCTATCAAAGATAATGTATATATTTAACACTTTAATTTTTTTTTGGCTGACCTCCTTTAGTTTTGGATATTATACCACAGAGGTTCATCAATAATAATTTTGTTCATTATCCTTTAAAAAATGGAATTCCGTGTGTTACGGTTATCAGCTTCCTACGTTCCCCATCTCATTTTCTGCTGTTGTAAGCTGTAAGTGGCATATGGGGTTCAAGCTGTAGTTCTCATTTCCCAAAACATTGCCAATTAGGATGTTGGCTCTGGGACATGTGAATATGAAACAACTATGAAATGCACTTTTGAACTTTATTGCATATCAGTAAATCTGTATTACTAGCTGTATTTCATGGGTTATAAATCAGTAGCTATACAGAATTTTTCCTGTTTCCTGTGGCTTGAAGCACATTCCAAGTGTTTTCATGTGACGGGATTCTCACTAGGTCCCATCCATCTTGTAAGAGAGAGTTCTGATTCCAGCAATGGCAAGGATTCTTGACAGCTCAGGTTCTCCGTTAGAAATGTTTGGGCTTTCAATTTGATTCTCACAACATGTTCATATGGACACTAGGAAGCAAGTGACCAAGCCAAAGGTCTGAACGACAGTTGCCTACATAGGATAGCTTTCCTAACCAAGTATATTAAATTGTAATTTTTATCTTCTGGTTTACGGGACTTCAAAGACTTGACTCACATAAAAAGTCTGTGACGGTCTTATCTCAGAGTCCTGAGATTGAGTCTTCTTTATCAGAAGCATAAATAATTTGACAGAGTTCCTGACCTTTGGGCCGGAAAAGCCCAGGGGAATGAGATAGTGTGAAGGTTAGTTTGTCTCTTGAGTGATTCGCCCATTCCTGTTGAGGTCATTGTCAGGATGATATGGAAGACCATATGGTTACTACTGCAAGGCTACCTTGTTGGCAAATAGAAGGTCTCATGGTATTCTGGTTCTGCATAAACTTTAACCTCTCAAGCCACATTTCATCAAAATAAATAAAACAGTGAAATCCTCGTCTGATTTTTTTTTTTTTTTTTTTCCCTCCTTCTTCTTTTCTCTACACAGTCACAAATGCAAAGAACAGAGTCAAAGACACTCACATTTATCAATACACATTCCCAGCAGGTTTTCATTCATGTTTAGTGCTGTGGTTTGTGGAAAAAAAAAACCCACCCCTCTCCCCTGTGCAGTTGTTTTCATTTTGAGTTTGTCACAGTATGTAATCAGTGTCTTACTGAGAGCAGTGCAAGGTTAACTTGTTTTTTTCTTAACCACAGGATCTAGAAGTGAGGCAATTTGAATGTTTGAATACAAAACCAGCGGTGCCGTACTATTGAGTTTGTTTATATCCAAGCTAGTTATGGCAAAGAAATGAAGCTTGAGTAAATAAAGCTACAGGCATATTTTCAGCATTACAGCTAATGAGCACTGTTTAGTTTTAGAGTAAATCTCTGAACCGTATTTAATCTCTGCAGTAAGGTACTGATAGTAACGATAATAATTAGTGTAGCGTATCTCTTGAAGCACATCATGCTCTGCTCTATTCTAGTAAGCTAAAAAATGAAATATAAGCCTCATATTTAGATATAAGATCTTATGGAGGAATTTTGTTAGTAGTATTATAGGTCAGGGGTTTGTCTTCCTGCCTGATGTCTGTCAGTCTCCCACATAGTAAGTGTACAAATATATCTACATAATTGGATTTGGATTTGAGGTTCTTTGTGAGGCTTCTTTAAAATATGACAGCACTTTTGGTGTTACACATATCCTATTCCCAAGAGACATTTGGCTCCTCCTTGGGCTTGCAATGACCTGTGAGGCAGGTCTACAGCAAAGAAGCCTTGCAAGATGCAGGTAACATGGTGTGAACCACAGATTTTTTTTGTCAAGGTTTTTGTGTGTGTTTGTGAGCTATTTTATCTAATGAGCTTCTGTTTACCCAAGACTGAAACTGATTGAAGCTGAAAGCTGCCCGATGGCTAAGTTTTATTTTTCCCACATGTAAAATTACATATTTCTGTGACATTCTTGCCTTTGTTCCAGTTCCCAATATGTACAGTTTCGTAAATAATGAACTGAGAGTTTTTAGAAAATGGTGGGTACAGTATAGAAGAACTGTGAAAATTAGCTAATTCCAGTGCTCCTCAAGAGTCTTTGGTTAAACTCCTGGTTGAGTTACTTCTGTTTATTTATCTCATATTAAATTAGGCATGAGTTCCTCTTTCATCCCTAGCTTGACATATGAAAAGTAATTGTTTAATAATGTTTCAGAGCCTTGAGAAATTAAGAGCAACTTAGCCAGAGGTTGAGAAGATATCTGGATTATCTCCAGAATTCCCAGTCTAATTACTTTCTTCTTGTTGAACTGAAGTGAATTTATCTTTAGAAAATACGAAATGTCAAGCTATGAGTTCCTGTATTAAACATATTTTTCAATTAAAATAACTATGGAAATATGAGCATAGAACTAACTTTTCCTAATTGCATGGTGAGAAAATTAATTTACATAGAATTACAGTGAAAATATAGTAATTATAATTACTCCTTTGACCCAGCAGTTGACAAAAGAATAATAACCTTTTTAGAGGTATTTTTAACTTAGCCTTTTCAGCATAATGACTATTCCCTGATTTCAATATGTGCTTAATTTCCAAGGCCCTATGAGATAGATTTAACAAGTGATACCTGTACTGTTTTTATATACTGCCATTTCTGCAGTAGTTTCCAAGCAAGGGATTGGAGGAAATGTTGTACTTTTCAGGTTCATCTCATAACTAATTCTGGCTTATCCCCATTAAAGGGAAGGTATGATGGCAGAGACAGGATTTCTGACATTGTTTCCTTTAAAAGAAGTGTGTGTGTTCTAGGAATTCAAAGCCAATCTTAGAAGGAAAAATGTTTGGTTTTATTGATGACTTATAGGCAGATCATAACATTGAGTACTTCACATTGTAACAGCAGAGCTGCTGATTGACTTCTGTTAATCTGTTGTCATAGGTTCAGTTAGTTGATGAGGGGAGGTGGGGCTGTGTTAGCGTACCAGACCGAAAGCCATTCTGCGTGGCTGAGAATGTTAGTTCTGAATACAGGCCTTCCTCGGTGCCTGAATAAGGAGATCGAAAGAGAAAGCCCATAATGTACAGCTAAGGTAAGGGAGGCAGTGTAGGCTGCGGTCACTTCTACAGCTGAAATTTGTGGCAAGGATGTAGGAGGGCAAGTCTGGACACTGGATGAAGATCTGTATGAAAGGGAGCATCTAGGCGATGAGATGCCATAGCTGCTGCCTCAGCTGAGTTGAGGAAGTGATGGTCAATGACGTTAGTGTATGCCAGTTTAACATTTTTCTACTGGTAGTCATGGCAGAACTTTGTAGTTTAAGTAACTATACTTAATAATGCAGTTTAAAATGAAAGTGTGAAATGATGAATGAAAAGAACGACTCTTCAAGTTGTTATTAAGAAATGATGCTGAACTGGGAACATGGCGATGTGTAAATGTGGAACTCTGCTTAGCTGAGGAATATCCAAAAAGAACATTACCATGTAAAAACAAAACAATACATCCCCAATGCCTCTAAATGATGGTAATTACACTGAGCAGCCTTTTATGGAATTGACTGTGGGCTCCATCTATCATGGAAGTTTTTTTGAGTTTGCAGATTAAATTGTTCTCTCATATGAAGTTGTGAAGCATTAGCTACGCTTCACTCACGCAAATTAATCTTTCGCATTTCTAGATTAGTTCTCCATCTAGTTTGTGCCGGGGAATTGAAGAAAGTTTCAAAGGAATCAAGGCCTTACAGAAGGGAGTGACAGTACTTGCCTTTTGCCGTCTGCTGTGCAGGATTGCATCCACTGGTGTGCTCTTAAAGGCGGTTACCATGTTGGAGGCCACAGATCCTGAAGCTTTTCTCACAATCTATGAAGTGGCTTGTAACAGGGACCAACTCTTTGGTTTTACTGATCCTCTTGAGTTGGAAGACTACTACATTCAGCAGTAATCTGCTGCACTGTTACTGTGGCAACAATGTAGTGGCCTTGCCAACATCAAGTCTGCCAGGAAGCTGGAAATAGGGACACAAATCTTAGAGCATGTCCGTATGGCAACTCTGTTAAGTTTGCATTCTCAGGGGCATCGTACTTACCTTCCACTCAATACAGAGTTAATCTGCTTGTGAGAGGCAGAGTTGTCCTGTACATGCATAGAAGAATTGCTTGTGGGAGTAGGTATCACTTCTGGCCTGGCTGATACTGTCTGCCTGTTTTCTGGAATGATCCAGCACTTTCTAAGGAATGAATAATGAACTGCCCCCCACCCCGGAAACCTGTGTGGTGTCCTGTCTCTACCTCAGCACACTGTCCTTGCCAATTTCTCATTACTCACAGTCTGTGGAAAACGCTGTTTGAAAGCCAGGTTGGTCCCAGAGCAGCTGGCATAACGATGCCTGGTGTTTTTTTTTCTCTTCAGTTTTGCACTTAGAAAACAAGCAAATATTGTTTGGATTAAAGGAAAAAGACATCTATGTAAAATTTGCTCAGAAGTCTTCATCTATCTTTGGTTTAATCATCTAAGAACAAATCAGATTTTCTGTTGGGAAGTAGTTTTATGTGTATTTGTGTTACTTGTCCTTGTGCAGTAGTCCTGCCAATTATATTTATTAGCTCTAAATATTAAACAGCTGGCAGGATTCCATTGTATATAAATAAGACATTTGAGACCTGGAAAAATGCCATTTCTAATACAGCCAGCTGGTGCTTTTTACAGTTACATTCAGCACAACACTACCGAATTTCACTGTACATTCGCTGTTGTGTTAATGACAATAGGAGAACATGGGGTGGTTTGGGATTTCTGTAGGAAATGCCATTGTGTAAAAACACATTGTTTTGAAACACTGACTGTACCACAGAAATGCTATATTACACACCTGATTTGTGCATTTTATTGTATATACTTTTGTGGTTTTTTGTTTTGTTGGCAAATACAAAGCAAGGAGCTGCAGAAGCTTTTCAATTGTGAATTTTGAAGTGTTCCCGTGCCACAAACATTTTTCACTTTCTCTGTTGCAGAAGTGTTTTCCTCAGTAAGTAATGATTTCATACTTAAAAATTTCTGCTTGCTGCTGCTTCTGAAATAATTTGCTAATGGTTTGGGGTTTTTAATGAAGGCATGATTGACTTCCTGTTGGAGTCCAAGTAATAACTAAAATAGTAACAAACATATCTCCCCACTGTTAATTTGCTCCTATTTTACATATTAAAAAATTGAGGCATAAATGTGGGTAAGGGGTATCTTCAGATTTACCTAACCAGCAAATAGTTTGGAGAACTGGCTTTCATCTATTCTTAAGTTACTATACAATTATAATTTCTTTGTAAAGTTTTGCCATCAATATTTGTCTGGCTACGTTGAGAGGTAGGGCTTTAGGTGAAGCAGAGGGTAATGCTGGAGGACCTGATGTTTTTTATTTGTCGTATTAAATATTAACAGGAGCTTATTGTTATGAGCCGTATAGCTGAAAGTGTTATGTCTAACATGAAGTATGAAGACCCAATTTTTCACAAAACTGCCATGTCCGCAGCCTTGGGTGTGTTCCATCTTGGATAAAATTCTGCTTGCTGAAGTACCCATTGTACTAAACAGCTGCTTATTTCCATCTCTGAAACAGCTATGCTTAAAGGCTGAACCTTACCTAGTTTATACAGCGCTCATGGATGAAAGGTGTTTCTATGTGAGCAGTGGTTCAGTACAGATTTCAACGATGGGGATTGTTGTGTTGAGAACTTCCCAGAAAATCTGCTTAACCTGTGACATAAGTAAGATTGAAACCTGTTTCTCAAGGAGACATGCAGCCTAGAGAAAAAATAAGCTGTAAATGTCTTGGTTGTCCAAGCTCTGAACGGACATTTGAATGCTGGATTCAGATGTCTGTTAGCAAGTTAGACAGTCAGATGTTTTCCTCATTGTAGTGACCTTTTTACCTCACTATGATTTAGAGGCTTTTGCTTGGAAAGGGTGAGAATCAGCTGTCCTTATAAGTTTGATGATGAAGTCCTCAGCTGTCTAGCAATTAGAGATGGGGAAAAAGATAGCTTTACTTATTTTTCTGCATTTTAATAATTATTATTCTATTTCCATCATAAGGTATGCACTCTTGCTTTATCAAATACTGTGTGTTTATGTGTGCGTAGTACCTTTTATAGAGTTATAATTATTTATTTACCCTATTTATTATGGTATTTTACTTCCCAGATGAAGATTCTGTAAAAACTAAGAGACATTAGTGCATCCAACCCTTTTGGCGTTTTTGTTTACCAGTTGAGAGAGGAAGAGGGTCAACATTTATGTGAAATTATGTACGTATTTATCATGCGTTGGTGAAATTAGCTTTATATAATTTGAAAGATATTCAGATCACTGTGGCAATATATATTGTGCTGTAGGTAACAGAGGATGGTGCAGTTGTAACAGACAGAGGGAGGAGATTCTTGCCCTTTTAATCCTCCTTATTTTTAAGAGTCTTTTTTTAAGGTCTTATATTTCTGACAGACTACGATTCTATCATCACGTCATGCGACATAGTTTGTCTCCAGTCCCTGTCAGATCACATGCAATGAACAACACATTCTTGTGGGGAGGATAAGAATGAGTTTGCCTCTTTAGTTTGGTTGGCTGGTTTAGTTTGTTTTTTTAAAAACAACATGGAAAATGTTGATTTCCTTTTCCTGAATGTCACTATTTTGGCTTTGCTTATAATGCAAGAAAGAAAAGTGAGAAAACAAAACAGGCAACAGGTTAGAGAAGAGTTTTCCATTAGACCTGGTTGTTCTGGATAATTTATGGTAAATTTGGAGCTCTCCACTGTATGGCAAAATGCTGTATGTCACCTTTTGTTGGCCAAATTTAATATCTGGATACTCTAAATGAGTTTCTCATTTCACCTAAATGCTCATCAGACAAGAAATTAGGACTTTGTTTTGGTTTTAATTCTGAAACTGTTTTGTTTGGTTATGAAGAAACCCCACCTTTTAGATTGAGGATATGAACAAAGTCTCCTAATACAGTGATATGCTGTCAGGTGTGTTTCATCTGCTCCCACAAATGTGAAGACTTGAGTGGATAACTAAACAGAGAGGGAGAACACCACGGTGGTAACACTATGTGGATCCTAGATTGAATATTGTTGCATGTAACTTTTTACCAATATATCCTCCTTTCAGTCTTAAATTCTCTCCAATACACTTATTTCCTATCACATTAGAGTTTTTTCATTTAACAGTTATGGCTGATTGATTTTAAATAATAGGCTAGTAAAACGGTATTAGAAAAAAGTGTACCAAAGTCTGTGTCTTAAAAGGATTTATGCAATGGTAGTGATAATTTCACTGGGTGTGTAACTTAGTTGGAAATGCAACTTCCTTCATTTGCAACTTAGAAAAAACTAAAAATAAAAACTGGGGGAAGACCCAGTATCAGCAGGTAATTTCAGTGACTTTTGAAAGCCAAATAAAGAGGAAAATTACCATGCTACTTCCTAAATTTATTAAACTTCCAAACGGGATCTTTTTCTCTCCTCTGATCTAAGCTGATTGGTATTTATGGGCCTTGCATCAGCACTTCACCAATGTTACAAGGAAAGTGTTTTCATATTGATGATCTGGTCTGGAATGCGTTCTTCTATGATACAGTCATTGCAGGATTTTTGTTAATAGCAAACTTTCAGAGCTCTTGCATTCTGTTTCTATTTTGTTAAACTTTTTTCTAGTATATATGGGAAGGTTCCACTTCTCGTTTAGATTTGAATTATTTTATTCCTAGTCTCAAGCTATCCTAAAATGTGTGCTAATATTTGTTGGCTGTTTGATTCCCTTACTTCTCAGAATTTTGGGAACTCTTTATAGAAATCTCTCCTTGAATACATTTTTATTTTCAATTAACTGAAAAAGTCCTTTTTCTCTGTGTATTGGATACGAAGTTGAGTAGGGTACGTTAGAACCACGTTCAACATATGTGAAAGCATAATTGTTTCACTGATCTGAATTTGGACATATTTAACGTTGCAGTAAAAAAGTCAACAGAAGATCTAAGTACTGAAACAAAGGAGGCATCAAAGTTATTTCTCTTGTCTTATATCCTGCAATCTGTTTCCCAAGTGTATGCTTCAGTGGCATACAGATGTTTGAAATATTAGAGTGCAACAGAGAAAGTAAGTGTTAGACTAATATATATA
>VXAK01004911.1:0-29786 GCA_013399435.1 Arenaria interpres
TGCCTGGAGTGACACAGGGGCAGACCCCCAGTCTGCTTTATAGTAGAACCTTAGTTTGATTTAATGTTGGGGCATTCTGAGCTGTAGGATGTGAAATCCTGAAATGTCTTACTCAGCTGTTTTGAGATACCTGATACCAAATTACAGACCTTTCAGGATCCAGAGGTCCTAGTTTTAATCTTGTCTTTATCTCAGTGTGTACATATAGATATATAAAATAAAAATCTTCTTGAACAAATGTTACCGAATACACAATGTTAAAAAAAATTCTGTGTGTATATGCACAAGTATAAGTACATACATATATATATGGACTAATAGCTATATAGAATCATAGAATTGTATAGTCATAGAATCATTTAGGTTGGAAAGAACCCTTAAGATCATTCAGTCCTACCATAATCCCGACACTATCAATCCACCACTAAATCATGTCCCTGAGCACCACATCTACATGTCTTCGAAATACCTCCAGGGGTGATGACTCAACTACTTCCCTGAGCAGCCTGTTCCAGTGCTTGATAATCCTTTCAGTGAAGAAATATTTCCTAATATCCAACCTAAACCTCCCCTAGTGCGCTTAGCCTGGTTGGATCTTTGTATTTGTATGCAAAGAAACTAATTTATTTTTTTATTTAGTTTGGAACTTATGCTGAGATTTAAAAACAAAAGAGAATAATTGTGAGAGTAACAGAACTAAAGGTAACTGATTCCTTACAGATTTGTCTCCTTTGCTTTCCAAGTCTTATCTCCTGGGATAAATTGATGCCAGCCTAGAAAGACAGCATGTACTATGGGTATTTTGTTTACTGCCTATGACCTGATGGGAAATATCTGCATGGGATAGAAGTCAGGTCATCCTCATCACAACATGCACAAAATATTAAAAATGTTTTCTGAAATGCTTTCTAAAAAATTCTCTAGCATTTGCACACAAGCAATATTAATCACAAAGAGCTCTAGAAAACTGATCTGGCCAACAAATTCTATTGAAAACTACTGCTTGCATTTGATTTTTTTTTTTTTTTAATTTATCTTTAAGCATTTTTCCAATTTTCATTCAGAAAAGAACATCTTCTGTAGAAGCTGTAGCCCTTGACAAGAAGTCTGGTTTGGCTCCAAAATTATCTAGGCATGAACCTTCAGAAATGGATGTCTTAGCAAAGAAATCTCCACGTTTTACTCTGCTCTTGTGCTGCAAATATAAATGGCCTCTTCTAAGAGATTCTGATTTGGGAACTTGTGATTATTTAGCTTATTCCCCTCTTATTTCTCTTCCAAAATTACAAATGGATACTCAGGAAGTCTTAATGATTTTCATTTGTGCATGCAGCCATCAGTGCCCACCGATCTGCCTACACACCCAGTTTCTGCATGTACAGGGTAGTTTTGATTACTGGCAGAAATTCTGGATGATTTCTGCAAAAGCAAGCAACTGAGTCAAACCTAAGGTAGAAATATAAGAGAAGGAGAACTTTCTCTTTGGTGCCTTCCTTCCCTTCTAATTTGTCCAGTGTGCTTATCATGCAAAAGCATCTAAATATATGATTAGTCCAATAAGAGGCTACTCTCATTTCCCCTTGGAGGACTGGTCATGTTCTGAGTCTCCAAGATGTTGGGTACAGTGAAGCGTGACCAAGCCCTGGGCCAAATGCCTACGTCCTGGGAAGGAGTTAGAATCATAGAATTGCATAGGTTGGAAGGGACCTTCCAAATCATCTAGTCCAATCATCTAAGTTCCTGCAGAGAAAATGGGGTTACAGCTTGGATGGGAGAAAATTTTATTTTCTTATTAAATTGTAATTTTGTGAGCCAAAATAAATGTAACAAAGCTGCACTTACGGCAACATCAGAGATTCTTGTAATGAGGATGTAGGTCTGAATCATGTCTTTTCAGATTTCTGTATTTTGGCTGCTTAAGGGAAGCATTGCTGGCTCTTGAATGTTAGCTATTATCTATAGTATGTCACCTTCAGCTATGGAAGTGTCCAGGTGCTGGTATGACTATCAGATATTTCCGTTTTAGAGTAATTCAAGCAAAGAGGCTCCTGAGTTGCCACACTGACTTATTCAGAGATGGCAGTTGTCACAGCTCAATGATTCTGCTGTGCCCTAATGGGGATTTGGACAGAGTTTCATCACAGAAATCAGAACATTTGATGACCACAAGTTAGAAAAGCATCCATGCATTAATGGAGCTGCTTATCTCAAAACTGAGTGACCCCCAACGTTACCTTTCCCCTTTTACGGTCTAAGACAAGGTTTCTCTTTTGAAATGCATGAATGGGTAACACAGCGCTACTTGCCCTGCCCTCACTCTCCTCCTTTTCACAAATGGTGGTGTTTGTCATACAGAAAAAGAAATTGCTTAATGACTTGTAGTCAGCTTAAAATTATGTGTCAGCAGCATCTGGGGCACTTTATGAAGAGAGAGAAGTACAATGTAGCATGGAGTAAAACTGAAATTTAAATGAAGAAAAAATAATAC
Source organism: Arenaria interpres (assembly GCA_013399435.1). Classification (NCBI taxonomy): domain Eukaryota; kingdom Metazoa; phylum Chordata; class Aves; order Charadriiformes; family Scolopacidae; genus Arenaria; species Arenaria interpres. The sequence continues at coordinate 2,489 of VXAK01004911.1, forward strand.
CCTATATCCTGATAGCAGGTGTTGCAAGACAGATGCCCAATTTTTCATGGTTACAGTTCTATAACTTTGCCTTTGACTTTCCAGAAGGAGTCTGTGGACAGGCAAAACTGCAAAAGAGAGTGTCCACAGACACCAAAGATGTCTTGGGGAGCAAGTGTAAAAGTGTGTACTTTCCTGGAGTTGCCAAGAAGGCTGAAGGGAAAGATTGAAGTGTAAATTAAATGTTGTATGTAAGACTCTAAGCTGATAGTTGCTCTCAAACACATCTTTTCATGTGGTCGTGTCCACAGGATCTCTTCCAGGATATCACTGAGCAAAGATAGTCCCTTCCAAAATTAAACCTCGCTTTGGAAACCTCTTCCTCTTTTATAACAGCTGATCATTAGAAACATCTCCTCAAAATCGCTTGCCTTTAACTGATGAGGTTTTTTCGTTCCTGCAGATCTTTCAAGGAAAAATATCTTCTCAGCAGGAGAAAACAGGCTTAATTCTCTGAGAACCCCCGGGATACAGTTGTTTCCATTCCCCACCAAAACCAGAAAGACAGTCTCGCAAAAATTCTGAGCTTTTCTGCAGTTAAATAGAGTCAGTCTATGTGGTTACAAGACAAAAGAAGTAAGAGATGTTCTTACCTAAAAAAATGTACAGTAAAAGAGGAGCATAAGCACTGAAGATAAGCACTCAGAGAAAGAAACTTGAGACAGCTATTGAATGTCTTCCTGCAAATTCATGACTATATTTATAAGAGGGTTCATTTTTTGTGTAGGCTAAGTCCTAGTATCTAGTGCTAGTGCTAGTCCTAGTATCTAAGTGCTAGTATCTATTCAAGGTTTTTTTTCAGTGTCTCTGCTTAAACTGCTTCACATGAACCACTGAATTCAGAGTAATTCAAACAACAGTTGTAGTCACAACCATTCTGGGGATGAACTCGAGTATAAAAAGGCAGCTTACGGTCTGGAGTGGAGATTGCCAACATATGTCACAGGATCATGCCCCTGTCATGTTATTGCTGTAGGGGTCTCCACACAGAGAAATTCAAGCCCACTGCCCTGGCACTGTCAACCGTTCCTGGCAAATGACAGCAATTCTCCTGTGAGAGTAAATGTTGCCATAGCTGCATATTTGATATACTACCGAAAAGTTATATATATTCTTAGGCTATTGTAGCTTTTTTGCTAATACCCAAGTGGCAAGTCTCATTTATCCAAGCAAAGGAGCTCACCTCTCCTAGTGTGTGAGAATAGTACAATTCCAGTGTAGTACTGATGAATTTTTTTCATGTAAAAGTTCATTAACAAAATTTGCAAGCCAGATCATGACTGACCATAAAACTGGTATCTCTAGTTGAGGTTTTCTAATGTGGTGGCTCAGAGACATCACATTAAAAAAAAGGAACCAATCCCAAAGAACTTATCCCTTTATAACGTTATAATGAAACTATGCCTTTAACAGATTAAAGTCTTGAATAATACAGAGAAACCGTCCAATAGGATAGTGATGAAGAACATCTGCCTTCTGCATCTGATAGAGCAAGATGTGGTTTAGATTTGGAAAGGTTAGATTAAGTGGGAAAGATTTCTTATCTGGTCAGTTCATATCCTTAACCGAATACATTTTCAAGCTACTGACCTCCTGGAACAGCTTCAAAACCAAGACCCAGTAAGTTTCTAGTACAAAAAAGATAATAATTTTCTACACCATTTGTCCAGTTCAATTCTCTACTCTCACATTTAGCCTTATCCTGAGTTGTAAGCTAGTTACAAGACCCAATTGTTCTTATAGGTAGTGCCTCTGCTTGAATGGTAGCTCTACTGGCACCGTCATTAGGCACATATACTTTCCCACTGAGTGATTCTATATCTATATATACACATTTACATGTAAAAGAAGGAAAAAAAAATAGCTACTTACTGATTATCAAGCTTGTTTTGTCTGACTGTGTCTTCTTCTTCTTTGTGAACAAACACATAGTTAAACCCTATATCTGAAAATAGGAAACAGCACTTCCTGTGAGATCTATTGCAAAACATTAGTATAAGAATCAAGGGTATGGTTCTTCTTTTCTGAAAATGCTCAGTTTTCAGGTTGAGTTCAGAATGGAGGCACGAAGACTTTATGGGTGTCTGCTTGTTCTGGACAAGCTGGAACTGGAGCAGTCAGTATCTGAACTACTGCATCTCTACAGGGTCATTAAATTCAATAAAATCCCATTCTCAGGACAGTAACTATTTCTAGCTGCTCTAGACACTTCTGCAGCTCAACAGAAAGTGAGCATACAGAATGTGTGGTACCAAAATGACCGTTGAAACAACCCCACTGAGGAATTCTTCATGTTCATTGTCACTGACTAATTTCTACATAATTTCTACATGGTTCTCCCTTTCATTATCACTAGTGAAAAAGAATCTGTAAGCAAAATTAGGATGCGTTTATACAATGCAAAGCAGTGTCATGTTAGACATCATCGCACTTGCCTTAGGTGAGCATTGTGAAGAGAGACGAGTCAAGATCCAGAGGTTTTGGAGCTAATTAGGTCAGGTAGAGCGCTGTGCTGGTAGAGCTACCTTCCTTCCAGTTATGTGACCAGCTCATGTAGTCTACACCACAATGTACCATGTGGTATAGACTCCCTCCCTCAACATATATTGCAATTTTTGCAAAGCCATGATCTTACACTTGCTAAGAGGCTGTGATATGAGACAAGCTGGAACCTGCAGTTCATTCCCTTTTTGATGTGGTGACTTTGCAGGATTGAAAGCAATAGAAAAAAAGAGATTAAAGTAACAGAAAGTAGTTAAAATATGGTTTTGCTACAAAGTCAGGAAGCATAGTTGAGTGTACAGTCTGGTGTCATGCATTTATTTTTTTAAAACATTCACTTCACCAATGCCATTGGCACTGCAGCTGCAACAGCCTCCAGCTGTTGGAGTGATAACTGATACCTATGTAACTGATTATTATAAACCAGGAGTGGTGAATAATATGACCACTTATCTGATCCCTGAGGAGTTATAGGAAGGCTACATTTTTTAGCTTTGCAGGTTTTTGGCAGCAGCTGTTGACCCTTTTCTCTAAGACTGCTGGGTGGTTTTCCGCAGTATTCCTGAAAAGCTGTAGGACTGGCTTGTGCTGCAATTATAGCTGGATTTTGTCAATTCCTAGAAAATCTATGTGGATTTTTAGTAAAACCAATGATGTATAACCTGACCACATCTGTTCCAGAGAGTATAAGACTCACAGAGCTGTTTCAGAAGGACCACCTAAGCAAGGGATTAGGAAGAGGGATCTCTTTGATCGCTGAAAGATCATAAACATTTCCTGTTGATCTGGAAGTGGCTGTATAGATTTTGCTGTAAATATAGACTGCAAACTACTGAAAACCTTCAAGTCTGAGCAGAAAGGACCTTCCCTACAGGGACACGGTAGATAACAGGGAGACAAACCAGATTTTCTTTCTATTTCATCTCCCTCTGAGTTGCTTTCTGAACAAGTTTGTTTGCAAGTTTCTTTTGTGAACTACTATGCCTGGAAAAGAAATGTTTGGCTTGCAGGATCAAAAATCCTGCCAAAGCCACTTAATTTTCACTGCCCCATGAGAAAGAGGGGCAGTCATCTGGAGAAGGGACTTGTCTCAGCTCTTGAAAGTGAGACTTCTTTGGTGTCCATTGCCCAGAGATTATGAGTGGGTGTACAAGAAGTAATCCTCGCCCTCTTCTCTCTCTGTCTTGTGACACTGGGACTTCTTTCTGCCTTTTTCAGGGTGTTTCTGGAGTCACCAAGCTCCTTCTTTTTGGTTGTTCTATCAGTTTGCTCAAGCAGGAGAGGAAAAAGACTTATACAGCAAGCAGCCTATGCAGACAGTACTTGCTAAACAAATGTGGAAAAAAAATGTATACAAAGCTGCAAACATCCATATATTGATAGAACTGCTAAAATTTTAAGTCTTTCAGGAATGGGTAAATTCTTGTTTTCATTTTCTCTCTTAACAGACCAGTGCTAGGAAAGATTACAGAAGAAGTAATTCTTGGAAGGCCTAAGAGATAGTTTCATAATCTTTGAGGTAAGCAGCGGTCTTGAGTTTGGCGTAATGGGTTTGGTGGAGCCTTTTGCTGGGGATTGAGTGACTCATAACTCCTAGTTTGAGATAGAAAGCAGGACTTTGCACACATTGTTTTGAACGAGTTTGAGTTCTTTGTGCCTCCAGTCTGGGTGCTTAGATTGAAGAGAAGTGGACAGTGTTTTCAGGCTGCCTGAGCTCCAATTGCTCTGACCTTTGAAGATAAGAAATATCTCATATTGGACATTTAATTTTAGGCACCTGGGACTACATTTTGAATTGTAGCTTTATTATTATATTATAGAAGATAGGGCCTGTTAGAAAGGACAGAGCCACCTGAAAAACCCTTTTTCAGGGGTGTTGGGACTCTGAAGAAATCCAGGAGAAACGAATGAAGTATTCATTGATCTAGAAAGCATGGCTGTGAGAAATGGGAAAGGACTATATGATCTCTGGAGAGTTTTCTCAGACTTACTTTCTATGATTTTACTCTTAGCATCTTTTCTGTAAGGGTTTAGTGAGCTTTATAAACATTAACTAACCAAAAGAACTGCCTGGGAGATGGAAGCAGTGGGAGAAAAGCCTTCCAAAGTCAGAGGCATTGCCAGCTGAAGATTGCTTGCCTTATAAAATTAGAGAGCTGCTTAAGGTCTCCACTGATAAAATTAGAAAGAGCGAGAAGGGAAGAAAAGGGTACTTAAACTTCACCATGCAAATTAAATTCTGTAAACAGGGAAGTACCATTTGGTTGTATCAAAAGGAAGAATCAAAAAATTACAAAAAAAATCTGCAACAAAACTGTCTTACTTCAGTTGGGGCTTTCTACAAGCTGTCACAACACTACCACTGACAGAACTGAAGCAAGGGAACCAAACCATCATGTGCTTCTGTTACTCCATCAACTGCTGAATGTAAGAGAGAACTAGCTTTTTCTGACAATGATACTGTTGCCTTAAGTTTAGAATGTTATGTGGATACTGAAGTCAAGATATGGGGATACACTCAGGGCACTGACATCATTTTACAAATTTCTTGAAGAAATGTCTTTTCCTCCAGAGGGAAAGGTAGAGTAGGAGACAGTTCCCTGTTGGCAAAAATACTGGTAAAATTACCAGGCAGATTACCTGAATAGAAATGACTGAGCCTCAGCTGTATGCCACTAAGAGCATAGCAAAGATTAAGTGATGTCCTTGCAGTTCATCTAATATTCTAGACCTCCCATGTGGAAGGAGAAATGCTGACTCTAGTCACTGTGTCAAAGCATGTTTAAAAATTTTAGGCAAAGCAGGGCAGAACAAGGAGTGAAGGTGCATACCAATGGGGTTGCTTTCCCATTACTCTGGTGTGCCTCAGCCTGCCTGTCTATGGTGAAATTGGATGAAGTAGGTGTTTTGTGTTGAAAAAGGAGTTCAATAAACATATTACTGAGTCTGTTCAATAGACTGCTCTTGAACATCCTCATCCACAGTAGCCCTCAGCAGACATTTTGCTGACTGTCCTCCAGTTTACAGGGATGGGCACGTGGCAACTTCAGTTGAGCACAAGGAGGAGCACACAGGAGGACTTTGCAAGGTATCTTAGTAGGTAATTAATTCTAGACTTTTTCAAACTGAATGTTGTAGACTGTAGGAATCATCTCTCCCACCCTTAGCTTGTAATCACCTAGCTAGTGTAAGGGCTCCCTCTATAGCCAAAGGATAGAGGTAGGTATTTGCAGAGGGTAACTGCTTCTGTCTTAAGTTATTCCACCTTAGGCTAGAATGAATCGCCATATGGAGGGGGCTTTCTTTAGCCACAGGAAGAGCCTAGACATTGAGTTCAGACTAGACAGCTAACGTATACATTGATAAAACTGAGTTATAGCCCAATCAAATATTTCAGATAACCTGAATGAGGAATTCAGTGATGAGAAACTATTCTTTATTTTGGAAAAAAGATCAAGTGAAGTATTTTCAATTGGCTGTTCTTTGGGGCTGAAGTGGTTTTTTAGCAGGTAAGCGTGATAATTCTGTCTACATCCTTTGCTGAAAAGGAAGAGATCTATGCTGTAGATCTAAAGACTTGTCCTGCTCATGACCCACCCAGAAGTAGGAACAGATTTATTGGGGGACTATGAAGACTGTATCCTGCTCATTCCCATGAAAACTGTATGTGCTCACCATCATGTCACAGAAGTAAGGTTGCAAAGGCCATCCTCCTCTTCCCCTTCATCCTCATACCCATGCAGGTGTCCTAAAGGGGCACCGTGCTTTAGAAGAGGTAGGAAGATACATAAAAGAAAACACAATTTCTGTTGATGGCATATGAAAGTTGCCTCGTCAGCTGCTTAGGTGTCATAGTACTTCCTCACAGCTTTGGGGCATTTCACAGAGCCTTGGAGAAGTAAGACTTGACAACTGAGATGTAAGTAGATCAGGAGTTCAACATATTCTTAAGATATTCTGAGTTGCTCACAGGAAGAACTACACAAGGAAATACCAATGCAATCTGCCCTTCACGTTAACTTCTTGAATACACACATCATGATGCTTTGTTCAGTTCGCAGGAACCATCTTCCCAGCTGAGAGACTGGTTACTTGGGGTTCTTTTTATTGCACTTCACTCGTATGCAGGACCAGGCCCTATTTAATGCACACTACGCAGACCCTTCTTGGACTGCAGAATTTTGCTCTTCCCTCATGATCAGGTCTCTAGTTCTGTTAGGGTAATATCTGATTGCTTCACAGATATTACAGTATTTGTCTTCTCACCAGATTTATGAGATGAATCAACACAGTTGTCTCCATTTTGCAATGAGGAAGCTGAAGTGCCAAGATTATGAATAACACTCTCAAGCATCTATTAATTTGGGGAACTTGATATGTACACTGTTTTTCTCCAAAGTATTATGCAGGGACGTAGTTCCTGTCTGTTGTAGCTGCTGGTTGTTGGTCTTCACATTGGGCCCTGGAACATGAGGAACACAACCTCAAAGGCCATCTACGAAAATCTAAGTTTAAGTGGAAAGGGAAGGTACTTAATTTCTGTTCTACAAGTAGACACTTAAGGGCAGGTAGGATAAATTCAGGCCTAGCTGCCTAAATCCCTTGGTGGAACTTGTGCCGGCGGTGTGATGAGCTTGTGGATTCCAGTAGTATTTGTGGCATAGAACTTGGCATCTGTGAAACATAAGCCTTCCCTTATTTTGATTCCCAAGTATCTGCAGAACTGTTCAATGTAACTGAATCTGAAAGACACAACCAGCCCCAGGTAGTCCTCAGTCTTCTCAGAGACTGGCCTCACGCGCCTGTCCACCTGGCTGGTGGAACCTGCTTAATTTCTGAGAGAAATACCAATGGAGAGTCCAGCAGCCTGAAGCCAGCTTGGTAGCCATGCTACAGCAATCTATGGACATACTGAATCTGAACGTAATAATCTTCCAACAGGTTTTACTTACAGGGTGGAGATGCCATTCACTTAGTAACTTCTGCAGAGAAAATATAAGAAAACACTAGGCTTTAGGTGAGTCAGCAAAACCTCCTTTCTCACAGTCCATGGCAAATTAACCACACCACAGAGACTGTGATAGCAAAGACTGTGCTGTTCTCCATCCCCAGCAAATGAGAATCACTGTGGTATCTTCTGTACTACCGTGTGGTAAGTTTTATTGCATTCTCTCTCTCTCTTTCTTTTTTAAAGGCAGTACTAATTGCTGTCTCATAATGGGAATGGAAGAACTAGCTTACAGCTTTGTCCACAAGTGAGCTATTCTATACCTGCTCTGCTAGTTGACTCATTTTGTGCCACTGTGCAAAACAGTGCTGGTATTAGCAAATGTCACATGAAGCCAAGACCATCTGTATTTGTGAAGCTCTCAGGTTGTATTGCAATAGTTGGTTTATGCCAGTATATTTAGCACATGCAAACTAGTTTGCTGTTCTTCTTGGAAGAAATTGTGTAAGTGTTAAGACGAAAGCAAGCCACAAATAAGTGATAAAAATATCTTCAACTAAAAAGCCATCTGAGCAAGAGAATTCAAGGAAAGCTGGTATTTCTGTCTAAGTTGTACTAAAGTATGTTGGGATAAAGTACTACATAAAGCTGTAAGTGAATCTTAGCAAAAAAAAAATAATATGTATTTGTGTTGCCCAAAATGTACTTGGATTCACCTGAAATCTCACAGCCAAACTATCGCTGGCATGTTTCTTTGGGGAATTACCGTCATACACTGATGCTCCATTTTACAAGACTTCTCTAAGTCTTCAAGCATATCTTCAATATAATTAGCACTTATCCTTGGATAGTGGAGAAGTTTACTGTCCTGTACTTTTTTTGACACTGACAAGGGACCATTTCTTATCTCCTAGTTGTTAACATGTTAAATGCATTAAACATGAAATACTTACACAGTCCTCACCACTGACACTTCCATCTTTCCTCCCTCCACTTGTTTAATTGAAAAGACTGTCAGGAAAGTCTAAGCCCTATAAACCTGTAGGTTTTTTTCCCTGAAATCAGGGAGTCTGTCCTGAAATATAGCCTAAGATTTTTTCTGCGTGACAGAAAAGCACAGAAAAATAAGGGCCAAAGGCTCTAAATATCAACCACAGCATGGAAAAGCTGTATCAGAAAGCTGTGACAAGTGAAAATACAATTTATCAGTGTTATGGTTTGAAGAACACACAACAATTTATTGTCATTTAGACAATTATTCTATCACTTGAAGACCCCTCCCCACCCAGGAAGGGGAATCTGGAAAAACAAGGAAATCCAAGGGTTGAAATATAAACAGATTTAATAGAATAAGACTAGATAATTAACATTAATAATACTCAAAAAACAATATTGATCCTGATACTAATATAAAATATACAAGGGTTATACTCATTCCATTCTGTCAGGAGGAAGCTGTGCACTCCCAGCAGGGACAGCAAATGTTGGACACTGTGACCACTACGGCTTCGGGAGGAGGGGAAGGGCTCAGGGATCTGGCACTGGGGCAAGAAGTTCTCAGGATCGCAGTTGTCATGGAAGAGAAAAAACTCCTCAGCAAACTTTCTAATTTATATAGAATTTGACGTTCGTGATCTGAAATAATCCTGTTGGCAGCTTGGGGCAAGTGCCCGGGTGTTGCTCCTCCTCCTCCCTCTGCACCTGGCAATGCTTGAAAACACTGAGACCTTGAAACCCGCATACCGGAGCTGGCTATAAAGCAAGTATTTTCACAAATTCAGACACTAGAGTCTTCTAAAAATGCAGTTTTTCCTCACATTAGAAGAGACCTTACTGAAAAGTAAAATTACTGAAAGAGAAATTAATCCTGTGTTGCTCAAACCAAGACCATCAGCTGGCTTGAGAATCTGTGTGGAGGAGAAGAACAGCATGACCCATTAGGAGGGGAGACATACCAGTTGACACTGAAGTGCACTGTGATGGATGAGAGAGGACACCTGATTATCTTCTCCAGATCAAGAGAAGGAAAGGAACTGCTGACAGAGAGAGAGAAGTTGGGCATGGAAGTCATCTAGGGATCACCAGAGTTTCAGCAGACCTCTGAGATTTTCAGATTGTTGAAGAAAGTTGAAGTCACGCAAGCTTCAGAACTTAGTGGCATTATGAGGTCATTTCAGCAGAAAATTGTAAACCACAGGAAGTTTTGTATGTCATTTCTGGGTTAATTTATTGATGCATTTGGAGTTTGCATTGTATAATATATTTGGGTTATAATGTATTTCTAATTTAGAAGAGGAAAACTCACACAAGGTATCAGAAGGAAGACCATATGAGATGTGTTTCTGTAGCCAAGGACTGTAAGGACTACAGGTTGTTATAGTGTGTGGCCACAAATCACAAATGCATATCATTGATTTTGGCTGAACCAACTCTTCTTCTTTGCATCTTTATCTTAAATAAGAGGAGAAGGTAATAAGTAGTTCTTATCTGGATCTTTTTAGCACTAATGTCAAGCCGTGGAAAACATTATACTAATCCCGATGACTGAATTCAGTTGTAGATCTCCAACATGTGACACAACCTGGCTTTAAATTAATTATGTATATAGACCTGTGGGGTCTCAGGCTTTCAGGGTGAGGCACATTCACTCTCTCATGCCTGTTTTGGGTTTCCCCAAAGTGGTGCTGTACCTCATAAATTTGCAGTGCTACAACCCAGGCACTCTACCAGGGTGCTCAATGCTGCCTAGTCGGTCTTGCCTGGGGCAAATGCAATTCTCACAGTTCTGTTATGGGCAAGAAGGAAGCACCTTATACATAAAGCTAAGAATTTACTGTTAGTGTAATTGAACTTTTAACACTCTAATCCAACAATCATTATCAGCCCAGATCTAATTATCTCAGAAAAAGAAAGGGAAAAACAAAACAAAACAAAACAAAAAAGACATAAATTTTTCTGAGCAGAAACATCTAACAACAACAATAATAACAAAAATAATAGTTAAATTTGTTGTATACATACTTCCTACTTTATACCCCTTTTCTAAGCATAATCCTTTTATTCTTCCACTGCCCCTCTGAGCCTTAAAGTCAACGGCTTCAGCCTGTCAGTCCCTTGTGAAAGGGTCCCTCTGCACCTCATCCTCTGCTCCTACTTCTCAAAGCCTCTGCTATTGTACTAGGGCTGTATTTCTCTGTGTTGCAGCATCATGTTCGAGTCATGTTAGAAAGGATAACTACTTTTTAGTAATATCTGTATAAAAACTGTGGTTGTGGCACACACAATATGCAAAACTAAGACAAATTAAATACAGATACCTGCTCAGAAGAACTGCTGTTGCAGCTAAACCAAACAAAGATAAAGCTTCAGGCAGGTCAAGATGAGTTCAGACAAAGGCAGGCTGGCAAGCCTCAGTCCTGTACACTCAGTACAAAGCCTGTGGCCTGGTGACAGCAATACCAATACAGTATTACTGGGTGAAATACCGTATTATGGGGTGTCAGGACTAAAGAAGACACTCAGAAAGCACAGTCTCCGCTTACAGGGTTACGGAAGTCTCCCTCTTTACATCCCCCTGTAAAAAGAGGTAATATTCAGTGAATATTTTACAATACAATACTAAGAAGATATAGTAATATATTTCAGGAAAAGTTTATATTTTTGAGCTGGAGCTAGTGAAGCTACAGGAATTCAACAACGTCTCTATTTCTCACCAACCTTCTACACAAGACAGCTTTGCTAAGCTCAAGCTTTTGAGACCCAACAGCCTGGCAAGTTGATATGGAGAAGCGAAGAGGTGTGCTGTGAGGAAAGGATTGGGGACAAAGGCACAGACTTACCCTCTAGCATGTTTACAGCAGAGAAGAAATCAAGGTGCTGGAGACTCCTGAAATAGAGGAAGTGGTCCTTATGGGTGGGAAGGCTGTGCTAAGGGAAGTGCCCCAGAAGAAAGAAAACGGAACAATGAAGCAGAAAGCTCAGGAGTATGTTACAGTGGGTTGAAATTTCTGAGTAGGAGAGTGGCTAAAACAGCTCCTGGAATTAAGAGCAGTGCCGCATCATAATTTCATATTTCCACATCCCACTGAGAGATGGGATGATCTTTCACTTTACAATTAAGTTAAATGAGGACAAGTGTAAGATCTTGCATCTGGGAAAACATAATCCAGGAGTGCAGCACAGGTTGGGATCTACCCAACTGGGGAGCAGCTGTGGGAAGGGACCTGGGGGTCCTGGTGGAGAACAAGCTCAATATGAGCGAACTGTGTGCTGCTGTGGCAAAGAAAGCCAACAAGATGCTGGGTTGCATCAACAAGGGCATCACCAGAAGAGATAAAGAAGTCATCATCCCACTCCACTCAATGCTTGTCAGGCCACACCTCCATTACTGTGTTCAGTTTTGGTCCCTGCTATGCTACAAAGATGTGGACAGGCTGGAGAGAGGCCAGAGAAGGGCCACAAAGATGATCCAAGGACTGGGAAGCCAGCCATATGAGGAAAAGCTGAGAGAACTGGGTTTGTTCATCCTTGAGAAAAGAAGGCTCAGGGGAGATCTTATCACTATGTTCCAGTATTTAAAGGNAGATCTTATCACTATGTTCCAGTATTTAAAGGGTGGCTACAAAGAAAACAGAGATTCCCTTTTTACAAGGAGTCACATGGAAAAGACGAGGGGTGATGGGTATGAGTTATCCCTGGGAAGATTCCAGTTGGACACAACAGAAAAAATTTTCACAATGAGAAAAATCAGCCATTGGAATAATGTCCCCAGGGAAGTGGTAGATTCACCAACATTGTACACTTTTAAAATTCAGTTGGAGGGGGTGCTGGGCCATCATGTCTAGACCATGCTTTTACCAAGAAAGGTTGAACTGGGTGATCCTTGATGTCCCTTCCGACCTGGTATTCTATGATTCTATGATATGATTATTTTCTACCATACAGCAACTGTTATTGACATATTTTTTTCCATATTCATTTTAGCCACCCTGTGCTGGGTTCCCAGCAGTTGGTGGCACTATTTGGTTTTGTCACAAATCTCCGTTCCTGGCCACAGATTCTGGGGCTTCTTCATGTCTTCCATGCTCCTGCTGTCACAGACTACTGAAGTCCACATCCCTGAACTGCTGGAGATACTGAGAGACCCTCCAAAAGCCAATCCTGGGAACATTTGATGCACAGGCTGTAACAAGTGGAGAAATGTGTTTATCTTGCACAATTACAGGTACATCTGAGCTAGAACCAGGCCCAGCAGCCTTGTGACCTGTTAGTCATAGCTCTCAGCTGCTAATTAGCCTGAGCACAGCAGAACACTTTTTTGATCTCACATGTTTGTGTATCTGAAGCAGTCTCTCTATCTGACATTGTATTTACTGTGTTGGCACATTTCTGATTTTGAAAGTGACTTTGTTATCTCTTCATGACCCTGAACTGACCATTGTAGAAGTTGCACTGGAGAAAAAAAGTTATTTCTAGGCACCTAAAGCACACTTTTTATAGGTCGTTGCCATCTAGTAGTGTGTGGGACTTGTGAGCTGAGCTTGTTACTGTGAAATAATCTGCAATGTCTTTTGAATTTCACACATTTGCCAAATAGCCTAACCTCTTGAGAGTGCATGGTCACAGGGTTGGAAAGCTACCTGGGGCTGCCAGTGATGGGTCTGCCTGGAGACTGCTGTCCTCAGCATCTAACAGGCAGCAAACAACAAGTGGTAGGAGCGTGAATAAATTTTTCAACTCTTCAGAGGCCTATACTCATGGTTTCCCAAATTCACTGAGAAGATTAGCTCAAGTAATGTAGATGATGCGATTTTTTTCCAGAGCTGTATGATCCTGAAGTATTGCATGATTTCTGACATCGTTTCAAAGAGTGGTTTCTACAGGTTGATTCCCACTTTTTTTCATACTGCTTAAGCATATTAATTGAGAGTTCTACCTGTGTTTTTCTGTTTAGTTTTAATCTAGGATTTTGAGCAGATACAGCCAAAAAAAAAGATGAATAAATGAAACTCCAGTATTTAGTCAAAAATTAATGTCTAGTTTTCGTCCCTAGAAGTGGAAGAGGCAAGGAAGGTAGACATTTTCTACAACTTCTGTGGGTTGTCTCCCTTGAGCTTCTGCCACTGTTCCCATTGGGAGGGCATAGCCCCTTAGTGAGGTCACAGACCTCTACACCTGTTAGATGATAAGGGCAAATCCAGATGCCAACACAGAACAAACCAGCACTCACACCTCACTGCTCTCACACCAGGTGCAGTTCTTCATTTTTGCTTATGGAAAAAGGGAGGCTTCGTGGGGCCAGAGAGAGAGAGAGCAAGAGTGTGCACAACCTCCAAGTACTATTCCTGAATAGGCAGAACCTAACTTTAAGGAATTTTTTTTCCTGTGAAATGATCTCCCATTTTCACATTTTTAATCTCCGAGGAGCTGTCATGAAATCAGATTTATCATGGCCCTAGTGTGGGGAGGTAGGCCAAATGTGACACATCTAAAATTAATCTCATGTCTTCTTAAGGTTGGGCTGTCCCATGGTAAATCAATAGGACTGAGGAATATTACAAAAGCAGTGAACGTGACAATCACAGGCTGGAGAAAATGCAGGAGGAATCACCAATAGCACCACATCTTATATGATGTTCTTTTCTAACTCTCCCAGTTCTTTGCACAATTCTTTTATAGATAAATTATTTTAAAGGTCTGGGAGGTGTTTTTGAGGGGGAGGGTGTGCACATTTGGGTGGTTTGTTGCACGCTGCTAAGTGGTCTTGGACTAGAATAAGGTCAGACTTTCCTGTCATAGCATCATAGGCATAATACTACAAAAGGGCAGAGACACATGAAACAGGAAAGTAGAGAACTGTGAAACATGTTAGATGAAAATCAGTACCTAGAAAGTTCAAGCAGGTTCACATACATTTTAGAACTAACCAGGGAAATGTTACCAAACATGAAAAGTACTTCACACTTTAGCTGGCAATCTGATAACAACGATATGTGTTGTGGCTTGGCCAATGGAGAAACATTAATTCTTTAGTTGTGCAACATCTGATTAGGAGATCTGTTCTATGAAAAGCAGTAACTTCCTTATTCCATCCTCTTGAGAATGGCCATCAGCTTTCCACTAATTTAATGGAACAAGATGGGGCTAGATATTTTGGCATATACATTCACATTACCACACACAGCACAAGGAAATCCAGGTGACATCAAACCTGAATGTTCCTTGGTGCTTTTGCAGTGGTATTTGCAGCTAACAACATCTCAGCACAAGAAAAGTGGTTGATCTGGTTATGAGTAGATTGCAAAGTTCGTTTACCAATTTCAGTTTATGTCAGAACCCCTGAAACCTAGGAAACAGTGCATCTGCTACCTGCTACCTGCTTTATTCGAGGGAGAATATCGCATCTGCAGAAGAAAACAGATTGTCGTTCACAAGTTTCTACCTTAAAAAAAATGGATATCGGAAAAAATAGCAGTACCACCTACTTAATAGGATCCTACTGGTGTAGAGCTGTTAACCAGAAATGTTTCAGTGCATTGAAGTGCAAAAATTCTTGAACATTGCTTAGTGTCTCTGTAGATTCTTTCTGTTGCATCTGTAGCATAAAATCCTGTGGGTTTACAACTTTAAAAGTAAAATTTTATGCTTACAGAAGAGGCACAATGCTTCTGAGAGCTCTGCTGTGTATGAGTACTTGGGGGGATACCGGGTATGTTCATGTCTTGATTCTGGTAGTTCATACAATAACAGTGGCAAAATAACTACTTGTATCATTGCTTTTTGCAGCCGCATTAGACGGAGAAAGAGCCTTCTGAAGGGAAAAGTGTCCAAAGAACCTGCAATCTTGATCTGTGAGAGACAGACTGCTTGACCAGAGGAAAGAGGTTTGGATCTACCCTTCTGGATTCTTAAATACCAGTCTTTCAAACACAGCAGTGGAAGACAAGGAGGAGAAAAAAACTCTGCAGCGAATCCAGCAAAAGCTACTTTTTTACTTCTTAGGTTAAGGCTTCACATATCATTTAGGCTAAATTCTGCTATTACACGCACACAGAGAACATGATTTCAGTGGGAGCTGGACAAACAAATAATAGAAACCAAAGAGTTTAGTCCTTGTCTTATAACCTAGAGAGAATCCTAGTCTACTGCTGAAAACATTGCTACATCAATGATGCAAGCGTCTCTTTGGGACATTTTAGGTCCACACTTGCAGAATTTCATGATGGCATTGGAAAGAACTGTGCATATCTGGGGCGTATCTGGTGCATATCACTTTGAACGACATAACCTGAAAAGGGGCATGATCTGTGAAAAAATACAGTTTTGACCATCTTGTCTTTTTGAAATTTGAAATTCAGCAAGGCAAATAAACAATTATTGAAAAATAAGAATTTAGGGACCTTATCCCGTATTCCTTATTATTTATTGTGACTGTCAAGATTGCAGATATGATCCAAATCTGTATTTTAAAACTGGAGAGTCCCTGAATACTATCTTTACCTAAAAGGAGTCTTTGCTTGGTTTTGGTCTTTTTTGTACAAGTGTTGACAAAACAAACAAATTGTTTGCTGTTTCACACGTGCCCAATTTTAATCAGAAAAAAGCTGTGAAGTATGAAATGATCATTCCCTGAAATCTAGAGGCCTAAAAAAGTGCTGGGGATGTTCCACAGATACGTTATATCCTTGAAGGCTGTTCCTTGGTGCTGTAAGTGCCATGTTATTTTTTCACTGTGAATTTTTATTGGTATTTTGAGAACAAATCTTTCTCAGCAGGAAAGTGGAGGCAAGACTTCTTCTGCTGAAGAGCTCCAGGGTGCCTCTCAGTTCTGTCAGATGTCTTTTATGTGATAACAGCTCAAAGATCAGTTAAAACATCCTTTCCCTATCCTCATCTAGGCTTGCGAGTCATTAGAAGGATTTGTAGGAGCCAAGACAAAAAGGTGTGGTTAATATGTTTATTCAAAGAAAGCATTTCTAAAACAGCAGAAAACAATGATGTATGGAAAAAAGGATGGAGCCTATGTGCTACATGCATTTTGTGATGTTTACATTTAGCAGTGAGCACTAGGGGCACAGAGCTGGAGGTCTCACACCTCCAGTGTGATGCAGACTACCAGGCTGCTTTGATGACGACATATTCAAGAGCATGGGCCTCTACAAGTGACCAATATAGGGGCACCTGGCAGTGTTGCTCTGCTATTTTTGAAGGCATCACCACCAAAGGCTGCTTTGGGTGGCAGCAGCTCCAGGGTCCCCCTGGTTGTGGCCCTGGGAGCATCCTACAGCAAAGCAACAGGACCCTGAGCTGAGGGGCCTCTTTATCTGGGAGCTGAAGCAAAGGGGTAACAGTGGCTGAGGTGATTCTTTGCAATGTGAAGTAATCCCAAGCCTGTCCCCTTCCCTGCTTCCTGGAGGGGTGTCCTACGCCTGTCCCAGGGATGTAGAGATCCAGGTATGGAACAGCTTCCACAAGGCAGAGCGTATTTGGGGGTGAGGCAGAAGCAATGCTTTCATCAGAGAAAAGAAGTACTAGAGGAAGCACGCTGCTTGCTGAAATGTATTAAAAGAGCGCTAAAACTTAAGTAAAAATCATTCTGTGGCAAGGTTGTAGCATCACCGTCTTGTAAATGCACTGGCGCTCTTTGGAAACTAACGTTGGCACGTATTGTGCCGTAGTTTACAGCATATGCCAAAAGGAAGCAGAGATATACTGGTCCTCCCAAGAGGATGCTGCACACATGGTACAACCTCCAGGGCCATGGCAGCACTTAGGCCAACTTCTTGCACCACAAGAAGGCAGCTCAGGCGGGCTCACAGGAACCCTGTGCTGTCAGAGCACCCGGAGAGCTGGGTGTGCACTGAGAATGATTGACCAGCCCCGGCACCTCCAACAGGGCTGGAGAGGACACGGACACAGGACTGAAGTAGTTCTTTAAGATGGGCCTTGAATGTCACCCCAGCAAAGGCATAGATCACGGGGTTCAGGCAGCAGTGAATGAAGGAGATGGTTTCCGTCAGCTGCAGGGCCAGGGCTATCTGGTAGCTCGTGTTGCAGTCATTGATGATGTGCAGACTCTGCAGAGAGTCTAGGAACAGCACGACGTTGAAGGGAGTCCAAAAGAGAAAGAAAACAATGACGATGATGAAAATCATCTTAATTGCCTTGATCTTGTTCCGATTCTTGCATTTCTGCAGGTTTTTCAGTATCTGGGCGTAGCAGCAAATGAGGATGCTAAGGGGAATCAAAAGGCCTAAGATATTGGCTGCAAACTGAGAAGCAACTTTCCAGGTATTGTCACCTGGGGGGTACGTGGAGACACACTGCACAGACTGCTCAATTTCCAGCTGCTCGTTAAACATGATGTTGGGTATGGAAGCCAAGCCAGCCACCAGCCACAAGATTAAACTGATAATTATACCACAAGTGGCTGTCCGTATCCTCATGGCATAGACAGCATGGACAATTGCTATGTACCTGTCTATGCTCATGAGGGTTATAAAGAAAATACTGCTATAAAAACCTGTATAATAAATGCCAGCCATTATCTTGCACATAGCATTGCCAAAAACCCACTGGTCTGAAGCATAGTGGGCTTGGAAAGGGAGAGGCACAACGAAGAGGAGATCGGAGGCTGCAAGGTTCAGCAGGCAGATGTCAGTCATCGTCGTCAGCCTTTTCCTGGTCAGGAGAACCCAAAGGACCAAGGAGTTTCCCAGAAGACAGAAAACAAACACAAGGCAGTAAAGGATTGGCAGAAAGAGGGATTTGAACCTGCGAAAGTTGTTTCCTTCATTGCATGGAGCAGTGTTTTCATCATATCCATAGTCATATTCGGTTGTGCCAAGGAACTGGCTTGTGGGATTCATCTCAGATACCTGTGCAGGAAAGAACAAGGGATAAATGACTGGCTGTCCCGGCACAAGACTCCCAGGGTGGCTTTTGCCTCTCCCTGTGCCACACAGCCTCCAGGCAGAGTGTGACTGCAAAATGCAGACTTGGTCTCTGTCTACACTGCTCAAGAGCAGCTGTACCCCTCCAAAAGGCTGCATCTCCAACCTGCTGCCTGTTCCTATGCGTACCTAAGTGTAAGCACATTTTCAGCTGAGCTGCTCAGGGCTAGATACTGGCATGGAGTGTAGAGACATGTCAGCTAGTTTTCCACGGGTGAGTGCAGGATCGTATACAAAAAACAGAGTTTGCAGGGCTACACAGCAGCACGTGCAGTGCCAAGCTCTGGGCTGCTGCAGCGAGGCTGTCGCTGACCTCCAGGTTAGCTGGTGAGCTATTGCTAAAACACAGCAGTTTTATCGCTCCTGCCTGTTCTGCCTAATGTCAGCTTTTTAGTTAAGAGAAAACCAAAACAATCTAGGGGGGTGCGGGTGTTCCTATCTTGTCATTTCTGAAGAATTGCAATGAAGACAGCCTTAAAATAGCCTGACCTCATCTTCAAAAGTGAGTCAGTGCTTTAGCCACCTTTTGGTGTTTTCTCTTTTCATATGTCACTTCATGACTCCTATAAAAGGGGATCTGGTTTGCAGAGTTAAGTGTTCACATTTTAAGAAGTAATGGTTCTTTCAACAGACACCATTTCAAAGGAGTTTCCTTTGTCACTGCTAAGACGTTTGCATGTCTATTGTACTTTGCACCTGTGTTACGCTTGCATACAGGCTGATCACATCTTGAAAGAACTTCAAAGGCACAGAGTTTCCAGGAGGGAAGAATCATTTGTAATAATCATTGTTATTAAGCTGTAGCAATAATATGAATGACAGTGATTAATTCATTAATAGTAGGGGACGTTCTACTGAGTCAAAGATGCTGCTTAGGTGTATGAAAAGAAAGAGGATGGTGAAAATTTTCATATTGACAAGGAAAGAATCAGAATTCACCCCTTCTTGCGTGGCTGTGCCACCTTCTGCAGGGAAACAGGAGGATCTGTACACACAGCACAGAGCGGGGCTGGAGTCAGCGTTTGTCCTCTGCTCCAGGTACAGACGCTGCTCACGCCTCCCTGACCTGCCTCAGCTTTTCTTGGGGCATCAGGACTGTTTCTACCAAAGTCAACTGGCACGTGCAATGCAGAGAAACCTGTCACAAATACAGCATTCAACCCTACGGAGTTCCTTGTTCAGAAATAACAAGTAATGAGAGAAAAGCAGTGCCGCAACCGATGTTGATAGTGTAATTCTTTCCTATACTTAGTTTTCAGCTGTAGGTAGGACATATGTGTTATTAATTTCAACGTTGTTGTCATGGATAAACCCCTAAATATCAAGATGTTGAGTCATTAGATAATAGCTGTTCATGCAGCAACAGGTACGGGTAGAAAATATTTCCTGCTAATGCTTTTGATGTATGACCCTGACCCACTGCGACTGTAGTAAGCACTGCAGCAATGGCTAGCTTTTCTTAATTGACTGTCAGGGACCCCTTAAAAGCAGTCCCTAGATTCAACAAGAAAAAGTAAAACATTTTCAAAAAATAATTAATGCTGTTTTATAGATATATAGATATATAAATACGTAGATAGATACAGATACATAGATATAGATTATAGGTATGATGCATCCGATTTTGGCAAAATTCAAGTGTTTTTCCTGGGCAGAACAGAGGCTGGAGATGCTCCAATTGAGACTTTCAGAACGCTTTTATACCGTTAATGCCTTTTACAGCTTCCGACCAGGGCACAGCTTTTTCCATTTTCCCCCTTCTCCACATCAGTTGGCAAGACAGTCAAACTGAAAAAGCAATTTTCTGGAGCGTATCAAGAGAGAGATAACTGCTGCAGCTCCCTTTCCCCTGGTTGCCAAAGTTAGCCCATTACATTTTAAAGTAGCACGTTAAGTGTGGACGGACTTTACCTTTGACAGCAGGAAGCCTCTACTCTCTCAGTTGATCCCAGTTGCTTTCTTCTTCGACTGTATCCTTCTCCTCTCTTGGGCTCGGGAGTTTCCAAGAGGTTTACTCCATCACCTGTGGAGATGGCTGAGATTTGGTTGTATGTGGGTGTCGAATGGGCAGCTGCCAGTTACAGAATAGGTTTGGAGACAAATAGAAGGTCTTGTAGCTGCGGTAAACAGGAAAAGAAGTGAGAAGGGTTACCAACACATTCTACAAAGCAAAAATCAAATACGGATCTTTTTGAAGTCAGTAAAGGTAGCACATGAATAGGTGTTCTTCTTTTAATGTGTTTGCTACACCCCCCTTCGTCACAGCCACAGCTGATTTAAGCGAAAAATTAAAAAGTTCCAATATCTCCATCAAAGAACACACCCTAATAAATTTGCAACTTTTTACAGAAGCTAATATATAATTTCTGAGATGCGTTATTTTACTTTTTGTTTCCTTCAGCTAATACAAATTTGTATACTGCAGTCTGGGTATGTCTTTCCCCATTAGTAATGCTTTCTGAGCAAAATAAGAACTCATAGCTACTATAAGAGCTACTAACTCTTTTCAATCATTTTTAAAGCAGCTTTTATTCAAGTGAAGGTATTTCAGAATTTCTTTGCTACCTTGGTTCTTATTTTAAAGTATATTTTAATGCATTTGGGACACATGGTCAAGGACAAAATATTGAAACAAGGACAGGCTTGAAATTTTTTTTTATTCAATAACTATTTTTGTTGTGTGTAATATTGTAAACTGTGGTACTTTATAAGTCAGCCAAACAATATGCTTGTCATCTATTAATCTCAATAAGCACTGTTTTTCTGATTTATAGGAGCATAGAGAACATAAGAGGTTTGCCCAAGAGCGCCAAACAAGTATCTGGCAGATCCAAAACATGACTATTATTACAGTTATTAACCTGTTCTTTGGTAGCAGGTAGCAGCTCCAATCCAAAGGAGCTTTCCAGCTTGCTGGCTGTTGCATAAATGAATACTAAAAGATAGTCCCAAAGAAAAGAAGAGCTAAATACTGCAGGCAGACAACAAACAAAAAAAAAAAAGAGAAAATAGGCTGGGGAAAAAAAGAAGTAACCTAATGAAGGATCTGGCACTAGTCACTAGCACAGTCAGAAAGAAAAAAGCAGTCCACTGAGGTATTCAAAATACTACTGATGAGCATGGCATCACCCTGCCCCCAAGTACCCAGTTGGTCTTAATATGTAAGAGAGACCAGCTCCTCTTTTTTCGGGTTTGGTTTCTTTTTTTCATAATTAACTTTTGAACATTGTTGTAACAGATTTTTATTCTATTCTCTATATATTAATTATATGATTAATAATATATCAATAGTATATCCTGCTGTTACAGACATACCGTACAACATAATCTAACTCCATTCAATTTACTTTTTTGTTTAGATATCAATAAGGTTAGCTTTCATTATTTCTTCTTATGATCAAAATATCAATCAATTAAAGATTGATTTCCATTGGATAATTTTTGCGTTAGGTTGGCTGATCAGTAAATCTTCTTGTCATATATTTTCACCAGCTGCAGTTCTGCACAGCCAGGCCAAGTGAGGCACAAAGCTGGAAGAGTGCAGCAGAGAAACATCAGAGGAAACACTGCCTGCGTTGGAGCAAGCTGGAGCAAGCAAGAAGACGCAGAGAACCTCAAAGGCAAGGAAAAGAGCTTGAATTCAAATGAAAAAACAGTAAGATACAAGCAAGCAGGCCTGGCGACTGCCATGGCCAGAGGACAGCTGGCTGCTGTACTTGGGGCAGCCCAGAGAGTGTGCTGGGCATATGGGTAACAGCCTGGTAATAAGGAGAGGGAGGAAAAGTTGTGGTGGTGCCAGTGTTCTGGAGGGAAGCAGCAGAATTACAGAGTCTAATGTGACATTTCCAAGAGCAGCTTTGTTGTGTTTTGGGAAGTGATATACGCATTCGAATCCTTGGCCCTGCCTGGCTTTCAGAAAAGTTCATGTGCCTCTTCCAGGGTGGTCAGTGTTCCTGATATACAGCCATCCCCCGAGCTTTTCTCAGCAGAGGAAGAAAATTCATTAAAGGCAGCAGAGAATGTGATTTGTCAAAGGCAGTGAAAGGAAGAGAGCAAAGATGGGTTTAGGAGATGACAAATACGGCTTTGGAAAAGTGCTGTCCATGACAGGCAGGTGTGAGTGTGGATGGGATGAGAAGCCCACAGCACAGGGATGAACTGGGAAACTGTGGACTGAAAGGGTGATAATTATGATGATGGAAACTAATGGGAGATACCTGGGTTGCAGGACAGGGGGGCAGATTTTATTCTTCTCCCCACACTGAGCCTTACTGGCTCTCGTACAAGTAATTCAGGGGGAACATGGGCAGAGTACTGCTGGGCTGGAGGATGGTAGTTCACAGATGTGGAGTGCTAAAAGCTATAGGTATGCTAAACGTCCCTTGAAAGCTCAGAGGCAGCTATCTGGAAGGAGGAGGATGGGAGGTTTGCATTTCTGATTTTCTCCACCATCAGCTGTGAGCCAGGCTGTAATGATCTGCATCCCTCCTGACACTTTTTCAGTCTGCGAGTAGCAAACAGGCAAACAGGGATTTTCTACCAAGCCAACAAGCAGCCCTTTGAAGTTCATCTGAGGAGGATAACAAAGAAGAAAATGTGGTAAACCAGCAAGAGGTGGTAAAAAAATGAACACAGAAGTTAAAGGTCACCTGCACTCAAAAGTGCTGAACTCAAGCAGAAAGAGGTGCAGAGAGCTGCAAGGTGGCAGGAGGAGCAGCACGAGAGAGCTGGGCTCAGGCCTGGTAAAGCAAAGTCATTGAAGGGCTATGTTTGCTATGTACAGACAACCCAGAGAAGAAATGGCCAGAGGAGAGGGAGGATATCCTCACCTTGTAGAAAACACAGGCATATGAGAGCAGTATTTACAGGCTGTCCATCGCACTGAAGAGAATTTGCTAGTGGGGTGCTGGGGGTGTGGACCAGCCTTCCTGCAGGGGGAGAGCAAGCCAGCTGGTGTAAAATGGTCCTTGGTTAAGTGTGTGAATGGGACACCTCACCTGGGGGGGTCTCATAGCCAGGGATGGGACAGCATGTACTGGGCAGTCCCTCCCAGGACCTTGGGGGTGTTCCCAAGGTGCTGGGTGGGAGCCAGAGGGCAGGGAGGTCTCAGACATGTTTGTGAAGAATCCGTCTGAAGTTCACCCTAGACTTCCCTTCCCCAGCAGCCCTGGATGCTGCCTTGCAGCATCCATCCAGTTGAGTTTTAGCTGGGCACTAATACCGGTGCCAGCTACTCTTGTGGGCTTTCCTGTGAGAAAGAAAACAAGAAAACAAACAAAAGGGAGAGAACTGACTATTGGTATCTCTGGTTCCCCAGCTTTGGCCAGTTTGGGTTTGGGTGCAAGAGCTGTGCTGTGCACCATGCTCGGTGCGCCCAGCCAGGACTGTGAGCTACATGGGAGAAGAGCCATGTGGATCACCACCTTGGTGAAACTGCTGGTGTACAGGCATCTCAGCCACCACTCAGCTTAAGAAACTACTCAGAGCCCCAAGGTCGGGAAAGTTATGTTCCACTGAAGCCCCATGTTAAATGGAAAGACTGTGGCAAATGCCACAACCAAGATGAATCTTGCTGTGAGGCAAATAGCATGCCACATCTGCAGCTCCTACAGCGAGACATATCCACTGGCACCGGGGGAACACCTTTGCACACTAGCTCAGCACCTAACATTAGTCCCAGAGGGTTTTCTTATCCTGTGCCTCTGCCTGGGAGTAACAGCCAGCTTAGTTGCTGCAAAACTGCTATGCCTGCTCTTGTAGAAAACTCGGCTTCCTCCTACAGATGGTCTAGATGAATTGAGTTCAAACACAGAAAGGAAACTGTGGTTGCAACAGAAGACACCACCAGCAAGAACTTGCTTTGGCCTCAGGAGCGCCAGCCACAAGCCCTGGTATGGCTCTGGCAGTTTGTTAAGGCGGATGGGAGGCACCTTTCTGACACCGTGGTACAGGCTCCGGTGTTGGTGTAGCAGCCATTAGGAAAAGATGGGAATAAAAGTAGAGTAGGATACCCTACCTTGGAGAATATTTCCCAAGAAGAGCCTAAGTATTTCCTGAATCTGTTCGCACCTGGCTGGAAAGTGGAGAACAAGTTTACCTCTATGTGATGCTCTGCTCCCACCCATCTCAAAGCAGTGGCATCCAGACAAGTCAGATGCTCTTACCTGAGAGAGCACTTTCCTCTGCCTTTGCTCCACAGCAAAATAAGAAGAGCTTCTTAGTCAAAAAGAAGCCTTTCTGTTTCAAATCAGCTCTCACTTTACATCTCAGAGGGCTTACTCTGTCATATTAGAAGAGAAGGGAAGAAGTGACTTAGTTCAGCAGAGAAAACAAAACCAAGATTAACTGCAACAGGAGGTTCAGAGATGCTGGGTTGCTGAGCTAGAATTGCTTGTAAAATCCCAGCAATCATCACTGTTGATGGGAAGAACAAAGATGACAGTTTGGCACAGCAGGAGAAGGTAGAGGTGGGGCGTCAGGGCGAGCATGTCCTCCTCCATGTGGGAGTAGTGTGGCAGGTAGCACTTTGATGAACTTCCCACCCCAGATTCCTCCTCCTGGCCGTCTCTCTGCCCCAACAACCCTCTCCCAAGTGTCTCGGTTGCCTGCGTGGACCAGCAAGCGCCCTCCCTCAGCCATAGCACCCTCAGTGAATCCCTTGCACCCCTCTCCCATACGGCAGCAGGGACAGGCAGGGCGGACCCCAGGCTGGCAGTCACCTGGAGGTACAGGAGGAAACCCCACATGGGAGCTGTCGTTTGAGGATCCTTGCCTTTCAGTTATTGCCACAATGTTTAGGTCTATCAGCATCAGCTATTAACACACCATCTTAGTAGGACCGTACCATCTTAATCAAAATTGTTTAATCTGCCATATGGAAGGATGGTTCATTTCCCTTTCTTAGTGGGGAGAACATATTTGTATGCCTGTGCGCAAAGAGATGGGTGAGATTTTGAGTGATTGGGGTTTTTGTTATCGAAAAGGTATATTTAGGTTGACTAAAATATCTCTGAAAGTGTCGAGTTGTTTTGGAGGGGGATTCCCCCCCTCCAAATTAGAGAAAAAAGATGAAGAGTTACAGTATTTCATTCTGACAACTTCCACATGAAACATTGCCATTTTTCATTTTCAAATCTGTCATTTTCAAATGTAGCATTTTTTTTTAAATTAATAACCTCTTCTAAGCTCTCTTCCTCAAAAACAGGCAGGCTTCAAAGCTTAAAAAAATTTCCAGTAGAACTAAGATGTGTCTGTTTCGCTGAGCGCAGACAGAAATTTTTATTTTTCTTTTTAGCTTGGTCAGCAAAAATATTGACACCCTCCACCAAAGTGGAGCTGTATTACCGTAACAAAGTGCTTGTGTATGCAGATGTATAAATGTGGGTATGAAAAACCTATTTGGCATCGCTCTGGCTCTCTCTCCTGCCGCAGATGCTCCATGCAGAAAAAAAAAGGCTGTGAGCCAGAGTCCTCCAAAAACTGTTGCTCAGTTTGTACAGGAGAAGCAGCTGGAGGTGCTTGGTGATGTCTGCATCAGCTCACTCTGCTCCATGCTCTTGCTTTTCACTGCCAGCACCAACGCCACACAGATTATGGCTTTGACAGCTGTGGCCTTGCACAGTCGCTTAGTTTCACCCAAGCAGAAATCAGTGCATTGCAAAACTTCCAGCACAGTAACTCATTCACAACAATGTCAGCACTGAGTGGGATTTTCTCACTCATGTTTCATAACAGGGTAATTGTGGGACAGAACGAAGTAAATAAATAGATCTCTTGAATATGGAATCTTTGAGAACAAGACTCTTCTCCATCTGCCCCTTATCTGATGCTTTTTTTCTCAGCCAAAGCATTTAGGTTTTTAAGCCTTTGCTGTCCCACACTTTCAGTACACCAGTGCACAGCCATCTCTCAGATTAGCATCAGACACCGCTTTGCCTAAGGGTGGAGAACAGAGAAGGATGCAAACGAGAATGAGTTAGAACAGAGAAATCACAGAAAACAGGGCTGGTTGGGACACTAGGAGATCAGGTAGGCCATTCCCTGACTTAAAGGCAGGGGCAGCATGCCACATGCTTTTTCAGCCTGCTCCTGCAGCCCCTGCTTTCCCCCCAGGTTCTCCTTACAAACCATCGTGGTGCTTCTCTGGACTCACTCCTAGTAAATTTGTCTTAATACTTAAGCTAAAACTCTCCTAGTATCATTTGAGTCAGTTATTTATTTTATCCATGGAGAACCAATTGCTACTTTCTTCTAGCTTCTTTAAAATATTCTAGGATCATGTTTCCCTTCAATCTTAATAGCTCATATTCCATCTTCCTTTTCATTTTAGGTCATGTTTTCTAAATTGTTAATTGTAGCCACTGTTCTCCTCTGGCGGCTGTCCGGTTTTCCTTAATCTTTTTTGCACTGCATTGCCCAAAACTAGACATGGAGCCCCAGCTCTGGCCTTACCCCTGGCAAAACAGACTGGAAGTAGCTGGATTAGCTGTCTTCTTTTGCAATCACGTAGCACTGGTGACTCACACATCTCTTGCGCTGGATGCTGGCCCCTAGATCCTTTTCTCCAGAAGTCTTGCCTTCCCCATCCTGTGTCTGTGGTCTTGGCTGACCTTCCCCATGTGCAGAAGTGGGCACTTGTCCTTAATGAACTGCAGCCCATCGCTCCCAGGCTTTTTAATCTGTCAAGGTCAATTTAGAGCAGCCATCCTGTCCCCCAATAAATTTGCATCCCCTCTCAAGGTGGTGGCATGTGTAAAAATCATAGAATCATAGAATCATATGGGGTTGGAAAGGACCTATAGAGATCATCTAGTCCATACCCCCCCCACCAGAGAGGGTCCACCTATAGCAGGTTGCA
>VXAK01004914.1:9832-23583 GCA_013399435.1 Arenaria interpres
ACCAGATTTTCAAGACTTTGGAAAAGATACAAGACTGGGTTCCAGACTGAGATGTCTGTCAGTGCCTTAATTTATTAGATCACTTCACTCAAAGAAACATAGAGGAAAGACTTTAAAGGGGCTAAGGGCACTGTAGTTTCTACCCTCCTCCTTTACCCATTCCACTAGCATAACCTGAAAAAAGGCTGGGTCATTTTGGGATAGCGGTATCATTTCACTTCCCTGTACCTCACCTTCTCTTCTCACCTTTCCACTTAGTTTAGTAGCACTGTTCCCCAACAATCAGAGATTGTTCATTGTATTCTCACAGTTGAGGTTCACTGCAGTAGTTTTAAGCCTTCTTCAGCTGCAATTTTACCCTGACATTGCCTGCCTGAACAGTTTTCTTCTTATTGAGTCAAACCTTTTCCTTATGTCTAATGACCTGCCAGATGCACTGAAAGCTGTTATTGCTTTTAAAATGTTGCATGCAGAATACATGAGATGGTATTCATTTCAGTCAATGCAAGTTTGTTATTAACTCTAAGTAACAGAATAGAGAAGTTCACTTCGAGTGAGAAGCAAATACTTACACATCATCCTGTTGTATATTCTGAATATACAAACATAGAAAATGCATTCTAGACACATATTCTAAACACATTTTAAATGGGATTTTAATACGCAAACTTTGACAATTGAAGTATCTACTTTTCATAAGACTTGGCTTGGAAAGCTAAGTGTATGAAGTCACTGTTGATTTGTCAGGAGCTGATGTGCACTTCACTTTGGCAAACAAGCTTCTTGGTTTTTGACATGTGAGTATATTTTAAAAGGTAGAAAGTGAGGCTAAAAATAAATGCAAAGTAAGCAGCTGATAACTCTTTGGATTCTGGAACATTCTCTTGCCTACTATTTTGCCCTGAAGCGCTTGTATATGTAAAAAATGCAACTGCCCTGAGAAATGTGATTTGACACCCTCCCACAAGGTGGATGCTCTAACAAGCAGGCAAGGAAGTCCTGTTGTCTGTTGTCCAGATATGCTGAAAGCACACACTGAAGTTGGAGTATACACTGTTGTCTCATTAATTCTCCATTCCTTAATTAATAGGTTTATCAGAAGGAAAAAAGGGATGAACAACCAGTCAATGAGAACAACACATGGGCCAGTCAGTGCTGTGCGTGGAAAAGACTCTTCTCTCCAGCTGTATTTAAAAGGTTAGAGAAAGTCCTCCTCAAGAGTTTTTGAAAGAAAGGGTACCTTTTGCATTTAGAGTATACTTAATATTTATCTTTACAGGATTTTCACAGCAAATATGAAAGAAGAAGAGGCACATATACTTCTACAGCACAGAGTATTACAACTAAATCTCAACAGTTTCAGAGCTTCATTTCCTCTCTTTGGAGATAGCATTAACTACTCTCATTATTTTCCATCTACCATGTTGGGAACATCAGGTCCTACTCCACAGCATCCAATTGTCCCTGTACAATCTAAATTTTAGAATTCCAGTATCTCTGATAAGTCAAAACATCTAACTTTCTTCCAGCATCTGGACTGTCATGCTGCAAGCAAGCTCCAAACTGAGAGGTAACTAGTTCTACTGGTTTGCTTGAACTCCCACCCTGCTATAGAGCACAGCTAGTTAAGAAGAAGCAAAAAAAGCCAGCATGTTATCTCGACCAGAAGTACATTGACGTGAATAACTTGTTTCCAGTTCAAAAGTGGCTTGTGCTCATCCTGCTTGAGTTTAGTGTGTCACAGCCTACCAGTACAAAAATGACCTTCTAAGGCCATTATTGTTACAGTACATCAAGTTCTAACTGTCACACTTTTTTTTTTTTTTNTAATATTGCAAAGAATATAGTTATTCTGATGGCAAGCCACTTAAAAGGGGAATTATTCAATAGAAACTTGTTGCTAAACCCTAGGCTATCAACATCTAGCAGGAAGCAAAACACTTTGGACCAGTACTGTAGGAAAAATGCTGAAAATAGGTATGTGATATATAAAAATTATATAACTGCATATTTCATTGTTTATGGATTAATCTTCTTTCCAGACATTTCTCTTTGAATTAGGAAATTCTGTCCTTCCTTCTAAGCACAGAGCACAGTTTGTCCTATTCATATATCAGGAAACGCCCTCCAAGAAGCCTGGGAATGGCTGTATGGGATGGACTTTCAGTGTATCCGGATCTAAGAGACATGCTTTTCACGGGAAGGGCAAGACGAATAAGTGGAAGGTGACAAGGCACTGCAGGTTTGTAAGGGACAAAATATACCACGCTTATAGAGAAGAGTAACACCACTGGCCCTTGGACCAATTCCCAGGTTGCTCTTCATCTTTTGTCTCATCAGGAACAATTTGTTTTGCTTCTCTTCATTTCTGCACATTGTCAAAGCTTGGAGCAAATGGCCCAGCATTGGCTTGAGGTTAAGAGAATGACAGTGGACATGGAAAACTACTGAACGTGACATGAGAAACTGCTGGATGTGACAGATAATACAAGATGCTGACGGAAGTTACAGACAAGGCCATAAAGGATGACTGTGTTTCATAGGCAGTTAAGAGGAAGTTATGCCAATAAATGGGCAAACTTCACAGGAGGGGACTACTGAGGAAATTTTGAGGAATAAAACCTTGAAAGAAAAACTAGGTAACCATATCAATAGTACCATGCAAGGTCAGATTGCCTAGGTAACCATACCAGAAATACCAAATTTGGATATGGAAGTAGTAAAACTGGTACCAATGAGGAAAAAAGTAATTAGAGCAGGTTGATTATTTGGGATGAGACTGGTGTGGAGAAAGGGAGGTACAAAGGTGAGAAAAGGAAGCAAAGAAACATGAAAAAAGGATTAATAAGATATGAAATAATATTAATGAGGCCACCCAGGAGTAAACTAACCTGCTTTCCTGATAAGGAGGACTGGAGCCGGATTCTGGCTAACAGAATATCTGGATAGATGGAAGGAGCATCACAGAATCACTGTGTCAGTGATACCATCATTTCCCAGAACATGCAGTGTATAATGCCTAAGTTAAGGCAACTGTCTCCCGAAGTGGTGGGCTGTGCTGAGCTGTGCGTTTCACAATGCTTCAACCATTCAGAACCAAGTTTACTGCACAACACAAGGAACCATAGATAAGGTAGCTATTAGGCTTTGTATACTGATAAGTTTCTTTCTCCTCTTGTTCTTATTATTCCAGTGCTTTCTATTGTTTCATATGGTAGAACTTCAATATTTATAAGCTATATTGATTGCTCACATTATTTTCTGCCATACATCAGAAACCATCACAGCTAGAACATCAATTTGTGCTGTCAAATCAAATGCACACTTAGAAAAATGAGATACTAACAAAATCAACACCTCAGGCTGTATGTGCCTATACTCTGTTGTGTAACACATTGGCTAAGTTGCTTGCAGTGCTAGCTCTTCTTGCCTATGAGTTTATAATTCTTCGTTATTGTTGCTATAAAGTAACAGTAGCAAGGATTCTTCCTAAAGCCTTTCATAGTTCAATTTAATACATATTAAAAAAAAAAAAAACCACAAAAAACCACCCCAAAAAACCAAACAAAACCAAACCAGAAACCCCCCAAAAATTAATAAAATGAAGAACCGAAAGTACTGCAGGCAGAGACAGCTAAAGTCATCCTATTTTAAATTAATTTCAAAGATCAAAGCTCCTAGCCTTTCTGTTCATTTTGATAAGCAAGGTCAAAAATAGTAAAGTGGTTAGGAAGACAATGGCAAAATGAAGCTTAAAAATCAAAAGGGATGGTTAAGAGACCAAGCCTTCTGTTGATGAGGTTTTGTAAATTTGAATTTGAAGTATGCAGAGTGCATCTGATTTTCTAAGAGTTCTGCTCTGTATAGTATTTTATTAAATAAATAAATATATNGGAGAGCTAGCGTAAGCTTTCTAGCCAAAGAACCAAAGGAGTGAGGACAAAAGAGTAATCTTTCTGCTGAAGAACTCCCTTTTTGTCAGACCTAGAGAGAATTTTCTCTACTATTCCTGCCCTCAATCAAGAGGTCAACATTGCTATGACCCTATACATGCTGAGCTGTTCTCCTGCAGATTTAAATAAAACACCCCAAAGGAAATTCTGAAGTGGAATTACAGACCACAGGTGATTTTTCCTTTTTAAAGTTAGTATTTAGATAAGGACTGCAGACTTTAATTGTAAGAAGGTGAAGGTATTATTGTGAGGTCTTGACATAAAATAGCTGACTATGGATTTAGAAGGTGACTTTAGTGACATATCAACTAAGGATTAAATATGCAAAGAACAGTAAAGAATAACTCATTTTATAGAAGAATAATAAGAGAAGAATCAATTGTGATGTAGCACTGAACTTGAATTTGGAATATGGTTCATATTTTAAAAGTCTGTGCAAAGGTGATACAGCTGCTGTAGAGCAGAAGTCTGCCCTTTTGGAAATGCAATTAAGTCATCCTTACTCTATTCTCTCAGTTGTAAAACTACCATTTAAATAAAACACATCTAGGCAGCACACACAGAGAAATAAAAATCTATAAGGAGTAAGTCTGAGTAGTAACACTAGTATCTGCTGGACATTTTGGGAGGCGAATTTTATCCAGGTTGGGAAAGTTAATATAAAATGAGCTCCTGTTTTCAGAAAGAATTCTATTAGCTTTCATTTTTAAACCTGACCCTATGTGATAATGCATTAGTGACGGTTTTGGAGCCACTTGTTCTAGTGAGGGATTCTGTTTTTTATCCACAGCTATCAGAATAAAAATCCAGCAGTGGAGGCAGGAGTCAGAGGAGTTGTTCAGTTAGAATACAGTCTATTGATTTAGTTAAATATATGCTACTGATTCCTTATTATTAATAATCATACCAAAAGCAGGGTTTTTACTATAAACTCCCTGCACTGTGTAAAACAGAAAATATTAACTTATTGGAGGAAATGGCTAACAATAATGAAGGCAGAGTAGAATTACTTGATGTGGTTGTTACTTGAAGATCTTCGAAAATGCCTTGTTTATCTTCTGTTAAACATCTCAGTTAGGAAAGGAGTTTTTTTCCTTCCGGAACCACAAGGTCAGAATTTGCATAATTATCTCTTTTTTTTTCAGCAGTCGTAATTATTAATCTTTTATACCTCAGTCAGGATAAACATGAAAAAAACCTGTCTGTACAGGTAATACAAAAACCGTATTACTTGCCTGTAATACAGTGTTGAGCTATGTCCATTATAGAGAATTGTGTTTGGTATTACATCTGAATACTTGCAGTACCCAAAACTCATCACTTACAGCTGAATCAACTAACATGTTATAAAGCATGCCGAAAAAAAAATAAAATTCCCTTCAAAAAGAAGTATAATAACATATAGCTACAGCTGTCATTGCAATTTCTGCCCAGCATGGATTTCTTTCTGGTACAGATTAGCAATGTTTTTTCAAGGGCAGTGTTCAAAAGTAAAACCAGTGTGCAGGGATTATTTACCTAACTGTAACAGAACCAAATAACTAATTGTAACACAAAAACATTCTTCTTCAGTTTGCTAGGAAAACAGTTTATGAGAAACAGTCAAAAAGCCAGAGCAGGCACGAAGTGGAAAAAGAGTTTAATATAAACATGAGGAAAGGAAGTGTGGAAAAAACAGTAACTTAATATATGTCTTGGAGGGAGGGACAGGAACATGAACTAACCTGAAATCTCCTAAATCCCAGACGAAAACCATGACCAAAACCTCACTTCCCTAGCCACTGGTGGGTAAGGCACCCCTTCTGCTTGCAGTGTGCTGTTTAAACATTATTCATAGATCTTTTTGTCTATAGTTAATAGTCTCCTACAGATTTACTCCTGCTAGTAATGTAAACTCCCTTTCCCCCAAAACAACTCATCTGTGAATATCTAGACCTATCAGATGTAACTCAGTTCCATTCTTCTGATATAGGCACTAACAAAAACCAACATGAATATGTTACAGTCAGTAGCCCAAAGACAGTATAAGTTATTTCCTTTTAATTAAGAAGTTGTGTGAGTCTTACAACTCTCTAATTCCGTATCTGAATCAGAAACTCCTCATTAAGGACTTCTAAAAAATAAATTTGTTTGCAGCTGAAAGAATTGAACCACGGAAATTCAAGACCAAAAATGATGTGGGGTCTGCAGCAATTATTAGGCACCTACGCCAGAAATGAATGTTTGGAAAGCTCTGTGGCAGAAAATCTTGCTAGCCTTTCATGTCATGAAACATGCAGAAATAATAAAGGCTTTCAAGACATTTGCAGCTCTTGATCTATGAGTTATCCATCCCAAAGCAGACAGTACTAGCATAAGGCAGAATGCAGTGCACTGTTTTTAAACTAGGAGAGTGAAGAGCATTTGCTGAAAGACAGAAAATAATTATTTGCTCCTGCAAGAAGCCTTCTGACTAGCTGTGATGGGAAAACAGATCTCAAATACTAAAAAACAAAGTTACATACACACCATTTCCTCTTTTATTTCCTGCTGCTCAGCTCTTCATGAAGCTACGTTGATCAGGTTGGATTTCCATAACTCCCAGTTTATCCAGTTGACGGTTCTGGATCTCATTTGAGTGATCTGCAGGGATGTTAACTGATGCACAGATCCTCAACAGAGGCTGGACTGGGCCCAGGTCAGAAAAGCTGTATTTTTGCAAAGGGACATAACTTTGCTAGCTTAGGGTTCAGGACCACATTAATACAGCTTCTGGTACTATCTTAACATCTCTACATAAGGCTGTACTTTGTCATTAAACTGTCCCAAATTAGGCTGTTGCTACCTCAGATATTTTTGCACCAAACCACATTTTACAGCCTACACATGCAGAATCTTTTCAAACACTGTACGAAAAACCTGTATACTCAATAAAGTGTCCTGGATTCCATTGTGAAGGCCAGACACTTAGCAGTTTGATACTCCAATGCACAGCTTTTAGGCACCAAATCCTTTACTGGACTCAGGTCTAAGTAATTAATTGCACCAAAAGTTCAATATTAAACTAGTTCTTTAGCTATTGTATATACTCTTCGTTCAAATGCAAATCATTACCTTCACTGTACCTATTTTTCAAAAGCAGAGAAAATATTTCTTATTCAAGCTTTAAGCAAAAATGCAAATTCAAGAACACCACTTAGAGTTCTTCCCAGCCCCAGGACTTGTTTACTGCATAATGAGCCCCTACTTCAAATATAATTTTTCATTTAGAAAACACTGTAGCCATATTTTCTTGTCTAAAATTATAATATTTTTCATTTAAAATACAAACCAAAATAAGAAAAGATTTTACCAAAGTCCTGCAGGAATCCCAGGAAAGCATTTTAAAATGAACGTTTTAAAATTTAAAATGAACGTTTGAGGAGTTTGGGTTTCCTCTTCCTGATTTAATTGATATCTGTGCACCAATTTCACCATGAGAATGATACAACTATAAGCATTAAATTTCCTGATTTTGAGACCAGCAAGATGGTACGAGCATTCCTCTTAGTTTCAACACTTGTTGAAACAACCCAATACAGTGTTCATTTGTAAAAATGACATGATTAAATCTATGAAATAGTTTGAGAAGCAATTATTAGTAGAGTATGTAAGAAATTGTCTGAAAATCTCTAACAAGAAAAATTAAACAAAAACTTAGGGTCTCATTGACACTCTCTTATGTCACCTTGACTAAAAATCTGTCTTGTTTTGTAGCTAAGTTAAAACTAGCTTTATTCAGAACTAGGCAAAATCCCAATTCTGTTAAACCAGGTGAGTACACAAGATGACTGCCAGGTGGTTCAGGATTTTACCCTTTTAGGTTTCTGAATATCCAGAGGCTTTTGCAAATTGTTATCTAAACCCATGTATTGTATCAACTTCAAAATGTACTAAGTTTCAGATATGCGAAGCAATCTCATTTCCCACCAATATGGCTGCAACCTGCAGTTGTTCAGATGCTCTGTAAATTGATTGGAATACATATTGATCCCTCTACATTCAGATAAGTAAAAAGGTACTGCACAAGTCAGACCCCAAAATCTCTAAGTCTGTTTTTCAGAACTCCCATGGACCCTATAGAATTCAGAGTTTTATGACATAAAATTCCAAGTCAGTAGCAACAACAACAAAATCTAGATACATAATGAAGATAATGTCACAATAAAAGTGCAGAATAGAAAATATTTTCTCTTGGCTGAGTCCAGATAAAACCTCTTGCCTAAATTCAGGCTGGCATATGAAATGCCATTTTCCTTGGGAGTCTGCAGGATGAGGCTCCTTCCAAGGAGTCTATTTACATCAGTCTGGACAGAATGTGCTTATATAGGGGAAATCTGATGTTTCATTCAGCTATCTTAAAGTAAGTGTTTTCCTCTGAAAATTTCATGTTGCCAACTGAGAAATCCAGCAACAGCTTGTAACTGGTATTTTCACAGTATACTACCCCAGACATAATGGATTCAGGGAGATCAACCCATGGAGGGAAGCCAGTCTGTAAAGGAAATTGGGACCTTGATCAAATTGATTTTTATTTTAATTTAGCATTTTGGAAAGACAAGTGCAGCTTGATATTTTAACTTGCTGAGATTCAATAGAGCCTAATTTCATTCTCTGCTTCCATGGGTCATGTCATTTTATTCCTTTTTCCTGCCCCTTCTCTCCCTTCTTCTCCTATTAAACATAAACTTATGTTTTGTTTTTAGTTGAAGGGCTTATGTCCTGTGCATATGTAAAATAGGATTTATTGTTTCTGTCTTTTAAAATGAAGAAGTTGGATATCTGAGCTCCGATTATAGACAACAAAGTCTATTCACTACAGCAGAAAACTATTTAAGTCGTAAATAACTCCCAAAATTCAGTAGGGTAAAAGACACATCTCAGAAATCTGAAGTAATAGTTGCTTTTTCCTTGTAGACACTTCTAGTCATTGCTCCAGATTATATAGAACTCAATAAAAAGACTTCAGCTAACATATCTTATACCAAGCCCTGTGAGGCTGCTTGAGATACACAAGAGTACATAGGCCCACTCCTATAAAAAATGGGCAAATAAGCAGGACAGAAAACAAGCACGGAGGACTGTTTCCTAGCTGATTTATGCATACGTTTTCTAGCCCAGTGAAAGATTGAGAAATGAATACATTTCAGAAAGGTACTCTTGCAGATGACAGGCTTCAATGGACTCTTTCAGGCAGACTGAGGGTCCCCAGCTCACAAAGGATGTGTGGGGATTTCCCCACCACAGGAATGGGGCTTTTCCACTTGGTCATGGGGAAACATAGTAACTACAGAGATCAGAAATAATCACTGTGACTGGTTTGTTTTTGAGGAAGACTGTTAGAAATTTTTTTGGAGGATCCTAAAAAAGAAGTGTAAGCGAGCTCTTAAGGACTGGTTATTCATTTATATAGAATATACGCTCCATAGAATATGATATTTAAATGGAGCAAAGAAGAAATTTAAATATTCCATGTCAAATAGGAAAAAAAAAATCACCTTGAAACAATAATTTCAAGAAGAGCAAGATAAACAGTACGTTCATATTACCAGTCACAGCTAAGGGAGCATAGTGAAACATCATCAAAATATGATCTTCAGCATAGTTGTTACACATCTTGTTTAAAAGTTTATGATCTTAAAATCACAAGTTCAAAAGATGTCCCAAAGAATTAAGACTCTGTGGGTCACATGACTTGGAAGCCATCTAAACGAAAGGAAGAAACTTATCAGTCAGGGGCATCCTATCTCTCATCTTTTCTGTTATTGAAGTCTTGGATATAACTACAAGAACCCTTTAAAAAGAGAAAAGGTTTTCTGCCCTTCTCACCTCTTCTTTCTTCAAACACTTGTGTAGATCTTCAAATATGAATAAAAACCCATGGGGCCAATTTTTCAAAACGAAGAGGCTGACTTCCACCTCTTGACTTTGCTAAGTCAAAGTTCAATGAGATTCTTCTGAAGACAAGTGAATCCTGCTCTCGCATGTGGATTGTGTGTATTATGGTGACCAGGGGCCTGTACTCAGAGGCCATCTTCCAAGGGGCGCTTTATGCTGGGTGTTTCAGAACTGCAGCAAGTCAAACGCCTATTTAGCTTCAGCTAAGGGGTCACACCTTGCACTAGTTGACTTGTACAACAGTCTTTTCCTTAACTAGCTTTTGATTTGTATATAAATAAATCCTGTTAATGCCAGTGATTCTACACCAGCGCTCGAGAGCAGTATCTGTAACTTCGAGCTGAATTCTTCTGCACCATCACTTATAGTGAGGTTATGTCCTGCTGAAGTCAGTTCTGTGGTTCCTCAAATCTTGGACCTTTTGTATTCTTAAAATTGGCCACTTGAGCCAGAATTCTGTCAGATACTCAGCCATTGCAAAAACCATGTTAGCCAAATTCAATTCTCATTCTTCCATTTAACTGTAGTTTTAGTCAGATACTGATTTTTTGATACTGTAAAGTACTTTTGAGTTTGAGAAGCTTAGAGGTTAAAATACTAATCCAAATTAGTCTTAGGTTCCCACCTGCTCAAAAAGTAAGATATTGTTTTTCTTATACTCCTGCATTTTCAGGACACATCTACTATCATACAAAGATTAAAAATTATATTTGGAACTCAATTTCTTAAATGGAAACATGAAGCCGATCTATGGAATTTTCCTCCACTTCTGAAGAGTCTGTAAATTAATCAAATTTTTGGCATGAGTGGAAGAGCAATGTGCTTAAAGTGCTCAGACGTAAACAGATTTTCTAGCATTTATTTGTTCTCTTCTGCAAGTAGTAACGTGCATATAATGGTAACACTTAAGATATTGTTAAAGTCAGAATTCTTTTCTCAAGGTCCTCACCCTCTGCCACACAGAAGTCAACAATCGTTTATCTGGGAATCATGAGTTACCTCAGTTGTCTAAATGAATGTTAATCACTCATAACTAGACTGCATTCCTCAGAATTCCATACAACTTGAGGGTAATCACTACCCCCGCTTCCCCAAGGAACATATGCTTAAATATTCATGTCAAAGTCATCGAGATCTCTCTGTTTGTGAAGCACATGCCATCTTTTTTCCCCATTCTGTTTTGTAGTGGTTGCACTCAAATGTGATATTATCATACTACTTATACAATACATGCTATTATACATTTCATACGTATACTAATACATTTACGTATAACAAATATTTTATGTAATATGTATTGTATGCATTATAGAAATAATTACCAAAATGTTAAATGCTACGTTCATTATTAAAACTTTCCTAATCCTTTCCCATCTCACATTCTGCTTTCAGTAGACTTTCAAGTACTTTATTTTAATTGTAATTTTGTCTCAAAAGCAAACTCTACAAAACAGAGACAAAGCATTAAAAAGATGCTAACATTGAACAGATAGTTGATGAGCAGACCATTATTACTTTAATGCCAGCTTTTTTCTGCTGGTATCTACCTCAGATATGCTCAGTATTTCAATGGAAGAGAAGAAACAGCCACATCTCGCTGCTTTGCACAAAGAACTGGCTGATAAATACACTTATTAATTACCACAGCCAGACACTGTTTCCTACGTGGAATATTCCCTATTGGAAAAATGAAATTTTAGAGAAATTTACTAAAGCAGAAAATTTTAAACTGGACCAATCAGTATTACGCCCGTCTCAATTGCAGTAAAGTTCAACCCTAATGTTTATAGAAGATCTTAAAGATCTGAATATTACTTATATTGCACCACAACTCAACAGATAGTGTCAGGTACATGATTTACCATCTGCTATCCCCAACAATGGCTTATTTAGCTTTTAATGCCATATAAATCCTAATCCCTTACTACAAACTCGGTTAAGGGAAGAAAAGGTTAACAACACAAAACTGATTGGGAGGAGAGATGAGTGACAAGCGGGTATTGATCAGGAATTTAGACACAATCTGTGAAACTCTTACTTGACCCTCTTGGCTGACAAAAGAATTGAAGCCTACAGCTTTCCGGAATCCTTGAAAAACACAGGTTTTCATTACATGTGAGAATTTAGCACCAAATACATATTACTTAGTTATTTATGCCCAGGCTTCTCTTAGGCAAAGAAGAGATGTAGTGCCCCATTACAGTGTATTCT
Organism: Arenaria interpres; assembly: GCA_013399435.1. Taxonomy (NCBI): domain Eukaryota; kingdom Metazoa; phylum Chordata; class Aves; order Charadriiformes; family Scolopacidae; genus Arenaria; species Arenaria interpres. The sequence continues at coordinate 21,913 of VXAK01004914.1, forward strand.
GGTGAAGTTTCATTGAAGTCAACGGAGGTATTGGTAGGGCAAGCTTATACCTGAATCTCAGTAATGGAGGCAGATCTAGGCTGTAAGAAAGCAGTGTTTACAAATTCCTTTAACATGCGATTTCTGAGAGTATTAAGAAATTTAGGGTGAGAGCTGAGATGGACCAGTGGAAAAAAGTTTAAAAACCTCCTTAATCTGATTTTGCAGTTCTGATTACATCAGTATTTCAACAGGCTTCTCAAAAGATTGAAAAAAAGTAATTACGAGGGACAACTATTGGATAGAGAAAATATCTAGGTAGACTGTGCAGAAGTGAATTTTGTGTGAATTAGGGTGGCCAAATTTTGCTGGTATTTGCACTCTTGAGTGAATGTAATATAATACTTGCCCATTCTCTGGAGAAATGGAAATGCTGACATCTGCATTGTCTGTGAATGTAATACAACAAAGCTCATAAATTGATTATGTGTCACTGGAGTTGTTAGAGACCACACTTCAGCCAAGGCAGAGACAGTGGCTGTCCTGGTTCCTCACTTCTTAACTTTCTCTTCTAAAGCTGTATTGCACGCTTTTTTGTTGTTCTTTTTTTCCTTTCTCGTTTTCCCCAAAAGATGTTTCTTCCCATTCCAGGGCAAGTCACTAGGTCAGATATTGTTCTCATTGTTCTCTTTTTCATCCAACAACTACTAAAAAAGACAGAGTTTTTCTCCTATTCACAAGCTACTTTTTACCTGATCCAATTCAATTTCACTTAACGAAGCACTAGCAAGACCCTCATCCCTGTATAAAGTGTAAAATTTTTCACATCAGACATCAGACCCAATTTACCATAGGTGTGTAAATTTGTGCAGCTCCACTGATATGGAGAGCTTCATCCATTATATTATCAGAGGGTCTGGCAGAATACATCACCTTAGAAACAAAATACACAATGCTCAGTATTTGCCCTAATATAGAGCCTGCCATCTAAGGGTCTCAAGGTTAACCAACAATTTATGGTCTGTTAGTTCCAGGGACTGGCTTGAGATTTCGGTACAGTTTTGAAACACACCACATATTTTCCCAGCAAAAAATGCAGAAGAAAGTGGACGGAGAGAGAGAGGGTATTCAAACAAGAATTTACTCCCCTTTTATCACCAGGTAAGGTAGTGCTTACACCAACACAAACGGTGTAGTAGTTACTATGCGACCTCCTCAGATTCCATGAAATCACCCAATCAATATGGATTATTCAATACCATCTCATTAAAAAAATGAACGCAGGAAAATTACCCAGCCCAAGCTCCCTTCTCTGCTGCTGAAGACCGTGGCATAAGCCCAATTTACATTCAGAGTGATAGAGCTCCTCCTTCAAATACATGCTAAGAGCGAACAGTTTGTTTTTGGGGATTAGCTCCCGCAACCACTGTCCCCTGACCACGCGGGGAGCGACAGCGGCGCGTGCAGCCCCTTTAAACTTGAGCTAGAGCGGGCCGGGGAGCGAGCCGCCCGCAGCCGGAGAAGCCGAGGGAGAGCGGAGAGGCCCGAAAGGACTCGGGAATCTCGCGAGGGAGCGAGAGGCTGACGTGCCTGGAGGCGGGGCCGGGCGAGCCGCGGCACATTTAACGGCGGCCATAGCCGCAGCAGCGGAAGAGCGTGTGCCGGCCGTGCGCGCGCAGGGCCTGTGGGAAG
>VXAK01004925.1:0-36166 GCA_013399435.1 Arenaria interpres
ATTTTCTTTTTTATTATTATTATATTTTGAAAAGACTTTTTTTTCTTTGCTAGAAGAAATATTTTGGTTTTGACAGGATAACAGTTTAATTAAGTGACTTACCCTGACTTTGGTAATCTAGATCCTGTATCAAGCAAAGACTTGCAAGTAAAGCTTGAGCTTATGCGTGATAGGAAGAATGGTATCACTGAGCATCTAGAAACCAGTTTTGGGGGTTTTGGGTTCAGTAAATTTTTAATTTGATGCAGGTGTTGAAAGCTTTATCGTGTAGACCAGAAAATGCCAAATATATCAGAAGTTGATTGCAGTGCAGTTGTATATCGCAAAATACTTGATAATTTCATGCAGCTAAAACCTGGGGGTTTGGTTTGATATGATCCACTAGTTTCATTTCCTCTGGAGAGGCTTTTGTGTTGGATTTTCAAAGTCTGGCTGATAAATGCTGTGGGAAAATGTAGTGAAGAATCTTGCTCTCCCAAAGTACCTTAGAACTTCAGTAACAATGTTGTAACTAGAATTTTATGGCTTTGCTTTTCTGCTATATGTGTTCTTATTGGACTCTATTGAGGATTGAACAGAACACCTTGGTGACAGTCATTATAGCTGGTTTTGGAATTATTACAGAACTTTTCATTAAATCAGTGAACTGATTGAGACAGACCGGAGAGTAGTTGCATTAGGTAATTAATGTATGTTGCGTTACAGATCGATACGTTCAACAGTGTACACTGAAGTATGGTTTTTGGTCTTAATTCCTCTTATTTCACAGAACAGACAGCTTTGATTTTTGGCTGCAAAAAGATATGAGGAAGAGCTCCTCCCCTTCCTTGAGTAACTGCAACTCTGTTCTTGCTAACAAAATATTTGGAATTCCACTTGATGAGCTGCAGCAAGAAGGGCAACCAGACAATGAGGTTCCATTCATAGTCCGCCATGTTGTGGACTATATTGAGGAACATGGTATGTATTATCTTGCTGTATTTTAAATAATATATTTTACAGAATAGATTGTGGTTTTTGAAGAGCATTTGTTTTCTGAAGTACTTACATTTAATTGGTTGTGATTTGGTTTGGTCTTTTTTTTTTCTTCAGTGAGACACACTTCCTTTCTTTACTGCTCCTGTTATGTTTATCACTGTTTTCTAGCTAACACTAATGCAGTCAGCTCAGCAGGGTACTTCATAGGAAATTGTGTGATTTAGGTACTGCTAACATGTACCTTATGCCCAGCTAATGATACAGTAATAAGAATGTGTTTGCTGGGAAAAGGACTGCTGGAAGTCTTGCAAAACTGTTGTCCAGAAAGACATTCAGTATGTGAATTATGCGTATCTGATTATCAGTATTTTCTGATATGTCCATGCTGGAGTGAAAAGTTTATTTCTGCAACTTTCTTCTAACTCAGGGGGTCTGGAACAAGAAGGACTTTTTCAAGTCAATGGGAACGCTGAGACAGTGGAGTGGCTTCGGCAACGATATGATAATGGAGAAGATGTGGACCTGGTTAAAGAAGCAGATGTACCCTCAGCTATTAGCCTTCTTAGATTTTTTCTTCAGGAACTTCCAGAGCCAGTTATCCCAGGCAGTTTGCACATACATTTGATGCAACTTTCTCAAGGTAATAATTATTTTTGATTCACTGTCTTAATTTTATTATTTTAAGAGTAAGAAACAGCATTAAATTGAGATTTGTAGTGGCACTAGGGTTCCTCTGGTGTTTTGTGTAATAACGTGTGCATCAGGAAGCATCCAAATATACCTTTCTTAGCTCAAACCCCAAATAAATAGGTCTTTTTTTAGGAAACTCAGTCTGGATTCAAAGACACAGTTTATCCAGCATGCAGGAAAATAGTGAGGGTGCTACATATGCTGATTAGCTCTGAATATTCCATGTTCTTGTGTGTCAATACTGGTCAAAGCCACTGGAATCACAGTTGTTTGACAGTTTCCAACCACTGATGCTGTAAAAGTGCTAGGGGATGCTTTTGGTTTATTTCCTCTGAATTTCACTTACTCTGCCTATGTTTCCATGGCACTTAAAACTTTTGTGTACTAGAGTTCTCAAGCCATGTACTTATGTCATATTTGCTTTCCCACTGTGGATTTTTTTCAGTTTAAAATTCATTTGTAGGAGGACAAAACCCCCTGTCATCAGCATATTGTGGCTAAGTACGTTTTGTCATATACTGCAAAACCTTGCCCTTTCAAATTAACACCCATATGTTGGCACAGTAATTTCTTTACTGATTCCCAACTTGCCAATCTGTGTCTTCTCTCCTGGGGCTTTTTGCCTCGGCTGCGTTCAGTGGTGTTGGAGTTGATTCATAACTTGACTAAAAACGCTTGTCTTGCAGCACTCCAGTAGTAATGTCCTTGAAGGGTTAGTTGATGTCGAAGTTCTGCACCCTGTGACAAAGCTGACAGTTCTGCTGGTTGTCGCTCTGTGGGAGTGTTACTCATTTTCCAGTGTCAGTTTGTACTTTTATTCAAGTGCCGGGCTTGGTTTGCTTTGTAAGATGCACGTTTTTGTTTGATTTAATTTTCTGTTGTTGAGTTTATTCCTGATAAGAACTTGATAATGCTCGTTACAGGCCTGTTTGTTCAGAGTGGGAATCGGTTTGTAGGACGAGTGAGTAGAGAGCACTGATTTCAGATGCTGTTACACTATATTTACTGAGCTCTGAACTGGAGGGTCATCTGCAGCAGCGTGAAGCTGCTTCATTTTCCTTCCTTGTAGCCTGTGTATCCCGAAACTTTGAACATGGGGTGGGTATCTGAACACTGATGTGTGAGGCACTAAATAGGCTTGTGCTGGAAACAATATTTGGAATCTACTGACCAGAGAAACTTGTTATAAGGCTGAAGGTTTGTTTGTTTGTCCTGTGCGGTAATGAGAAACTGAAATGGACATGGAATTTGATTAGTGATATGTCTGCTGTTTGGTTTCCATTGCTAATGTCATGGTTCATTGGACTTTTGTAGGTGGTAAACTATTGTTTGCTTGTTTTTTTTTTTTCCTTATGAAAAAGATGATAAATAACAAAAGGATTGTTAAGACAATAATGCAAATGCTGCAGGTTGCTCATCTAATACTGCTGTGCACCATGATTTGCAATGTTATTTATCAGGACTGGAAACGGAACTCAGATTCAGTGCAATTCCCTTTTACAACTTGTAAAATTCAGTGTGAAGTTGGGGATTTTTCATCTTTGAATAGATAACTGTGGAAGGATTTACGTATGGGTTGTCTTGGGGAAAGAGCTGCTCTTCAGCATCTAAGTCTCCATTTAGTTCCCTTTTGTTAAATATGCAGAGAAACTTCACTTAAACTTGCAGCTTATGGTCCTTACTGTCTTTTAAAGTGTAAAATATCTTTAAATCTTTCTGAACTCGCTTTATCTGTACCAAGGAAATTAAACCACATAAACCTTTAAATGATGTTTCCTGATACTAAAATTAGAGTTTTGGTTTCCTCTACTCGGGTTTTGACTTTTGGTATTTTGACTGTGGGCTAGACATATCTATGCTGGTTTCCAGAATTACAATATCGACTGCATTTTAGGGAGAGGAATTGCTTACAGAAATGCAGAAGGTGGTAATAATTTTGGATCCATGTGACTTCTGCTATTTCCCTCTTTAGCAGACCTTCCCTATCGTTAGGTTAGGTGTAGTTCTCAAAACAACTTTAGGCCACACCTTGTCATATAACTATATTCATCTTTTGAGGCTCACTCTGTGCAAGCCTAGTAATGGTAAGTGTGAATTTGACCCCAACGCACTAAGCCACGTGTCTCAGAAGTTTGTATCCATGGTTTAGTGTCAGAGGACTTCAGTTACTGATAAGAATGTCCTCACTTCAGGTTTCTGGCTGTTGTTTAGAACCTAAATTTTAGGACAGATTGGTTAGGCAAAACATTTAGATGTGTATGTGTGCAGTGGTCTGACCATCACCTCTCTCTCTTACTTGCTTTCTTTTTGAAGGCCTACTTTGTGATGGTATTTTTTTAGGTTCTATTTTGCTGTTCTCTTTCCTATATGCCTTTCCAGAGTGAAAACTAACAATAATATATTTGTTTTACTGTGTTGCTATGTTGAGAAAACTATTTTTCTATGGCTGGTTATCCGTGTTCAAATCCTGTAGGTGTTGACTGAGCAAATGAAGTCCTGCACAGTTAATGTTTGGTGTTACCGTACATATTCAGCAGGGAATTTACTCGGTTCTTTGATTTGGTATTAAGGCCCAGGATGTCTCAGCTCCTCTCATCTTAGAGAGGCCAATGCTCATAATCTTCAAACATCCTTTTCCTTTTCTAACTAATCTCAGAAGAGTTTTCAAATGTCTGAGAAAGAAGGGGAGGTCTGTTAGTATACTTTTTTTTTTCTCCCATTTTCCTTTCCTGACATTTCTGTTATATGGAATTTCTGTATTAGATACTGCCAATTATAAACTATTTGAACCTTGTTGCCTCTAAGGCTGATAACATAGCAAACAAGATTTGTGGGGAGACAAACGATATAATTATAATGTAGGGTGAGAAAAAGGAAGTTTTATGGTGATCCTTTTTTGGGTCTGGAATTGAATCGACAGGCTTCAAGCTAAGTATGTGTTAGGATGATTGCATAGAGGTTGCTTGTATTCAGTAATTAAGTATTACAAAAGGAAGTAGAGTAGAGAATGGGATGCTTGTAGAGGAAAAAGTGACAAAGTGATTAGCTCATCTGAAATGCAGAAAATTTTAACTAGCTTTTAAGTTGGCTCGCTATCTCTTGAGCTGTTGCTATCTCGAGCTCTTCTGCAAAGCAATTGTTCTATTAAAGTGGTAAGTGAAAGGGTATGGAGGAGCAATCCCTATGTAATCGGAAACCTGAGTGAGCATTAATTGGGGAAAACATGCTGAAAACTACTGATTGGACTTGCAGAGGAAAATCTGGTGAACTCATTGGTTTAGGTTATCAATTTTTGCTTCATAGAAGAAATTAAATTTGATTTATCATTAGGGAAAGTAACCTGATGGTACTCTGCTATGGAGTTGGCTGGGGAGGGTTTGGTTTTTTTCTGCTATCTTCCCCCACCTCTTCACCAACCCTCCAAACCTCTGACATCATTGAAGAAAAGTGACAGAATAGGAAATGAGTTATTGGCCTCTCCTGGAAAGATCAGAGAAGAAGAGACTAAGCCAGAAACTGAAATGAGAGGATGAGAAGTGGGGACAGATGGATTGGTATGAAGTACTACCACTATAAATGGTCTTCAGATACGTGGGCTGGGTACTTCGGGTTTTGGGTTTGGGGGTGGTGTGTGTCCTTTGTCCATAGAGAAATTTAGTATGAAAATCTTAGACCAAACAAGTGCAGGTCAAATTCTGACACTTTTGGCTGTGGTCTGACCAGATTAGTTGTACTTCAGAAGCAAGTAATTGTTGTCAAAAAGTTGATCAATATCAAATGTGAAAGAACAGATATTTTACTTTTCGTGATTAAAATATTTTTGTTATCTTTTTCAGATTATAATAATGAAGATGAATTTGGAAGAAAGTTGAGGTTCCTCTTGCAGCAGCTTCCACCTGTTAATTACAGTTTGTTAAAGTTTCTGTGTAAATTTTTAGCTAATGTAGCATCACATCATGAAGAAATTTGGTCAGCAAGTTCTTTAGCTGCAGTCTTTGGCCCGGATGTTTTTCAGTAAGTTGGTTATAAAAGTTCATACAGTGTTTTTATGTGAATTTGATGGTGTAGATGTGAAGTCTATAAAGTCTTTCCTAGTCCATGAGTAACAGCAGTAAGTACACAATACATTTTGGGCAATATCTTTCTTTTCTGTTCCTTCCACCCCCTCACCCCAGTTTTGTCTTACAATTTTTGCTTGGATTTAAACAACAGCTTGTCTATGAGTTATGCTGTTAGAAACCGCTGCTTTGATGTTGCGTTGCTGTAATTATACTGAGGTTCAAATTTTTTAGAGATAGCGTATAAGATTACTATTTGCAGCAAGAAAGCGGTGCTGGGAGATCGCTGTTAAAGTACAATGCGTACTGGGGTTTTCTTTCTACAGGAAAACACTTGAATTATAAACATTCCTCATGATGACTTAATTGACTGAATAGTTGTTACTTCATCCCTTTTAAATATAAACTAGTAGAACCATTTATAATGCAGGAATGTGAAGGAACGCTTAAAGGTCTGTGTGTTCAGAGTGGATTGGGAATAATGGTGTGAAGTCACAGAAGCCATTCACAGGAGTTCTTTGGGGAAACAGTTGGATTTAGACTTCTAAACTAAAACAGTGTTGAATTCTTCAGCATTTACACAGATGTGGAGGATCTGAAAGAACAAGAAATAGTTAGCAGAATAATGGCGGGACTTCTGGAGAACTACTATGAATTCTTTGAAAATGAAGAGGAAGATTTTTCATCCACTAATGATTTAAGCTCAATCACTGAGCAGGTAAGAATATTTTAATTGGCTGTATGTTATCACTTAAGTAACTGTTATACACATTTATGTATATGAAAGATAAGTTGAAATATGCTTTTCTTTATGCTTTTCAGTAGTTTCCTGCAAAATGATAAAACCTGGTATTTCCTTAAATGCATTTTTTTAACATAGATATGCTTGTAAAATTGTTGCTGTGTAGTAAGTATAGCTATGCTATATAGAAGAACACATAAGAGCTAAACCACCAATGATATCCTGCCCAACACAGATGCTGTTATGGTATATAAGCAGGATAGCTTTTTAATTCCTTTTTAGGAAAGGAGAACTGGTTTTTAAGGGAATGCAGAACCCCGCTGTTGTTGGTCTTGGTCAATAGCATTTCTAGGTGTGTCTTACAGAAGCATGCAGGGTCTCACACTCCACTGATGATGATATCAGTGGTGGTTCCCTATGCCAAAATTTTTGAGTGGTGTTTCTGATTCTAAAACATCAAAATATCATCTTGACATTAGAGGGGAAAAGTATTGAAATAAGAGAAACAAAGTTGAGTAGAGTGGAAAAGCTCTGGGTCCTAGCATTCAACTGTCAGGATTGCCAGTTCCACCTGTTCGTGGTATCGATTATCAATCACTCTTACGCCTTTCCTCACGACAAATTTTTGGCTTAACAAATGATGTTTTTTCTTTAAAGAGGAAAAAGGGTAAATAATCAGCAGTTACTAAGGAAGCTAACAAGAAGTATTGAATTTCTAAAGCCTAACTATCCCACGAACCCCCGCCTCTGGCGAGACAAGTAAGGCAAGTACTAGGGCAGCTGATTGCTTCCTCTTCGCTGCAGCAGACACCTCACCCATGGGGCTGGTCTGCCAAGCGTGGGCAGCAAGTTCTGGATTGAGCAGCTTCTGCTCTGCTGGCTCTTCCAGCAGAGTGCTGCAGCTTTGCAATGTTTGCTGTCTCTTGAGCTCTTTGCAGGAATATGTCTAGCACTGAGAACTGACACAGCCCTGCTGCATGCGGGAGGCTGTTAAATAAAGCTGGGCTGAAACTCTTGCAACCCGAGGCTGAGGACTGTCATCTTAGCTTGGGATGGCTGCTCTTTAAAGTAGAGTTAGTTGATCTATACTCTCGTGCTTTAAAATTAATGACTTGTCTGTGGGTCATGATATGTTTTAGCAAAAGGTTTTCCCAAGCGTAACAGTCAGGGTGGTGTGTTTTGGTTTTGTTTTGGTTTTTTTTCACTCCTAAATTTGAGGCCCGTTGGGATGTCCCTTTAATTTCATGGTGTCTCCACCAGATGTCAACAGTGCACTTCTGTTGGGTCCTGCTTCCTTGCTGGCTGATGCAGGGGTAGCACAGAAGAGCCACTGTCCCCACTGGGCACGGCCCCACTGGCAGCCGACTGTGTGTGGGTGGGCTTGCCCTTGCTTCACTGGCACATCCTCTTGCAATTACAGAGGAAAAATGTATCTTTTTAATGATGTGGAATGTAGGATTTTAGGTAAAAGCAAGCCTAGTGTGCCTTTTTTTCTAAAATTGAAAAGTATTCTCCTCTTACATGTATGTTTTTATACCTCTTGTGCTCTTTTAGAATCATAGAATAGTTTGGGTCAGAAGGAGCCTGTAAAGGTCATCTAGTCCAACCCCCCTGCAGTGAGCAGGGTCATCTTCAACTAGATCAGGTTGCTCAGAGCCCTGTCCAACCTGACCTTGAATATTTCCAGAGATGGGGCATCTACTGCCTCTTTGGGCAACCTGGGCCAGTGTTTCACCACTCTTTGTGAAAAATTTCTTCCTTTTATCTAGTCTAAATCTGCCCTCTCTTAGTTTAAAGCCATTACCCCTTGTCCTGTCATAAGAAAGATGGAGACAAACTTTCATAAGCCCCCTTTAAGTACTGAAAGGCTGCAGTAAGGTCTCCTCTTCTTCAGGCTGAACAACCCCAACCTCACAGCAGAGGGGCTTCAGCCCTCGGAGTGTCTTTGTGGCCTCCTCTGGATCTACTCCAACGGTTCCATGGCTTTCCTGCTCTGAGGGCTTCAGAGCTGGATGCAGTACTCCAGGTGGGGTCACCTGGACCTCTTAAAAGAACTTTTCAAGCCACTAACTGTGATTCAATCTTTTTTAGATTAATGATCTCTTGGAAGAGGAGGAAGATGTAAAGCTTGAGCAGTCTGAAGAACTTCCAGAAGATGGCACAGAGAAACCTGATGAAAGGCCAGCTGTGGTGCATCTAGATATGACAGGGAGTCTCTCGGATTCCAGGAGCGTTACAGCATCAACAAGGTAACTTGTTTCTGCCTCGGAGGTTGGATTTAAAGTTTGGAGTATTGTCTGTTCTGTCAGAGAGAGAAACTGTCAGGTTTTTGAGGTAAGTGGTGATGTCTACAAACTGAAGTTTTAGAAGCAGGTGCAGTTCTTGTAGGAAAATATGGGATAAAATAACTATTCTCGAAATCAGAAGAGGAATGCCTGCAGATTGGATTAACTATGGTGATTTATGCAGAGAAAGGGAAGAAAGGCATATTTTAGTGAAACCTTAGTGGTATTTCAACAGTAAATTTTGTGGCAGAAATATGTAAAAGTATTTGAATATTGGTAGATGCAAATCCATTCTGTGCCATCTTTCCACCACTCCCTTTCAGTGGGAAATCTTAGGACTATTTCTTGTCACATGCTAGCGAGCAGAGATGTGTCTTACATGACCCTAATTTGTTCCTAAACCTGTGAGAATTTGTTTGTCCAGGGATTTTTATGCCCAGTTTGGTCAGGTGTTAAATGAGGAAGGTAGTTTCTTATTTCCCTTGAGTACAGTGCAATATACTTGATAAAAAATTGTAACGAACACTGTATGTGTGATTCCTTCCTGACAATGCTAGAGAGAGAAAACACCAGGCATAAAGAGGAACTATATATGACCAAAAGGATGCTGGAGAGCAAGTGGGATGATAGTGACCATTAATGATTTTTAGGTTGGAATGTAGATATTCTAGAAAAGCCTTTAGTAGCAGCAACGTGGAGGAAATTTTGAGCGGTTTCAAGATGACATTTTGGAAGGTTATATGTGAGACTTCATAGAATGGGTTGCTTGCAAAAAGCCCTTGATTTGAATACGCCGTTTTGTGAAAGCCGACTTGCTAATACATTTGTAAAACACCTGAAGATCCTTCTTCAGTTAATTGAAACTCTGCCAACTAAATTTATCTTGGAGAGTGATGTTTCTGTGTTCTGTCAATGTAGGAGTGACATGCACCTATGCACAAATTGAGGTTTAATTTGTTAATTGCTTTTTAGAAAAAAAAAAAATATTGGAAAAATGCATAAAAAGCCAAGGTCTTGCATTGCCCAAACAGGTGTAAGGGCTGCTGGAGGTGGACCAGCAGCTGGACCAGGGGTGCTGGAGGGACCCGTGTTACCTGCCGAAGAACCAGGCTCTGTAGAGGGGTCTGCTTGGGTGGGCTCGGCTGGAGAGCAGAGAGAGCTGTGAGCAAGTCTGGGAGCTGCAAAGTGTAATACAGGAGTATTGGAGTGGGAGTCAGCTTTTAATTAAGCCCAGTCCTCATAAAGAAGATGCATAAACTTAAAATGATACTTCTATTTGAGAGCTTATTTCTGCTTGCTTGTAATACACAGGTTTATGTTTTACTTGCTTGTAGCATACAAGTTTTAATTTTTAAGGCTGCTTTACTTATAGTTTACATAGCTCTACAGGATGTGTTAGGTGTGGGCACTGCATGTAAGAACTTGTGAGGAGAGATGAGGAAGAATCTATAACAAAAGTGTGACTAAAAGCAGTAGAAATGCCAGGGAAATTCAGGATAAGTTTAGTGCCTAAGACTCACCGTCTCAAGAATGTGGATTTCAGGCTGAAATCTGTTCAGCAGCTTGGCTGCACGTTTCCTTCTACCTCGTTGCAGGAATTTGTAAAATATCAAATAATGAGAGAAACATAATTCTGCTTTGTAATTTAACTTACGATTGTTAACTATCCTTTTCAGCAATATAGCTACTTAATTTTAGTTTGACTTAAATGAAAAGAAATAGTTGCTGCAATTGGAATACCTATAAAAGTGCTGCTTCTTCCAATTAAAGCTTTAAAGCAATTTAGCTGTTCACAGGTATTCAGTTGCTTGTGGAATGTGTAAGCGCAGCAGTAGTGACAGACTCAACATGCCTGAGAGTTTAAATTTGATAGCCTGAAGAGAAAAACATTTTTTACTCGATGTTTAGGGTTAATTAAAAATTAATAGGCGTTAATTATGGTCGGCATTTTACATAATTTGTGGGGAGGAATCCTGTAGAAGAAGGAAGAATTTTGACTGGAAAACCAGAACAACTGCAGGAAATGAAAAAAAAAAAGAAAAAAAAATTACAGAGAAGGAAAAAGTAGGTTTTATTAAACTTTTAACCACTATAAATACTGTAACTATTCTTCCAAATCTAAAGGCTTTCATAGTATGCGTTTAATAGCCTTTTTTTGTTTTTGTTTCTTGATGAAAAAAAAAATTAAAAAAACAATGTTAATGCAAGTTTGTTGGGATGTTTGTCTTGACATGCAGCAACTGAAAAAGGAAAGAGGAGAAGTAGAACTTAAGCATGATTCTTGCAGTTCCTTAACCTGTAGTTTTGTTGCCTCTTGGCTGTTGTCAGATTTTTGGGAACTGAGTATCTGTAAATTTTTGGTCTCTGGAGAGAAGGAAAAGAATGCTGAGGTTGCATGTTCTGCATGCTGAAGATTGGTCTTGGTTCATTCGGTGGGGTGTATGACCTTCCTTCTAGTTATTTGGACTGTAACTTGCTCATGATTTTGCTCACTGCCTTTTTTCTCTGCTCTTTCTATTTGTTCTTTCTGAAACACATGACCTTCAGGCACTGCATGGTGTTAATTTGACTTTGAGGGTGAGAGGGATCCGGTGAGAATGCGGATAATCATTAATGCAGTTTGATTTACTGACTGCTGCAAAATGGTATTTAAAATAAACCTGTTGAGTGATCTTTAAGCCCATTACCGAAACAGGGAGCATTTGTTGCACACGAATTGACGTTGTGTATGGAAAGGAAACATCATATTCTCTGTTACCAGAAGCCTTTTCACCAGGGCTCTTCCAGTTTTGCTGTCCTGACTTTTGGAGAAAGGAATTACTGACTCAGCATTGCAGCTGACTTTCAAGACGTTCTGTTGAAATAGTCACTTTAGAATCCTTCTCTGTCACTATTCCAAATTTTTCATCCCTGCGCTTTGCCAAGCAGTATTTGCTTTACTTTTTGCATTTCATCTCAAATATTGTCAGTCCAAAGCCTAATACAAAAACTCTTGATGTGTTCTTCGGGCTTTTCAAAATTATGTGTATAAAAATATGAGCCATGGCAAGTAGTGAGTTCTGTAAACAGAACTTTGTCTGTATTTAATGCAATGACAAGGGTGAGCTCCTCACTGCTTGTGTGATATTTTTTAACCTTTTGATCAGTGAGAGACAGCCAATAATATTAACACCAACAAAGTGAGACAAAATGCGTATATATTAAGGCTAATTGCTAGGATGGCCTAAATTGCTAGAAAATATGTTATTCTTTTAGTTTTGGGCTCTCTCTAACATCCAGATGCCTGTTCACAGATTTTCTAGGATGGAAGTAGGGACAGCACGTTAGGAAAAGCTTTCAAGTGTTGATTGGGCAGCTTATTGTCAGGAGTGACCTCATGTTGCAGTCTATTTCTATTTAGACTGCAGGGTTTAGCGCAGCCCTCCAGAAGCGCTGCCTGTGGAGCAGCCGCTGCATCCCAGCCAGCAGCATGTATAACCACCAGCCAACGCCGCGCTTTGCTGCTTCCCAAATGAAGCAGTTTTACGTCAAGTGCTCGTTCGGGATAGCAAAAATAATCAGAATGGCCTGTAAAGTTCTGCTGCACAGGTAAATATCTGAAAGGGAAAACGTTGCTTTGATACGCTTGCAAATAAGACTTCTTTTTTTTAAACTTTAAAATTATGTGAGGTTAAACGTATTTTGGAGATAGTTGTGACGTTATTTTGTTTCACAATTATTATTTTTTTTTAAATGAGAAATAATAATCTATGTACAGTCAGTAGATTACCAAGAAAAACTTTGAAATGTTTTCTCTCTAGTTAATATATGTCTCTATCTTACGGTGTGTTTTTACCAGGACTTTTTATGGGTCGGGAGACAGTGCAGAAGGGATTCTCGGGGGGGGGGAGAAAGGGGGGGACGACTGATTGTAGCATTATGAAACAAAGATGTTTACCTTTCTGTGTCTTGCTGTGTCATGCTGCATTTAAGACTCTGTGTAGCAGCATAAATTACAGCTTTTAAAAAATATCCTTGAACTGTGGTACATCGGGTCGGAAGTTGTCCTGCATTTTCAGCTAAGAGCGATTGACACATTTCTTTCAAAAAGTGCTTAATTGCTAAAGTGATTAGTTGAAGACGTAAGATATTCTTTACGTAGTAAGAGGATTTTTCAGGCTTTGCAATACTGCTGATTTATGCACATCTTTTGCTGAGTGCCTCTAATGCATCTAAAGGTGTTTAGTAAAAGCACTGGTGAACGATCCTGCACCGGGGGCTGAAGGTTATGCAGTAAGATGGAAAATTTTGTTGTGAACCCTGTCTGAAATCTTTTGGATTCTTTGGAGATGAGTTTGATTCTCCCCACTTCTGACACAGTTCCTCGTTGTCTCAAGCGGTGGAATAAAAAGGATTCCAGGTCATCAGTTTCCTATAAATAGTATTTGTACTTGTGCCCTTGACTGAATTTTTTTGCTCTCTTTTACAACTAGAGTGTTGCAGTGTCCTGTGTTCCGATTGCCTTCTCCCCCTCTCCCCCCCAAAATTTGTCCTGGGAGTGACTGTTTTCTAACAGTAAATAGCTTTTAATCTGTGAAACTATGTATTGTTACTCTTAGAAAGTCAGCATACCTGTTATAATTCAGCTCTTATAGAACTTACTGAAAATACTGAGATTGGATACTTAAAACAGCATTTTTTGTGTTTTGAAATCTTACTGTTCTTTCCTCTGAGATTCTTGCTCATGCTCCTTCTCTCTTATTTTATTCATGGGGCTGAACTTACAGCTTCATATCTTAATTTTTTTATTTCAAGTATTGTCCAAATAAAATCTGTTTGTCAGAAAGCTTAAACACTTTCTACAAGTATTATGGCAATGCTGAACTGTGCACAGAAATATCAATGAAGTGCAAATTGAATCTTAAGTTGCAAACTTCTTACCATTTCTGTGTTTGAAAGAAAAAACTGAAATGTCAATGTGTTCACCCTCAGTTGTTTGATCCAGAAGCTTTGAAATTAGTGGCTACAGGATCTGGCTTCGGCATCAGGTGTTTTAATTTTCCAAAGCTATGTGGCAGTGTCTATTTTGAAATAGTAGTTCAGAGCTGCCTGTTGTGTCGAAACATTTGGAATGGATCTGCCTTGTTTTTTCACCACCTGGGCAAACAAACACACAAATCATAAAGCACGCTTGATTCGAAGTCAAGTTTCCACTAAGAAAAAAAATAATTAAAAACTTCTGTGAACACCTGCTTGTTCAGTTGTTCCCTAGTGGTATTTAAATACAGTACACTTTGCTATTGACCCAGTACAAGTTGTCTAAGGCAAAAGGGCATAATTATTTTTAAATAAATACTTTAACTACTTTCGTCATCACCTGGTTTAATTGAAAGTCCTTTATTGCTTGTATTTCATCCACTTAGAGGAAGAAAAATTAGAAAGTCTGCTTGAGGTGGTCTAATTATCTTGCCTCTCTGGTGGTGGAGCTACTCATAAACGTGATAAGATCTAACCAAGATATTCCTTGCTGTATTAAAACTATTCTTGAGTAAGCAAGAGAGACTGTATACAGACTAATATCAGTCAAAGCTTTCTTCCAGAGGTAGTACCTGTTCAGTTCTGCAGTAGAGGGGCAAAGTCCTTCGTATTTCAAGGTTTACTTTATGCATTCATGAAAATAATATTTAAAATAAACTTTGGCTGCCAACAATATTGTTGAATGGTAAAGAATAGACTAAAATTTTATTTTTCAGCTATTTGTTAGTTATATATAATAGGAAGAAAAAGCATCTGTTTACCTCCCTCCTCACCTCCTAGTTGAAGTGAAGTTAGTATTTATTTTTTTCTAATAAGATATGTAAGTTGCAACTCATTGACTTTACAGTAGCATTTTCTTCTTTTATTTCATTCTTAGTCATTTGTCTAAAATTTACTGTTAATAATGTCTGAATTTTGATCACATTAATGGAAAAGTGAAGAGGGAGGGCGTACACATGAGTGAACTTCCTTGAAGTCACTTTAGTTAGTTGCACTGATTTCCACCTTTTGTGTGTCGCCCCCCCCCGGAGTTTAATGTTCTAGGCTGAAGTGCCCGTGCGAGGAGATTTCTGAATGCTTTACAAATGGCAAACTGCTGTCGCCAAACCTCTGGAAGGCACCTGCCTTGCTCTTGAAATGAAACTGTCCTTGGAGAGTGCTGCAGATCTGTTGAATTTGGTTGCAAAATAAAATTAAGCAACAGACTCACAGGCCGGGAAGAACCTCTATGAATTGCAACTGTGGAGGAAAGCAGAGTAATTTGGAATTTGCTTTAGGCAGCAAGGTTAAAATCTGCATTCTTAAGCAAGGTGTCAGGAAATCTTTGGAGACTAAGTGATTAGTATTTCCCATGGGAATGACAGAACATCTGAGAGCTTACAGCTTCCTAATGTATTGAGTGTTGGCTCTCGAGAGACAGAAATCTGCATTGCTGCTTCTACAACTTTCTGTCGTGTGATGGCATTTATTCAGATTTCTTCATCTAAATAATAAAGGGACTGCAAAACAATGTTTTCTTTACATATTTACTTTTATTACCCGTATTACGTGCAGTCTTAAAGTATTTTCTAAGTTGCTTTCTGTTCACTTTAAGGCATTTATTTAGTGTGATAAGTGTTTGTGTTGCATTAACTTATTTCTTCTTTATTGCAGTGCTCATATCTCTCCCATAAGTATCTTGCCAGCCTCTGCAGAGTAAGTATGATGGAAGTATAAAATGTTTGAATTGTGCTGTTACAAGGACATGCATAGAAGATAGGTCTGCTTTTAAGAAAAAGAAACGCAGTAGGTTTGATTGCAGTTATGAATGAACATTCTAGTGTGAAGTATTTCACTTATGGCTTTTAACATTAAAGCAGGAAAAACCTCATGTCTGTCAGCGTTGTTGACTGCAGAAGCAGGAGAGCACAGTTCAGCAGAATCTAGATTCCAGACCACTTTGGTTTTATACTTAGATGTGTCATAGGTGTTTGACTTCAAAATTATGATAGCATTCACACTGGATTTTTAGCACCACTTCTAGTTGTTAATATCGAGTACAATTCAGTGGAATAGTGTGTCTAAATGTGGAGGAAAAATAAACGCACAATTCCAGAGTTAAAAGTGGGATGAAGTAATTTAGGATTCTTCCAGGAGGATTTTTATAGGCCTAATTACGTACTTTGGATGAGTTGGCTAAGAAGCACTTAACAGAGTAGCCTGTTTTTAAAGAATGCTGTTCTTTTCTGGATGTATCTTTGGGTGTATCCTGTGTCCTCCATCTGGTACTTGCTCATTTTCTCTGCTGTTTGTTGCCTCTTGCCTTTTACGATGACAGCCCCGTTCAGCACAACTGGCTGTAACCCCCACAGCGGTATCTGCTCCAGGGCTGACTTTGACCCCTTACAGACACACAATTTTTCTGTCACATTAACATATCAGGCTTCTATAAGTTTTTGTGTATAGTTATCAAAAAATAAGTTAGTCATACTCTTAATAGTCTTTGTAATACTTTATGTAAATCTTATGAAATGAAAGGTGCCATAATTTCCACTGCCTTTTTGGAAAAGTTAGTCTCTTTTTGCTTTGAAATACTTGTCATCAAAGACTCCTGTCGTGTGTAAAGTTTATCTTCGCCTTTCTGCATAGATCAATGCAAGAGGAGAGTGCTTAATATGATTTTTCTGTCTTTTTAGCATTCTAGAAAGAACAATTAGAGCAGCTGTGGAACAGCACCTTTTCGACCTGCAGAGCAGCTTAGATAACGATCTTAAACATATACAGCAACACAGACTGGGCTGTAACAGTGAAGCAAAAAATCCCAGCGGGGATGAGGAAGGATCTAACAACCAGTAAGATTTTGTTCTATCTTAATGAATTCTATAGGGTTGTGTATATTAACTCTTCTAGCACTAACTACCCCATTCCCTCACCTCAACTCAAAGCAAAAGTTAATGACTTTTGCTATTCAATTATTTCATATTTTAAACCCAATCACCTTCCCTCAACTGCCATTAATCAACAGCTCTTGAAGTATTTTAGATTCTTTTATAGCTAAACATGTTGTGAAGTGTAACTGCTTCACTGCTGAATTTTGTGCAAGGAGCACAAGAACTTAAATTTACGCAAGTGCTTTCATTCTTATCTTGCTGATGTTACTTACGACACAATTTTACCATATGAAGGCTCTTGTAGATGCTGTAGCAGTTTCTTTACCCGGTCTTTCCATGTCAACTTAGCTATTCTACTGCTCTGGGTGCCACCGTCAAAGAGCGAGCTTAAAATGGATGGAAAGAGCTCTGTGGGTCTATTTGCTTAGTGTTTCAGCCTCGTTTGATCAGCTTTTATTTTCATTGTAAATCTTGCCATGTTGAGAGTGTGGTGACTGCCACGGCAGCATTGAGAAGCTGGTACATTTTGGTGCTTTATTAAAAATAAATAGCCATGATTCATACCCAAACTCCAAAAATGTGTAGTTAAGTAGGACTTCAGTACTTAAAGTCCTTTGTTGCTGAAGCTGCCTGAAACACGAGAAATACTCAGTCTAATGCTGTTTTCTGAATCGTTCAACCTTTACTGTTTTTATAAGATCTCTTATCTGTGACAAGATCAGACTAAAGGTAGCAGTTGATCATAAAAGTAATAATCATTGCTGGTAATGAGCAATTAAAACTGAGTTTTAGTATTAGAGATTTAATGTCTTTGAAGTAATTTATAAGTGGGTAATTGCCCGAAAGACCTGTTGGAGCCGAATTCCTTTAGTTACAGCATAAGTGCTTTAAAGGCTGCCTGACCTCACAGAAGCAGAGGCTAAAAGTACTGTCACTGCAGGTTTGAAACTGATATACTCTTCTGGCACGGTGACTATTTCAAATGCTTCTGATCATCGTTCCACTGTGGATTAACCGTAATAGAGGATACATGATAGCGTGCTTGAAAGAGGTTGTCTGGGTCCTTTAAAGCAGTGCCTCTGGCAGACTGTGCACAAGGCAAATACACGGTTAAATGAAGAACTAAAAAAAGCAGTCCTCCAGGGCAAATTTATTAGAACTAAATTAAAATAATTGCCAGAATTAAGAAAATAAAGGAGCTAAAATGTTAATTTCCAAACTATCCTGTTTACTACCTATATATCTGATAGAGGAGGATTTTTTAAAGCAGTTTGGAATCCTTTGTGAGCG
Organism: Arenaria interpres; assembly: GCA_013399435.1. Classification (NCBI taxonomy): domain Eukaryota; kingdom Metazoa; phylum Chordata; class Aves; order Charadriiformes; family Scolopacidae; genus Arenaria; species Arenaria interpres. The sequence goes on from VXAK01004925.1 coordinate 17,930, forward strand.
AGGAGGAGGAGGAGAAGGAAGTCAAAGGCTTGTGGTGAATTACAGAATCATGTGGTAACAGGAATGGTGACAAGTGAAGAATATATGGACATAAATATGGTGTAAATTACTCCAGTCCTACTGTTAGAAGCCTGAAGTTGGATTCTAGGAAGGTTAAATGATAGAAATAATGGGATTTCTCCCTGGAAGGGAACATAGTGATACTAGCCGTAAAGTGGCTGGCTTCGGTACTGAGAGGGGTGTAGCCACAGCAGCTTCACCCAGGCGTGGTGGTTTCAACATGTCATTGCTTCTGGCTGTTGGTGCTTTTATCCCTTAGGGCAGCACAGTAAACGGGGGATGTATGCCTGACCCTTAACACAAGAATCAAATAAATACATTTTAATATGTCTATCACGTACTGTTGTAGAAAACCTATACATATAAACTGCATAAATAATTAAATATTATTTACGCTAATCACGCCTACAGGTGATTAAAAATGGAGATATTACCAGTATCTTTGGTCAGAATAACTTTCTTGGAAAAAAACCCAACCCAGATGTTTCCCTGTTTAAGGAAAACAAAAAAAAATGTTGTTTGTTTGTGTTTTTTTTTTCTTTTAAAGGTGGCACAACAGGTTGCTGAAGTCTTTCTGTTCTTTTCTTTAGGAATGATGTTATTGAAGATAATGACACTGGTAGCAGTGAGAACACAGGAGACTGCTCTGAAGTATTGGTTTGCACTGATTTAGACAGTGAAGCTATGAAACATGATACTGTAACTGAGGAAGAAGAAAGCGTTCAGGTGAGAGGAAGACCTCAGAAAATCACAAATCGATGTGCCTTTAGCAAGTGCTTTAGAGATCCAAGTTTTCCTAATAGCTCTGATGGAGCCTTACATGGTGCTGTTGCTCTGTGCAGTTAATTGTCTTTGCTGTGTGTGTTTTGTGCGCAGAGAAATTTTTGTGTACTTTGGTGCAACTTGTTCGGACCCTGACTAATGTTGTTCTGTTGGTCTTTTGCAGGTACCAGCCCTTCCTTCTGCTCAGGTAAGCCAGTGTATCAGCAAGCGTAGCACTGGTTAGAACACTGTCTGTGTTAGTAAAGGCTTTCTGAAGAGCAGAAGATCTAGAGCTGGGGTTGTAGCATAGCCCACAGTTAGTCACACCTTTTACTGTACCATGAAACTCTGCAGCCTCTTGACTATGCTTGTGCTAGGAAGTTGTGGTTTTGCAATTAGCTAATTACAGTCTTTCCTGACTGTTTCCAGTTTCTTCTACGGTAGACGTAGATGTCCTATTCTTTTCAACCCATCTTCATCTCCTTTCTAGTCAAAAGAGGTTCTCTTACATCTCCTTGGACCTCTTTGCTTATATATTTGACTTGTGCTGCGCTGATAGCTCGTGTCCCTCCATACTGATGTGTAAACTTAGAATCCTTACACTTGAGGCGTTCAGGCACAAAAATGAAAGAAAATTAGACTTGTGGCCTCCTGAAGAGGTTCAACACTTAATACTACCAAGTATTGTATATGGTTTGATTGGAAACCCAGCAGTGTAGCAACTGTAAATGTTGAAGTAATTTTTTGCCCTGTACAACAAACATGCCTCAGCTTTGCTTTGAGCTGCAAATTATTAGATCTTCACATACAATCAAATGTGAAGGTTTATAGTATGTACGGCCTGAATTTATAATGATGGCCTGAACTGTACCAGCGCTTTTGATTAGCAAGGAGACATCAGTCTCTCATTCAGGGTATCTTTATGCGATCAAGCAACGCTGTGAAGTATGTGCTGACAAAAGTGAAGTCAGGTAGAACAGGAATATGCAAGAGAATATAGTTTCTGCTGCTCTGTATGAAACAGCACACACACAGTTGTCAAATAAGCAATTCTAATGAAGAGTTCAGATCTGTAGTTCCTTATTTGTTTGGTAAAACTTTTGTTTTCATAAATCTAAATGATGAATTCTGTGGGTAGAGAGATTTGCTATTCATATGGAGAGAACTTTCTACAATGGTTTTTATCTTCTTGCCTGTGAGTCCATAAATCTTTCTGAGGGTTTCCTGAAAGCAAGCTAGATAAGCAAACTCTAAAGACTTAAATTAACTAGAAGAATTTACTGAGTCTGTGAACTTGAAAAGATAGAAATGGACACTTTAGCATAGTGAAACTGTGAGACTTTTCTGGAATCTATGTTTTATTAAAACAAAGATGTTGCTGTGGCACTTTTGACTATTATAATGTATTCTTGTCCTAGCCTTCTGTTTGCTTTCATGGATCCCAAATGAGTCTTTTGAATTGCCCAGCATGCCAAATATTTCAACTGTTCCCGCTAAACTAGCATATTGGTTTAGAATCTCATTCTGTAAATTAAAATTGCACAAAATGTATTGATTCTCCACATTTTTTCCTGATGCATCAGTGCCAAATCTTGTTTGAAAAAAACATTACTAAACAGTTATCCTGTAACACAAAATGCACGGAACACGGTGTTGCAATTAGACGATATTTTATCCAGTTGAGGGGAAGAGCTCTGTTGAAAGTACAGGGTAGAGTCACATATTTCTGCCGTCAGTCTTATTTGACTGGCTATTGCAAGTCGTCTTTTATTCATAGTATTTATTTTAAGTTTTCAGTCTTTTGACAATGAAAGCTTTCAAAGACAACAGAGAGGGAGTTTCTTGTATTGACCCCTAGCACTTTACTTCCTCCTGACGTCCTAGTTAAAATACATGCTGAGCTTTAGAAATCAAAACTCAGAAAATGTGAATGTAGGTGGAGAAACAAAAATTGCAAATTGGTGGCTTTTCAGTGCATTTTATGCAGTTCCAATGGTTTCAAAGAACAGCTGAGAAATGTGAATTGCACTTCAGAGTTTGGGGTACGTTATGGTGCTAAGAATGTAAAGGGGGAACATGATGCTCGGGAGCGTCCTTCATGATGTCACTCTTGGCCTTTTTTGCTTTGGTGCCAGTGGTAGGGTGGCATTCTAGGGTGAAGTTTTGTTTTTTCAATGTTAGTTGCTACATTCTTGTTAACACACCATTTCAAACGTTATTGGAGAGTTACATCATTTGGGGAGATGTTCAAGGGAAATCTACTGGTTCTTCTGTGTTAAAGGAGTTTGAGAGGGTCATGTCGGGTTGTAGGAAACAAAAGATGTGACGGTGAGCTCTGCTTTGGGGCTGAAATGGAAACAGAAGCTGCTGTTTTCCACAACTGCAGTAAGTGTGACTATGCAAGGCTTGCACAGCTCACCTCCAGGGTGGAAATAATCTGCTGGAGTATGACAAATGCCCTGTAATTAAAAATTGTTTCCCTGAATTGGAATTTGGCTTGAGGTCTGAAATCATGTAAACAGAATAATGGAGTTTGGTCTGATAAGGGTGAATATTACCGTCAGCAGTGTAAAACAGGCAACTCTTACATATATTTGAACTCTCCAGGTAACTTTATTTTATATTCAGACATTTTAAAGGTCGTTTGTGAGAAGTTCTTGAGTCTCAAACCAGATGTAATATTTTATTTTAAAATGATGTATTTTATACTTCTCATTTCTTATATTCTTCCAAATGAGATACTTTTGGAAGAAATCAAGTACTGGGCTTTGGTATAAATGCTTAAAGTTGTCAGTCTTCCTGGGCCAACTTCTAGTGAACAAAATGGTGACATGTATTCATCTGAACTTGTTTTGTGAGATGGTGTCATAGAAATGCCAGCATTTCTTCATCCCCTTCCAGTTCTGTTGCTGCTTTATTTAGTAACAGGGATTAGTAGCTCCTTTTAGAAGGTCTGCCAGGCTTGTTTCATTTCATATGTGCTGAGCAGAAGTCTTTATCCAACTCGGTTATTTTCGAGACTAGGATCTACTTACTCCCATGATTTTAGTCATCCCAAACTTCATGCTATGATTGACAATTTGCAGTAGAACTGTTAGTGTTAATATTTAACAGAAATAATAAAAAATGGTTTGCCTGAAGATGGAAAGTAATTGTCTGGCTTCTAGGGATTAAAACACCTGGTTACTGGCCTTACTTTAGATACGAAAATATCGCATGGTTAAAAAGTATGATTTCTACACCCCACCCCTGGCAAAAAGCTGTGCTTTTAGTTCTTGAGGATTTTTTGTGGTCGGTGATGCTTACAGAAATGTTTTCAGCTGAGAATGCCATTCCCAAATCTTTCTAAACATTCTTTTTGCCAACAGACTGCAGATGTATTATTGGAGCCATGTGATAAAGATGCAGATGTTGATGGAGAAGATAATAGTGAAAGGTATGTATTTTTCTTTTGTCGCTTCCACAGTAGACTGTGTAACTTCAGTTTGAAAAGTCAGTACCAAACTGGTGATTTATGACAGCACAGTGTAACGTAAGGGAGGTGAAACTAAACATACAACTTTTCACATGTGAAAACAGAGAGCATAAGTTGGAGTTGCCTTTTTATGATGATGATATGAAAGATGTGGAACTTTATGCATTTGAAAGAGAAAAGAAGTACAAGCCTGTATGATATATATCATGGTTTATTTATATATCGTGACCTGTATGTTCTGGGCAAGCAAAATAGAAGACGAAAAAGTTATTTTCTTTAAAATATTTTTGCACGTTTTATTGCTCTTAATGATTGAAGAATTAATGCTGGTAATGGTGACTAGCCAGAAAACTTTATTTTAAAAGTTTATTTGCAGTTTGAGTTCAGCACTGATTGAAATTTCAGTTTGAGTTGAATTGAGTTTGAAAATATTTGCTCCCAGATTGAGAATAAAGGTCGGAGCTGTTTTTATATCCAGCTTGGTTCAAGTCCAGTTGTTGTTTACGTGCTTCAGCATGAAATTCTGTGTGAAGAACAGAGCGGGGGCGGGGAAGGCAATGTAACTTTTCCTCCCCAGAATTTTAATTATCACTTTAAGGAAATACATTGCATATCTGCTAAAACTAGACTAGGGTATGTAAGAATAAAATGTAAAGGCAACGTATAGAATTTACTGTCCATTAAGAATTTATATTTAAATTGATAACTAGCTCTGTCTTCTTTTTAGGGAAAATAGTATATTGCTTGGTGGCGATGATAGAATATCTTCAGAGGTGTTTCTGGTAAGATTATGATTTCATTTATATACCGATACACAGCATCTTATAAAATTATATGAAATAGAGATGTGAAGAAAACCAATACATTTAGCTTTTAACATCTTACGTTGGTTGACCTGCTGCAAGGTTTGCAAAACCTCTGTTGGAGTTCTCATCATCTGGCTTCGCAGAAACTTTAGGCAGCAAAGCAAGCTTAGACTTGTGCATGTGGTGTAAGGAATGTTTTGTAATGCAAATAAGTGACTACCATTGGTGGGGGCTCGGGGAAGCTTGTTTATAATTCCTTGAGTTAAGAGAGAAGAATTTATTTGTTTTTCTTTTCCGAAAGTTTCCAGAAGTGCTGGAACTGGCACTGATTAGGTACTTGATTTCCAGTTGCTAAATAATAATAAACTTGTTCTGTTATTTAAATACAGGATTCAAGTAGCAAGACATGTGATCTTAATGCAAATACTGATTCAGAGGTGTCAGGGGTTGACAACGTTAATGTTTCTGAGGAAGCTCTGAGTGTTCAAGTACCGCGTCTAGATCTGAAGAATGTATCTGATGGTGACAAATGGGAAGGTAATTTTCACCCTTTAGCTCACAATGTAGTTAGTAATGATAAATAGAACATTTGACAAAATAGAAGCAGCATAAAACTGGCGCTTTTTTTCTTTACATCGATGGGAATAATACGTTCCTGCACACATGGTAAGATCGACCAAGTCATGACATAGGTCCCATCTTTTTTCAGAACTATCTGCAACTTACTTAGGGATCTTAAAAAACTGTAAAGAAAAAAGGAGCAACTAAAGTCAAAGGAGCAATTAAAAGGAAAAAAGCTGAGGTTTCATATTAGAGGTTTTGTGGGTTTTGTTTGATTGGGTTTTTTTTATTTGTTTTGGTTTTGTTTATTGTCTTGTTTTTCTTTTTTTTGAAAAGTGACTTACAGTTCCCAGGACCCTGAGTCTCTCATCCAAATCCTTAAAACCACTTTCTCTGATTAGGTCATGCAGTTAATATTCACATTATGTCTTGGTTTTTTCCTTTCTATTTTTTTAAATGTAAGCTACTGAAGTTCTACTACTAGCTGCGTTAGACTTAAAATCACTAAGCCTCTAAACACAGTAATTTATATTTCATTTATTCTGAAAAATCTGTTGGTTGTTTTGTTTTCAACATCAGGAATGTCAGATATTGTTTCCATGTCATTGGACAACTTGAAACAGCTTTAAGTTTTCAAATAAATGTTAAAGTTGCAGATAGATATTATTTCAGTGCCCCTTCTCCCTCCATTGTTTGGATTTTAGGAAAAGCAAAACAGTTGAAACAGTTTTCTCTCAGACAGGCTTCCTTATGTGTGTAACCTTATTCTTCATGGCCTTCCAGGTTTAGCGAGTCCCTAAGCTTGTGACTTTACTGAACTTTGTTGCTCAAACGTGTGATAATAACTGTTTAGACTGTTGTTTTACTTGAGTAAAAACATAACCCCTTTGTAACCAGAGCAAAACACTCTTGTCAATATCTTCTTTTCAAAGTACTTATCTTTTTATGTGTTCCTTATATCCTGTTTCTGCTGCTTTGTGTTGATATTCTGAATCATCACACCTTAAAAAACACAAGTGATATAGTTTGCTGAAATACTGTGAACTTTCATCAACAGTACAATGACCACAGCCCACTCGTTTCCAACTTTAAGAACTGCAAATACAACTTGGTAGATAGAGTAAGATTTACTACGCAGGGACGGGCTTTTAATTTCCAACAGGCTGTTCCAGGGACAGCCATTCTTTGAGATGTGTCACCGTCAAACGTTAGTAAGATGTTGGTAACAAAGAACGACTGCACTTAAATTCTGGTTGCTGTGTTAGAAAAATTTTAATTAGTGAACTGTACCTGGGATGCACGTAGTTTAACAGTGCAGCGTATAGTTGTAGCGGGTCAGCACATAAAGCTTTCTCCTGAAGCTCAGATGGTAATAACTTCCTGTTAATTTGTCACCAGTGTTGACTGGTTTCCAAATTAATTGCCTGCGTTAATCTATCCTTCCCTTTTAGCCCTTTTACAAATGATGAGGTTTGCAACTCGTGATTGAACTACAAAACTTAGATTTGTAAAATATTTGCTGGTTGGCCTCCTTGCGCCCTAGCAAACTGTACATTCAGAGTACATCATGTCGTGCAGAAGCTGATTTACAGGCATCCAAAGACACTGAGTCCTGATTTTCATTCTTGTTGCCCAAGTTAATTGCTTTGTCTAAAGTTTAAAAAAACCAAAAAAAACCAAACCAAAACCAAACCTGCTTATGTTCTCAGTGCTTTATTTACATTAATTGCTTACTTGCACATCACATTTTGTTGCATCCTCTATTTGTGTTAATCTGATTTAATACGTATTCTCAGAAGGTTTGTGGCTTCCATTTTCATTATTTCCTTAAATCTGCTCGTAAAAGTGGCTTTTGTTTTACTTACCCAAATAATTTTAGGACTCTCTCTTTGAAAAGAAAGTAACATATCTGTATATAAATTTATATTATAAGCTTCTTGGTAGGAAGGTCATGACGTTTTGCAAGAAGTGTTATTTCATTGCAAAGTAGTTGAATTTTGGTTATTCCTCAGTCCTGTTGAGAATGGGTATTAGGATCTCAGCCTTCCAAGGCACCGCGAGCCCTTGTGGCGTTACGCTGGAGGAGATTGGCTTTGTAAAGAAATCTCTACTAGTCCAAATCTTCTTACAAGATTTGCGTTATTAAAGCCTATGTGATAGAAAACTTAAAGGCTGGTAACGAACAGAGTTCTTGAAAATGAACATAAAATGCTTGCTGGCTTAAGGCAAAAATGCAGGTCTGTATTTCTGAGTATTTTTTTCTTCATTTGTCCTGCTTTTTGGAAATCGCCACCATCTATTTTTTACGAGCTGTGAGCAAAAGAACCTATTTAGGACTTGTCTTTTGTTAATGTGAGGATGCATGTGACTCTTACCAAACTACAATAAGTCTTTACTATTCCTGTGTCAGTTCTTTGTAAACCTTTTCAGTAAAAAGTTCAAATTCGCTAAGGACTGAGCATCCTTACCTGCCGCTGAAATTGCTTGGAAGCTGAGAGTGCTCAGGGCCTGGCCCAAAAGATGGGATGTTTTTCCCTGGTACTGTATCTTCCTGCTTTACATGTTATGTATAGTTTGTTCTGACTGTGCTGTGTGTTCACTTTAGTATTTTTTGCCATTCTTTTTCATTTTATTAGCACCATGCCCTATCACTTTCCCCCTCATTGATTTCAAAACAATGCATCTGCAGAGAGAAGGGGAGGGTAAGTATGGTTCGCCATACGTTCAGTTATCTGCCTTTTGATAGTTTATGGTTTGCTTTCGAACTAACCCTTCACCTGCTGTCCCTTACATCTGGGGAATGTTCTGATCTGCAAGTTTTTTGTTTACTTTTTCCTAAAAGGTCCCCTTCTTGTATCTTGCCCTGTGTAAACAGGCAAGATTACGGCTTAAAAACCAAATGAAAAATCCCAATAATACTTAGTAAACGTACAATGGAAAGCAGGTACAAGGGTTATTTTTTTTTTAAACTTTGTGGGTTTTATTGTTGTTCTGCACACTTTGAACCCAGTTTTCAAATTTCTGATTTGAACTGGAAAATGTAGACACGCTCTGAAAGGAAAAGCGGGGGGTGGGATTTTAAATTAAAGTGCTTGGAAGGCTGTATCAGCTGTTTGTTAGACAGCAAGAAAACCGTACCTGAAAATTGTAAGGGATGTTAGCAACTAACTTTTTATAGAGATTTAAAAAAATTGATTGTTTTGGAATCCCCTGCCTAAAATAAATCACCTTCCACAAATTAAGAAATCTCTTTTTCTCAGTGGTGTCAAGATGGATTTAAACTTAAAAGCCCAACAACACTCCTTTAAAAAGACATAAGCAAATGCGTATTGTACCTAAAGAGGTATTTTCAGGCTTACCTTCTTCAAAACCAAGAAGACAATCTTTCGAAGTACTTGCGTAAGGTATAAAAATCAAGTTCCACAGCAAAATATTGCAACGGACAATAAATATATTCTTCTAACTATGGATTTCTGAGAAGTAAATAAGGCTCTTTTACACTGTTGAACTGTTCAAAGATGCATACTCCCAAGATACACTTTGAAAAAGGGATCCTAGTGTGCATACTTCATTTCAGTACCTTTTTCTTTCAATTGTTATATGACAGAATTTGTAGCTTTCTGATGTATTTCAATGTTTTTATCCACTTTGTGTATGACACCATATCCTCTATAGCATACAACTAAGCATTGGGTATGCGTTTTTGTTTCCTTTTGGCTCTTGTTTATAATTCTGTTAACAGAAAGGTACCATGTTGTGTCCCCTTTTTATCTTCTAGATCCGTTTCCTGCTTTCAAATCTTGGCAGGAGGACAGTGAATCTGGAGAAGCTCAGCTTTCCCCGCAGGCTGGAAGGATGACTAATCATCCGTTGGAAGAGGACTGTCATCCGATACTGTCACATCGTAGTTTGGATTTTGGGCAAAGCCAACGTTTCTTACATGATCCAGAAACCTTAGATTCTTCATCCAAAGCACTTTCTTTTGTTAGGTATGTCTTCTAATGCAATTTGGTGGGTGTTGGAGCAGGAGATGTTAATGTCAGTATGAAAATACAGCTGTTTAAGAACCTCATGGGTTTTCATGATACAAATTAACTCACAGAATCATAGAACCTTAAAGATCATCTAGTTCCACCCCCCCTGCCTCTCCTCCCACTAGACCAGGTTGCTCAAAGCCCCATCCAATCTGGCCTTGAATACCTCCAGGCATGGAACATCCACAGCTTCTCTGGGCAACCTGGGCCAGTATCTCCCTACCCTCACAGCAAGGAAGTTCTTCCTAATATCTCATCGAAATCTCCCCTCTTTCGCTTACCTCTCACCCTATGGCTCCCCTTCCTGATCAAGAGTCCCTCCCCAGCTTTCTTGGAAGCCCTTTAGGGACTGGAAGGGGCTCTAAGGTCTCCCCAGAGCCTTCTCTTCTCCAGGCTGAAACCCCCAAATCTCTCAGCCTGTCCTCACAGCAGAGGGGCTCCAGCCCTCGCAGCATCTTTGTGACCCTCATGAAAACCAAGGTCAAATGTAGCATTATGTGGCCATTTGGCTGTTCTGCCTGCCCAGGAACTGCCGTAGTGAGTCAGAGCAGAGGTTCATCCAGGATGGTATCGTGTCTCCCAAAGCGGCCAGTGGCAGATGCTGCAGGAAAGAGTTTAAAAATAGGGCAACTTGCACAGATTTCCCTGGCATCTGGTCAGGGATTCTGACAACCTGCTGTGATGGCACTTCCTGGGCTGCAGATAGTATTTATATCCTTTGTTTACGAGTCTTTACCGGATTGCTGGTCTATGATTTTGGTCTTTTTTTTGGTTTGATTGTTTGTTTTTCCCTCAGTAACATGTCTATCTATTTTCACATTGCATAATTCTGGGTTTATTTTTCATATCATGTTGTCCACTCCCACTAAAGAGACCCAGGTTGCACAAACCATCGCAACTGAAATGGGCAGTAATGGTCTGGGCAGGTTCTTCATTTGGACTGTGGAAAGCCTTCATTCAGAAAGGTCATAGGAAAGGATTAGCTGTTAGAGGGAGAGGTGTGGGACAGCAGAATGGTGAAGAGGTGGGGTTCTTAACCCAGGTCCTCTCCTGCAGATTTGAGGGGATGGAGCCTGTTTAACCCAGTGTAAGAAAGTAGAGTTGTAAAGAAACAAGCTGCAAGTTGTTCGTGTGACACTGGGGAGTGTGACCCTCCAAAAGCGTAAATAACCTGTGACCTGTACTGTCTGCTACTGTTACTGCGAAAGGGAGTTTAAGAAGAATTCCTATGCTTGTTAGGGAAGAAATAATCTTAGAAATTCTGGAACAGGAATTATTTAGAGTCTCCAATTCTCTGACATAGATTTACTGATGCAAAAAGGTACTTGCCCGGGTTTTCTCCAGGTAGCCACAGAACATAGTTGACAAGTACTGCTAAAATGACGCAGAAGACTGACCTGCAGAAAAGTCCTGGTTGTAATAGCTGTTCTCATTCTGAAAGTAATAAGGATGTACACTAGTAGATGATTAGGGTAGTATTTCTAAGATCTTGAACTAGGTAGATGTCAGTAGGTGTGTGTTCAGGCACCTTGGGTAACAAGCGTACGAGAAAATTCCCGTGGTCAGTCTTGAAATCAAAAGGCTTTTCACAAACAGCAAATGTCAAGGAGCTGAACAAGTGCAAAAGAGGATTTAAAACCAGAATCACATACTCTAGAAACATATTACGAAGGCCACCAGACAATGTAGATGGTTTTTAGATAAGTGTCTATTAACTTGCCTAAGACAGTTAAGTGGAGCTGCCTAATTACCAAGGATTGCTCAGTGGTGGTTTCCAGCGTAGGCTTTATTCTGTGCCCAGTACTTCAAGACGTACTGAGTATCTAGTGACCTAGGTAAGCAGCCTGGCTACCAGAAAGATCTGAACTGTTCTAACAATAATGTAATTAATGGTACATTAGCTTATTGTATTTGAATTTTACGTGCTGCTTTTCTCTTAGGGGTATTACTGAAATTAGAGAGGAAAAAATAACACACCACACTTTGAAGGCAGCAGATCAAAGCATTTTGCTGCAGTAAGTAAATAGCTCTGACTGAAAACCTGAGAAGAATGGATTTTGAACTGGAGAAAAAAATTGAAATTAGTCATCTGTTACTCAAATATGCAAGTTGTCTGCACTTGTTTAATTATTTAAATGACATTTAAAAAATGTTTTTAATACAGAACACGAAGAGCATCCTTTAGCTCCAAAGATGACAAAAGGGAAGACAAGACACCCTATCAGCTTGTCAAAAAATTACAGAAAAAAATCAAACAATTTGAGGAACAGTTTGAAAAAGAGAAAAACAGTAAGGTAGGTTACCACTTTTGCTTTTACTTAGAATAAATGACTGCCTGGTAGAGCTAAGTTACTTCTTGTAGTCCGTGACCCAGTAATGGTTGGTTGGCAAATGAGAAGAGTTTTGTTCTACGCTGCTCTCTGCAACAGCGAACTGAGCAACAGTAATACTGGAAAATGTGCTGTTATTCCTGAGCCCAAAGAAGGGCAGACAGTGCCGTTTATGCAGTGAGAGTGAGGGGGTATCAGATGAGGTATGGGGGGAGACAGAAGCATTTTACCACTCTCTGGGGCAACATCTGATGTCTTGTTTCAAGTTTATTTTCACAAGTGTTCTCGGGTTAGCACTGAGGTCTGGTCTGGTACTGAGTGACATCCATGTTGCTGGTCACATTCGCTGGCATAAATACTACCAAATCTTGAAAGAAATACTTATAAACAAGATTTAGTGTGTAAATGCGGATTTTATATTATTTTTCAGCCCTCCTATAGTGATATTGCAGCCAATCCAAAAGTTTTAAAGTGGATGACTGAACTTACCAAATTGAGAAAGCAAATAAAAGGTAAGGGATGCTACAGTTTCTGGTTTTCTACAAACACAAATAATCTACGTGGCTAAAATGGCTAACTCATTCAGTAAAATTCTACAGGACAGTAAAAATGCTTCATTACTAGATTCTGAACTATTCAAAAATCAAAATAATTTTATTTTGGGGGCACTGTTTTTAGTTCATTAGAAGAGACAGTTTGCCTGTTCAAGGTGTTGTGTTCCTTTTCTTGCAGTTAAATGAACTGAGAGTTATTTCTTTTAAACCTTTGGTTTGAGCAATTTTTCTCATTTCAGATGCAAAGCAGAGGAACTCAGATGGAGAATTCATACCTCAAACAAGGCCACGAAGTAACACTCTTCCAAAAAGCTTTGGTTCCTCTCTTGACCAAGAGGATGAAGAAAACGGAGATGAGACGCGCGTTGTGCAGAAAGAGAAGAAGCCCACCAAGGAAGCCACGCTTGAGCTCATTTTGAAAAGATTAAAGGAAAAACGAGTTGAGAGATGTTTGCCAGAAGATATAAAAGTAAGTGTAAGGTTCTGGATGGGCTGTTTCTAAGAGAATAACAGAGGGAAATAGACCCTTCAGATAGCACTTTATTGACAGTGATGCCTCTGTTGAGCAGCCTTTCACCAAGCCCTCGTATTTTAGACTCTGTGGGGAAATGATCAAGATGAACCACATCGTCCTTGCTCACTCTTTACTAAAATATTTACAAGTATATGCTGACAATATTTGGCAGCTATAAATGGATGAAGGTGGGATGTATGGAATTAACTGAGCTAAGTTTGGCTGAGGCATCTGTATAGCTGATAGCGTAGAAAAACTGTTCAAGTGATTTGTGTTTGATTAAATGCAAATTATTCTTCTGACAGAAAATGACAAAGGACCATTTGGTAGAAGAGAAAACATCTCTCCAGAAAAGCCTCCTGTATTATGAAAGTCAACATGGACGGCCGGTAATACTTGGTTTTGCTTCATCAAACTATATTGATATGTGTGTAGAAAACAGTAACTCTTGTGCAGTAGTAATTCTACGACTTAATGCTGGTCTGTGGGGTTTTTTTCTTCTCCAAAACACAGTTATCTATTGGTTTCCATGTCGCCATCAGAGGAAATGACTGTATTGACTTCTAAAAAAAAAAGGTGTATGTATTAATAGGCCCTTTCTCCACAAACCAGTAGGTTAGTGGAGTTTGCAAAGTGATTGGTGTCGTTTGGTGCCTTGTATGTCTGTGAGGCAAAGGGAAATCTTAAAAATAAATGACACCATTGAATTTCAGGGGAAAAGGCCTGAAATGTTATTCTGAATTTCACAGAAACAGAAATGAAAAGACGTGGGTTTTGGTTTTGTGGTTTTGTTTTGTTTTTTTTTCCCCCAAGTCTGTGGCACGTACCTTATGCGATTGGAGGTATGGAAGGTAGAGTAAGTGATTGGCAGTTAGTGCCTGAAGTTCTGGGGTTTTATTTTGGACAGTGATCAGCATCACCAGTCCAATCACAACATCTTTCCAGTTAATCTTCTCTCAGCCTTCTGGACCTGCCCCACTGGCTGTGGAATCAGTGCTGCCATAGACATCCCACCGAGCCTTTCCATCTAAAGCCAAGGGAGAATAATGGTCTTGGAGATGCTGGCACTGGTTCTACAGTCCCCTTAGGCAGAAAATGTCAGTAACCGTTCAGGGTAGCCTTTAAGATTTGTTATGTTAGAGTACACAGTGGCCAAGAATTGAGAATAAATCACATAAAATCTCTCTCCAGTTTCATCTTTTTCTTTTTTCCCCTCTCATTTCTATGGAATCATCATCATTGCTAGGCACACGGTCTTCTCCACTAGTTCTTGGTCCCTTTTTTGCCTCTTTTTCCGTGGGTCTTTAAGGATAGAGGATTTGCCTCTACTGAAGCTCCCTTAACTTTTTGGAAATCTTTAAAACTTCTTCCTGAAAAATCATAAAATCAGAATGGTTTGGGTTGGAAGGGACCTTTAAAGATCATCTAGTTCCAACCCCCTGCCTTGGAGAGGGACAGCTCCCACTAGAAGGGAGTTAAAGTGAGAAAAGAGAGCAGGAAAAAGCACCCACTTATTGCCCCTGATCTGCATAAATCCCATTTCATACTCACAATTTAAAGCAGTTTTATGTTCCTAACTGGAATGTACGTGGCCTGGCATGAGAAGCTATACCGCTTTGTGTTTGTTTGTATATTACTGAGTGACTGGTATAATTAATTCTGTGGTTTCTCTGCCTTCAGGTTACTAGAGAAGAAAGACATATTGTGAAGCCACTTTATGACAGATACAGACTTGTAAAACAAATGTTAACTAGAGCAAGCATTACTCCTATTCTTGTGAGTAAAACAAATGCCATTTCTATTCTTTTTCCCACCTTTGAACTGCTAGGCTGCCTTTAGAGGAGTTAGTAACACTGTTCCATAAAATACACCTGTCTTCTGGAAGATCTAAGGTGATACTGTCGTTGTACTTGAGACGTTTGATTTACCGCTGAGAGCAGAGCAGTTCAAAGCTGTCTGTGACCTTGATGGCTCTTAGGAAGTAAATGGTTCTGGGTGGAAGTAAATAATCTGGTTTTGCCGTGGCTGAGACGTTCCCCAGTCGCTGTGCTACCTATGGATCCGCAGTACATACTGTACTTCTAGTCCTCCCGAGAATAGTAACACCAGTTGCAGTGAAACTCGCCCCTCTCTTGTGCTGCAGGTTCCTGTCACCAGCAGCAGGAGGTGACAGGAGGGGTAGGACGCCCATCAGAACCATTTCATTCCTTCATCCTTCCCCAGTGTCAGACACGGTAGCAACATCTGCAGCATCTGTACAACATCTGCGCTTTTCCATGGTGTTTTCACTTCATTTCCTTCGCACTTGCAGTGCTTTCTGTTCTTTTCTTTCCTCTCTCTGTGGGCTTGTAAGAGATGAGGAAGAAAAGTCTCCATACTGTGCAAGGAGATTGGTGTAACCTCCTTTATGGTACCTGTGAAACAGCCGGGGAGTGACAACCAGCTCCCGGCTTAGTTCTTCACGAGCTAGAATCAAAATCTCACGTGATGACCCAGACTTGCAGCAGAACAGTTTTGATGTGGGCTACCTGACCCTTTTAGAAGGAAAGGACTGCGTCGCTGATGTGAGATAATCTCTTTACGCGCAGACAGGTCTCTACCAGGTTTACGTAGCTGGGCAGTGCCTTACTCAGCAGGAACTTAATCGGCTGCTTACGTTGACTCCAACTGTTCTCAGCTGTCCCCTTTGAGCTGTAGTATGTTGAGATAAAGGGACCAGTTCCAGATCATTCCTTTTTTGCACACACATTTTTGGGCAGCTGTTTTTATAGAAAAACGTAATTTATGTGGCAGCCGTATTTCAGTTTTAGGTCTATTACATCACTATCCCTTTTTGAACTCCATAAACACAGGTTGCTTTTGGACACCTAAGCTTTTCTCCATGACTGGCGAGTCAGAGGTTGGTGGTGGTGCCCTTGACTGGTTGAGTTTTATCCCATCTCTCACCTCAAAAATCTGACTCTTCAGCTGAGATGCATTTTACATTGCCAATAGCCTTATGACTATATCGTAGTCATTCTCTTTTTGTTCTTGGGTTGTTTTTTTTTCCCGTGAAATACAGGGCTGGGTGATGGGCAACCAAAAAGATATTAAATTCAGAAGAGATCTTGGAAACATAATTCCTAATCTGTGCTGTAGGCAGCTTCTGTAAAATATTTTTCACAGGCCTCTGCTTTTGAAACCTATGAGAGAGACGTGGAGCTCTCTAATTACCAGGATTATTCAGTGGTAGCTTCTAGGTCGGCTGTATCCAGTGTCAGGTACTTCAAGAATTGCTTTTTGGTTGATATGACACCTGCTTCCATGAGAGCTCCCTTACGGTGTCCCTGTAAACTAACGACATACCCTGAAGCCTGTGTGGAAACGTCCAAAGAAGCAGGAAACTATTTACCTTCCATGAACTAAAGTTTTTTGACAGGTCGCTGTCTGCGTGTGCCTTTTGTGTTCCACCCACCTCCTGTTGAAAGAGTCCGTGTGTTGAAATTGCTTGTGCTGTCCAGGGGTAGCGGATGAGCAGGGTGTCACCACGGGGGGTGTGTGGCGCCTGTAAGGCACAGGGGCTCCTGCTTTGGGCTGGAGCTCAAAGGATTTTGCCTCTGAGGGGTGGCAGTAGCCTCAGCTGCGGGGCTTCAGGGGCCAGAGAAACTGGCAGAAGATAAAAAACAGCCTTGGCGTTGTCTAACTTTACCTTTATAATCTCCCTGTGGTTTGGTTTGGGAGGAACAAGAGCAAATACGAAATTCAGAGATGTTTTTGCACTTTGTGAATTTTCTACAAAACACGGAGAGTGAGAGTGAGTGCTTTTTATTTTAAGAAGAAGAATATTAGAGTTTCGGATATTTTTACTTCTCTGTCCAGGATACTTTGGGCATCTGAGCTTTTTGGCTTTTATGGTAATTTTGTCTGTGCTCTGTAAGTGTGTTTGCAGTCTTTTATTCTTCTCAAAGAAGAAATAACTTGAGGTATTAGGTGACTTGAACAAAATTCTGACCGCACGCAGCATTAATTAATTGCACTTAATGAAACAAATTTTTGCAGGGGTCACCATCAACCAAGAGGCGGGGGCAGATGTTACAGCCCATCATTGAAGGTGAAACTGCCCATTTTTTTGAAGAAATTAAGGTGTGTACGGTGCATTTAAAAAAGAAAAAAAAACCAATTTCCCAGCCTTTGTGATAGGGAACTGAAATATTTCATATTTTTTTGCAATTTCTGCTTTGACTTTCAGGAAGAAGAGGAGGAAAGTGATGGTTTGTCTGCAGACCTGAACGATATCTTAAAAACTGCTGTCCAGACGCAGTCTGTTCTGAGCCCAGTTGAAAACTCCGAGTCTGATGTTGAAGATGGTCACGAGAAGCTGACCCGGGACCTCAGGCTGTCAAGCACCCGTGCTGCTTCCATGTAAGTGGAAAATAAAAAGTGACTAATTCTCTTCTAGAAGTTGGAATTACTGCCCTTTCAGTCGTGACAGCACATCTGATGTCAGGGGGAGTGACACGTTCAGCACTTCTCGGGAAGTGTTTGGGTTGATGAGCGTTCTCTCCTCTGACACGCGTCACTGAGACCTTTTTGTATTCAGTGGCTTGTTTAGTATCTTCTAAACCTTCTCCAGCCTTACTTGAGCTGTGTCAACAGCAGAAAATTTGTACCCTTTTATTAACTGCTACTTTGTTCTCAATATTTCACCACCAGACAGCATATTCCTTCTGAGCAAGAGAAATGTACTGTTAGTGCAGCCGGCTCAGTTGGGTTTGGGTCTGCTTTCAAGGATTTAATTTTTATTGGATGGCCAACAGTATTTTTCTTTTACTTGAAATTTTTAGGCCTGAATTATTGGAGCAACTGTGGAAAGCCAGAGCTGAAAAAAAGAAGCTACGGAAGACTCTGCGAGAATTTGAAGAGGAGTTTTATCAGCAGAATGGAAGGTTTGTTCACCACAAGCCCAGATGCCGGAGAGCAGCTTTGGGCTCATTTTGTAGCCCAGTATTTTTTTTTCCAACTTTCTTACGTGGATGTTGCCGAATGGAATCTGACCTGATCAGATCTACTGTGTCCAGCTTTGGAGTCCTCAACACAGGAAGGACATGGGCCTGTTGGAGCGAGTCCAGCAGAGGGCTGAAAAATGATCAGAGGGCTGGGGC